>OY740775.1:18060867-18520015 GCA_963513935.1 Aphrophora alni
AACAAGAATAGACAACATATGGCAAGATAACACAGACATAGTTTGACATGTATATTACATAACGATATTGTAGAGATGATGGTATTAGATCACAGCAGATCTGTTCTATTGGCAACGACCAGTGTGCGTGTTTCACTAAATAATATTTCAAATTAGAAGAGTAAAATGCTATTAAATATTCTTAGAAAACTCGAAACGAAATAGTTCTATCTTTACTCTCTTTGTACGAAAAAAGTTGCATCACAAACGGTAAAAAATAAAAGTTATATTTATTTAAAAATTGCCGCGATGTTGAAACAAACAATCGAATTTCAAAACTCAAATCAATCTGTTTCTTGCCACTTTCAGCCTGTTCATTATAGTCTATATTTTATTTATATAATTTTTGATATTTGTTACTGTTGGAATTCAATACCCTCCACTCCATCTACATTCTTGAATGTTACAAAACTAAAACTGCAACCTACAGATTGTTTCATAGTATTAAAAAAAAAAAAAAAAAAAATTTACACGATGGTTGGTATTTTACCAGACTTTGAATTAAATAATCAGTGTGCTGCAGGTTGACTGATAATTTGGTTTAATTATTTTTGCCTTTGAAGCGTTATTTATTTAAAAATCAAATGTTAAACGACGGCGGAAAAAAGTTCGTTTTCGCTTTTTAAATTATTCCTGGACGATAATTTTATTTTACATGCTCACAATAAAATTTAACAAAATCGTTAGAGCATATCTTAAAAAAAGTGTCTATAACAGTTCTATGGCAAATATAGTCTAACTCACAAACCCGGCATTTTTGATGAAATCCTGGAATTTCTGCAAGTTTGTATTTCTTCAACCGTTCCAAAAAATGCCAGTTTAAGGGTAGCTACTGTTTTTCGGATATTAAAGGAATTTAAGGGGGGAAATTCATCACCGAGTAAAAAAATCTAAAATTAAATATTGGTGATAAAGTTTGGCGACTTTGAAAAAACAGAAATAAGATTGAAGGTTCACGAATTATAGAGAAAATCCTACGCTTAATAAACTACAGCATTACAAGCCGTATTCAGGCAATGATTATTTTTTTGCGCGCTAACTTTCACAGGCTACAAAAATCTCTAAAATTTAAGTTTGTTTAATTAAGAGGAAGTGGGTTTTTTTAAATAGAAAGAAGAGACATTATTAAATGTCGTCATGACTGAGTAAAATGAGACGATTTCGAAAATAAATACTCAAAATTTATTATTTGGATGAAACATGAGTAAATGCTGGCATAACAAAAAAAAGTTTTTACTCTGAGAGCGGGAAATAATACAGGAAGTGTAGATCCCTAGGTCTGAGGATCTCAGTGCGGTGATCGCACTCCATAAATTCTTCGGATATGGTGTAACACACTAAAGTTTAAACATATTTGTTATGTATACAGTTTTAAGAGTGTACTACATTTTTATCGCCAGCGAAGCAAGTCACAAGTTCACATCGTTCAAACTATATTCGATTTACGTTTTGTGTTTATAAATCTTTCAAACCTTTATTAATTTTTTTTAACTTCTATGTTTTTCCAAATCCCTGTGCAAAACCAACTACAGTTACCTGTTTTACACCAAACACCTGTTTATTTTTAACAGCTGTTTAGTTCTTTTTTTTTGTCGAATTACAAAGCTTTGAGTTTGTGAATTGTGAGATTATAACTGGGTTTTGAGTTACTATAAAAAATTACTACATTCATAAATATCTTAGAAGCAAAATTCCCATACTTTAAAACAATGTCCGCGAATGTCCATACTACTGTATGTGTCACTCGGATAAATTTGCTTGTGAATTATTATAATTGAATTCAGATTATTGACAAGTCCCTCTCCAACTATAAAATGTCTACTGTGAACTAATGTTATAAACAGAACGAACGAATTATGCTCATAAATAGTGTTGTTTATATGCTGCGTAAGTATGAAAAATTAATGATATAATAATTATTATACAGTATAACCGAATACAGAAGTTATACAAAAAATTGTTTTATTTTACAACTGTTATGAGATAGAAGTTACAGTATCAGCTTATTTTTGAAACTTTACATAATCCTAATCTTCTAAAACAGCTTTTTTTTGAAGAATGTATTATTTTACTTTGTGATGATTTTTTTTTCTAATTATATATGAACGAAAGGCGACGAGAGATTTTGTGTTTTTGGGGCTGAAGACGTGCAAACATAAAAGAAGCATCATTGTGATCTTGTTCTTCGGGGTTCGACCGCGTCAATATTGTCTGCACGTTGAGTACAGCCGACGTTTCGGGCACTTTACAAATGTCCATTCTCAAGGCTTAACAAATGTCAAGTGAAGCGAGCCATCCTAGGCCTGAGCTTATATAGTCCTGGGAGTGGACCCTTGTCGGGCCGTTGCCCTTTGTCGGGCCGTGGACCTTTGTCGGGCCGCCGTTTGACTACCAATAGGCCAAGACTATATAAGCTCAGGCCTAGGATGGCTCGCTTCACTTGACATTTGTTAAGCCTTGAGAATGGACATCTGTAAAGTGCCCGAAACGTCGGCTGTACTCAACGTGCAGACAATATTGACACGGTCGAACCCCGAAGAACAAGATCATAATGATGTTTGTGACCGTGGAAGTCTTTCGTTCAAAATAAAAGAAGCATGATGAAGTTTTAGTAACTTGATAGCAACGGATGCACTTTCGATGTGTACTGGACATTTAAATTTAACGGGAGAAACAGTAATAGTTTTACAATATTTTCCTTCGTGTACACACTTGCAACTAGAAAAATCTCTATAAATTATCACAAACACTTTAACTTAATTTAGATTCTATTATATATGCAGTTTAAAATATTTTATTATTCTAATACTCTATTGAAGACGTTGTATTTGTATTAGAAAATATTTCCCTAGAAATTTTATATTAATGTTGTTTAAACCGAATAAAAACAATACAAAATATTTCACGTTATAACGCCTCTACACCGGATAAAACGTCGTCAGGAAAAGTCAATCAAAGTTAACGATGAAGTTTTCCAACAATTCGTCGTATTAGTAAATTCCACATGTTTGTTTATTCTATAAGGTTTTTCCATCGTTACTCCCAAAATACATTTTTCTACAAGTTCACGACTTTCATTCAACTTAAATGTTTTATTATTCAAAGCCACCCTTAACCTGAGACCACTCTATCGAGTTTAGATTACAATGATAAAAAGCTAACTGCGCACTGTACAACCATTAATTTTAGTTATTTCGTCAACACTCTATTTAATGTAGTCATTTTTTTTTATATTTGGTACTAAATCTAAAAGTTGAATCTTTAACATACTAGCACAAGAAATATTTTTACAATGCAACAACGCAATTATTTCCAACTTTCATAACAAAAAAACTCTTTGAATCAATAAGCATTAAAATTTTTAGAAACTATTCTACAAACGCACTACCTATCTCCTTGTGATATCCAACGGTGGATTTTGACTCTCAAAAATCCGTAAAGCTCATGGTACAAAAACCCGAATTACTTCCATGTGGGCTGCGATTTGTCTTTTACCTTTACCGGTACGAATTTTGTAGCCGGTTCTTAATCCTCTCAAGTCCCTATAAATAGCTATTAGAAATTTCCAAAGTAGCAGGCCGCTTTTGTTCTTATTTTTAATACTGTTTTATTTTAAAATTCACCAAAATATAATCAAAACCCACTCGTTATATATATATATATATATATATATATATATATATATATATATATATTAGAAGGGTGTATAGTATTCTATGTAATAAAAAAAAGTTGGAATATTCAGGAATCAAAAAATGTGCAGTAATTGAAGTAAAAACGTCACAAACACACATGTATATTCACCATAGAACAAAAGTTTTCTCATTCTTGTTTGGAATTTATTTGTGAATAAAAGTGTGTAAACAAATATATCATTTTTGAAAAGTAAAATTGTGAAAAATCATTTTTACGTAAAAAGTAAAAAGTTATGCTTATTTTAAACAATTTACCAAAATTTGTAATATCCAAAATCAAAATAGTTATATATCATTTTCCTCATAGAAGTACATCTACGTAATGAAAAAATATTTTGGAATTAATAATGTTTGAGTTTACGTGTCAGGAATCAAAAAATGTGAGATAACCGAAGCCAAAACGCCACAAAAACGTGTATATAAAAATATACATCATAAAAAAGTTTGACATTTTCGGCAAGATATAGCTGGTAAAAAATATATTGATTTCAAATATTTTCCTTAGACAAAATTAATCTTTACAAATAAAGTACAAAACGGCTAAAATTTAGTCCCATTTTGAAAAATTCACCAAAAATAGTTATAATATCCGAAACCCAACTCCCTATATACCATTATTTAGAGAGAGGTTCATAGATTGTGACAGTGATTTTATAAATTTTCTAAAATCATAGTCTATATTTTAGAACCAGGTAATCAAGAATGGAAAAATTGTTTTAAGTCGCAAAAATTTGTATAATAAAATAACAGAAAATTATTTTTGACTATTCAAACACTTAACTATTAAGTTGCTTCCACCAGCACACAAAATGGCTATTTCGTGCAATGACAAAAACAAAAATGATTCCTTTTGGAAGCACGAAATTGAAACTACAGTACAAACAAAATATTTACAATATTTACAAAACACGGAGAAATGCAATATATCAAACGAAAGCTTAAAATTCGTCTTTCCAGTGATCAATAAAATAATCGAAATACAGTATTTCTAATCGATATTTGACATCGCATAGGTTGTGGCTTGGGTCATCCCGGACGGAATCTTTTAGAATGTCTGTATCTCACTAATACTAAGATAATTTGGAAGGGAAAGATCGAAAGAGAAAAAATACTATAAATAGTTTCTATGTCTATGATGTAATTTTGTCTTCTGCTTGCCGTGTCAACGGAGTACACTAATTTCGGCGATTTATTATATATTTTTATTACATTTAATGGACTTTTGGCTATATGAATATGAAAGCTTGGATCATTAGTTTTACAATGATATTTAAATTATTGCGATTGAACGATTTTTACTGGGCGAAATGTTGAAATGAAAAAATGATTTTTGCGACTACGGGTTGTCACCCCCCCTCCCACTTTAGGAATGTAAATTTGGGACAAACCGTTGTCGACCACCAGTTCCAGGGTTGAACTTCAACCCATGTTTTTCCTATGGCTTAAACCAGTCCTAAGTGTAATTAATAGAAATTCCTTTTGTTAATGACTGATGTGAATATTCATTTTAATGTTTACGTATCTACAAAATATGATTACAATCGGTAGAACCTATATTAAGAAAATAGGTTTGTTTTTGTACTGAAAAATAGAGATTTTTATGAATTATTAAAAATCTCTATTTTTCAGTACAAAGAGATTTTTATATTTCATAAAAATCTTTAAAATTGATTATAAGAAAATTTAATTTGAGCGTATATTTAAATTTTTTGTAACAATTATTATATTTTACATGGATAATTTGGAGCCATGTAGCCTACTATTTCTAATTACAAATTGGTCAAATGGTTTGAGAAATCACTGCCGATAATACAACTCAGCGTTAAAAGCCATATTTTTGTAAAATAATAACTTTTATACGTCAGAGTAACCCAAAACCTATATCCGAAAATATCAACATCCATTTTATGCCAACACATTTAAAAAAGTGAAAATGTAAAATAAGTTTGAAAATTAGCGAAAGCTATATCTTATCAGCAATTTAACCAAGTCGTTTTGCAGTTGAGCAATGGGAGTCATTTGTTTTTAAAGTAACAGCTTGTTCTTACATTCCAACAATGCATTCCAGATGTTTGTTTTTTACGCACATCGCCATAAAATTATGTATGGTTCATTATCGTTTTATAAGCCTATACATTCGCCATTATCTTAATGCAGTGAAGTAGATAAACTATAAGCAGTTCCAAAACTATTAGTTCAAAGAAAGAGAATTGTAATCATATTTATGACGCCCCTTATTACAGTGTTTAGAGAATCACTTGCAAGCAATTAAATATTACACAGTGTAGACAAAACTAAATTTAAAAGAAAATACGATTTGAACAAGAAAGAAAAAGCAGAGCTAGCATTGCTGATGTCACGTTCAGGTATGTAGCCAACTTGAAGAATAAAGGACAAGAAGAGCACTGCTGATGTCACGTTCAGGTTTGTAGCCAACTTGAAGAATAAAGGACAACAAGAGCTAGCATTGCTGATGTCACGTTCAGGTATGTAGCCAACTTGAAGAATAAAGGACAAGAAGAGCACTGCTGATGTCACGTTCAGGTTTGTAGCCAACTTGAAGAATAAAGGACAACAAGAGCTAGCATTGCTGATGTCACGTTCAGGTATGTAGCCAACTTGAAGAATAAAGGAAAAGAAGAACTAGCACTGGTGATGTCACGTTCAGGTTTGTAGCCAACTTGAAGAATAAAGGACAACAAGAGCTAGCATTGCTGATGTCACGTTCAGGTATGTAGCCAACTTGAAGAATAAAGGACAAGAAGAGCACTGCTGATGTCACGTTCAGGTTTGTAGCCAACTTGAAGAATAAAGGACAACAAGAGCTAGCATTGCTGATGTCACGTTCAGGTATGTAGCCAACTTGAAGAATAAAGGAAAAGAAGAACTAGCACTGGTGATGTCACGTTCAGGTTTGTAGCCAACTTGAAGAATAAAGGACAACAAGAGCTAGCATTGCTGATGTCACGTTCAGGTATGTAGCCAACTTGAAGAATAAAGGACAAGAAGAGCACTGCTGATGTCACGTTCAGGTTTGTAGCCAACTTGAAGAATAAAGGACAACAAGAGCTAGCATTGCTGATGTCACGTTCAGGTATGTAGCCAACTTGAAGAATAAAGGAAAAGAAGAACTAGCACTGCTGATGTCACGTTCAGGTTTGTAGCCAACTTGAAGAATAAAGGACAACAAGAGCTAGCATTGCTGATGTCACGTTCAGGTATGTAGCCAATTTGAAGAATAAAGGACAAGAAGAACTAGCACTACTGATGTCACGTTCAGGTTTGTAGCCAACTTGAAGAATAAAGGACAACAAGAGCTAGCATTGCTGATGTCACGTTCAGGTATGTAGCCAACTTGAAGAATAAAGGAAAAGAAGAACTAGCACTGGTGATGTCACGTTCAGGTTTGTAGCCAACTTGAAGAATAAAGGACAACAAGAGCTAGCATTGCTGATGTCACGTTCAGGTATGTAGCCAACTTGAAGAATAAAGGACAAGAAGAGCACTGCTGATGTCACGTTCAGGTTTGTAGCCAACTTGAAGAATAAAGGACAACAAGAGCTAGCATTGCTGATGTCACGTTCAGGTATGTAGCCAACTTGAAGAATAAAGGAAAAGAAGAACTAGCACTGCTGATGTCACGTTCAGGTTTGTAGCCAACTTGAAGAATAAAGGACAACAAGAGCTAGCATTGCTGATGTCACGTTCAGGTATGTAGCCAATTTGAAGAATAAAGGACAAGAAGAGCTAGCACTGCTGATGTCACGTTCAGGCATGTAGTCAATTTGAAGAATAATGGACAAGAAGAGCTAGCACTGCTGATGTCACGTTCAGACTTGTAGTCAATTTGAAGAATAAAGGACAAGAAGAGCTAGCACTGTTGATGTCACGTTCAGGTTTGTAGCCAATTTGAAGAATAAAGGACAACAAGAGCTAACACTGCTGATGTCACGTTCAGGTTTGTAGCCAACTTGAAGAATAAAGGACAAGAATAGCTAGCACTGCTGATGTCACGTTCAGGCATGTAGTCAATTTGAAGAATAAAGGACAAGAAGAGCTGGCACTGCTGATGTCAGGTTCAGGTTTGTAGCTAACTTGAAGAATAAAGAATAAGAAGAGCTAGCACTGCTGATGTCACGTTCAGGTTTGTAGCCAACTTGAAGAATAAAGGACAACAAGAGCTAGCACTGCTGTTGTCACGTTCAGGTATGTAGCCAATTTGAAGAATAAAGGACAACAAGAGCTAGCACTGCTGATGTCACGTTCAGGTTTGTAGCCAACTTGAAGAATAAAGGACAAGAATAGCTAGCACTGCTGATGTCACGTTCAGGTATAAAGCCAATTTGAAGAATAAAGAACAAGAAGAGCTAGCACTGCTGATGTCACGTTCAGGTATGTAGCCAATTTGAAGAATAAAGAACAAGAAGAGCTAGCACTGCTGATGTCACGTTTAGGTTTGTAGCCAACTTGAAGAATAAAGAATAAGAAGAGCTAGCACTGCTGATGTCACGTTCAGGTATGTAGCCAACTTGAAGAATAAAGGACAAGAAGAGCTAGCACTGCTGATGTCACGTTCAGGCATGTAGTCAATTTGAAGAATAATGGACAAGAAGAGCTAGCACTGCTGATGTCACGTTCAGACTTGTAGTCAATTTGAAGAATAAAGGACAAGAAGAGCTAGCACTGTTGATGTCACGTTCAGGTTTGCAGCCAACTTGAAGATTAAAGGATAAGAAGAGTGCAGGAAGAGTGAAAGAAGTATGTCACGTGCAGGAATGTAGTCAATTTGAAGAAGAAAGTTTAAGAAGAGCTAGCACTGCTCATGCCACGTGCAGACATGTAGTCAATTTGAAGAAGAAACAACAAGAAGAGCTTGCTGTGCTCATGTCACGTGCAGCCAATTTGAAGAAGAAAAAACAAGAAGAATTCGCACTGCTCATGTCACGTGCAGGAATGTAGTCATTTGAAGAAGAGAGTTTAAGAAGAGTTAGCACTACTCATGTCACGTGCAGGAATGTAGTCAATTTGAAGAAGAAAGTTTAAGAAGAGTTAGCACTGCTCATGTCACGTGCAGGAGTGTAGTCAATTTGAAGAAGAGAGTTTAAGAAGAGTTAGCACTGCTCATGTCACGTGCAGGAATGTAGTCAATTTGAAGAAGAAAGTTTAAGAAGAGTTAGCACTGCTCATGTCACGTGCAGGAGTGTAGTCAATTTGAAGAAGAAAGTTTAAGAAGAGTTAGCACTGCTCATGTCACGTGCAGGAGTGTAGTCAATTTGAAGAAGAAACAACAAGAAGAGTTAGCACTGCTCATGTCACGTGTAGGAATGTAGTCAATTTGAAGAAGAAACAACAAGAAGAGTTAGCACTGCTCATGTCACGTGCAGGAATGTAGTCAATTTGAAGAAGAGAGTTTAAGAAGAGTTAGCACTGCTCATGTCACGTGCAGGAATGTAGTCAATTTGAAGAAGAGAGTTTAAGAAGAGTTAGCACTGCTCATGTCACGTGCAGGAATGTAGTCAATTTGAAGAAGAGAGTTTAAGAAGAGTTAGCACTGCTCATGTCACGTGCAGGAATGTAGTCAATTTGAAGAAGAGAGTTTAAGAAGAGTTAGCACTACTCATGTCACGTGCAGGAATGTAGTCAATTTGAAGAAGAAAGTTTAAGAAGAGTTAGCACTGCTCATGTCACGTGCAGGAGTGTAGTCAATTTGAAGAAGAAAGTTTAAGAAGAGTTAGCACTGCTCATGTCACGTGCAGGAATGTAGTCAATTTGAAGAAGAGAGTTTAAGAAGAGTTAGCACTGCTCATGTCACGTGCAGGAATGTAGTCAATTTGAAGAAGAAACAACAAGAAGAGCTTGCTGTGCTCATGTCACGTGCAGCCAATTTGAAGAAGAAAAAACAAGAAGAATTCGCACTGCTCATGTCACGTGCAGGAATGTAGTCATTTGAAGAAGAGAGTTTAAGAAGAGTTAGCACTACTCATGTCACGTGCAGGAATGTAGTCAATTTGAAGAAGAAAGTTTAAGAAGAGTTAGCACTGCTCATGTCACGTGCAGGAGTGTAGTCAATTTGAAGAAGAGAGTTTAAGAAGAGTTAGCACTGCTCATGTCACGTGCAGGAATGTAGTCAATTTGAAGAAGAAAGTTTAAGAAGAGTTAGCACTGCTCATGTCACGTGCAGGAGTGTAGTCAATTTGAAGAAGAGAGTTTAAGAAGAGTTAGCACTGCTCATGTCACGTGCAGGAGTGTAGTCAATTTGAAGAAGAGAGTTTAAGAAGAGTTAGCACTGCTCATGTCACGTGCAGGAGTGTAGTCAATTTGAAGAAGAAAGTTTAAGAAGAGTTAGCACTGCTCATGTCACGTGCAGGAATGTAGTCAATTTGAAGAAGAGAGTTTAAGAAGAGTTAGCACTGCTCATGTCACGTGCAGGAATGTAGTCAATTTGAAGAAGAGAGTTTAAGAAGAGTTAGCACTGCTCATGTCACGTGCAGGAATGTAGTCAATTTGAAGAAGAGAGTTTAAGAAGAGTTAGCACTGCTCATGTCACGTGCAGGAATGTAGTCAATTTGAAGAAGAGAGTTTAAGAAGAGTTAGCACTGCTCATGTCACGTGCAGGAATGTAGTCAATTTGAAGAAGAAACAACAAGAAGAGTTAGCACTGCTCATGTCACGTGCAGGAATGTAGTCAATTTGAAGAAGAAACAACAAGAAGAGTTAGCACTGCTCATGTCACGTGCAGGAATGTAGTCAATTTGAAGAAGAGAGTTTAAGAAGAGTTAGCACTGCTCATGTCACGTGCAGGAGTGTAGTCAATTTGAAGAAGAGAGTTTAAGAAGAGTTAGCACTGCTCATGTCACGTGCAGGAATGTAGTCAATTTGAAGAAGAGAGTTTAAGAAGAGTTAGCACTGCTCATGTCACGTGCAGGAGTGTAGTCAATTTGAAGAAGAGAGTTTAAGAAGAGTTAGCACTGCTCATGTCACGTGCAGGAATGTAGTCAATTTGAAGAAGAAAGTTTAAGAAGAGTTAGCACTGCTCATGTCACGTGCAGGAGTGTAGTCAATTTGAAGAAGAGAGTTTAAGAAGAGTTAGCACTGCTCATGTCACGTGCAGGAATGTAGTCAATTTGAAGAAGAGAGTTTAAGAAGAGTTAGCACTGCTCATGTCACGTGCAGGAATGTAGTCAATTTGAAGAAGAGAGTTTAAGAAGAGTTAGCACTGCTCATGTCACGTGCAGGAATGTAGTCAATTTGAAGAAGAGAGTTTAAGAAGAGTTAGCACTGCTCATGTCACGTGCAGGAGTGTAGTCAATTTGAAGAAGAGAGTTTAAGAAGAGTTAGCACTACTCATGTCACGTGCAGGAATGTAGTCAATTTGAAGAAGAGAGTTTAAGAAGAGTTAGCACTGCTCATGTCACGTGCAGGAGTGTAGTCAATTTGAAGAAGAGAGTTTAAGAAGAGTTAGCACTGCTCATGTCACGTGCAGGAGTGTAGTCAATTTGAAGAAGAAACAACAAGAAGTTAGCACTGCTCATGTCACGTGCAGGAATGTAGTCAATTTGAAGAAGAGAGTTTAAGAAGAGTTAGCACTGCTCATGTCACGTGCAGGAATGTAGTCAATTTGAAGAAGAGAGTTTAAGAAGAGTTAGCACTGCTCATGTCACGTGCAGGAGTGTAGTCAATTTGAAGAAGAGAGTTTAAGAAGAGTTAGCACTGCTCATGTCACGTGCAGGAATGTAGTCAATCTGAAGAAGAGAGTTTAAGAAGAGTTAGCACTGCTCATGTCACGTGCAGGAATGTAGTCAATTGGAAGAAGAGAGTTTAAGAAGAGTTAGCACTGCTCATGTCACGTGCAGGAATGTAGTCAATTTGAAGAAGAGAGTTTAAGAAGAGTTAGCACTGCTCATGTCACGTGCAGGAGTGTAGTCAATTTGAAGAAGAAACAACAAGAAGAGTTAGCACTGCTCATGTCACGTGCAGGAATGTAGTCAATTTGAAGAAGAAACAACAAGAAGAGTTAGCACTGCTCATGTCACGTGCAGGAATGTAGTCAATTTGAAGAAGAGAGTTTAAGAAGAGTTAGCACTGCTCATGTCACGTGCAGGAATGTAGTCAATTTGAAGAAGAGAGTTTAAGAAGAGTTAGCACTGCTCATGTCACGTGCAGGAGTGTAGTCAATTTGAAGAAGAGAGTTTAAGAAGAGTTAGCACTGCTCATGTCACGTGCAGGAATGTAGTCAATTTGAAGAAGAAAGTTTAAGAAGAGTTAGCACTGCTCATGTCACGTGCAGGAATGTAGTCAATTTGAAGAAGAGAGTTTAAGAAGAGTTAGCACTGCTCATGTCACGTGCAGGAGTGTAGTCAATTTGAAGAAGAAACAACAAGAAGAGTTAGCACTGCTCATGTCACGTGTAGGAATGTAGTCAATTTGAAGAAGAAACAACAAGAAGAGTTAGCACTGCTCATGTCACGTGCAGGAATGTAGTCAATTTGAAGAAGAGAGTTTAAGAAGAGTTAGCACTGCTCATGTCACGTGCAGGAATGTAGTCAATTTGAAGAAGAGAGTTTAAGAAGAGTTAGCACTGCTCATGTCACGTGCAGGAATGTAGTCAATTTGAAGAAGAGAGTTTAAGAAGAGTTAGCACTGCTCATGTCACGTGCAGGAATGTAGTCAATTTGAAGAAGAGAGTTTAAGAAGAGTTAGCACTGCTCATGTCACGTGCAGGAATGTAGTCAATTTGAAGAAGAGAGTTTAAGAAGAGTTAGCACTACTCATGTCACGTGCAGGAATGTAGTCAATTTGAAGAAGAAAGTTTAAGAAGAGTTAGCACTGCTCATGTCACGTGCAGGAATGTAGTCAATTTGAAGAAGAAAGTTTAAGAAGAGTTAGCACTGCTCATGTCACGTGCAGGAATGTAGTCAATTTGAAGAAGAGAGTTTAAGAAGAGTTAGCACTACTCATGTCACGTGCAGGAATGTAGTCAATTTGAAGAAGAAAGTTTAAGAAGAGTTAGCACTGCTCATGTCACGTGCAGGAGTGTAGTCAATTTGAAGAAGAAAGTTTAAGAAGAGTTAGCACTGCTCATGTCACGTGCAGGAATGTAGTCAATTTGAAGAAGAAAGTTTAAGAAGAGTTAGCACTGCTCATGTCACGTGCAGGAGTGTAGTCAATTTGAAGAAGAAAGTTTAAGAAGAGTTAGCACTACTCATGTCACGTGCAGGAATGTAGTCAATTTGAAGAAGAAAGTTTAAGAAGAGTTAGCACTACTCATGTCACGTGCAGGAGTGTAGTCAATTTGAAGAAGAGAGTTTAAGAAGAGTTAGCACTGCTCATGTCACGTGCAGGAGTGTAGTCAATTTGAAGAAGAGAGTTTAAGAAGAGTTAGCACTGCTCATGTCACGTGCAGGAATGTAGTCAATTTGAAGAAGAAAGTTTAAGAAGAGTTAGCACTGCTCATGTCACGTGCAGGAGTGTAGTCAATTTGAAGAAGAAAGTTTAAGAAGAGTTAGCACTGCTCATGTCACGTGCAGGAATGTAGTCAATTTGAAGAAGAGAGTTTAAGAAGAGTTAGCACTGCTCATGTCACGTGCAGGAGTGTAGTCAATTTGAAGAAGAGAGTTTAAGAAGAGTTAGCACTGCTCATGTCACGTGCAGGAATGTAGTCAATTTGAAGAAGAGAGTTTAAGAAGAGTTAGCACTGCTCATGTCACGTGCAGGAATGTAGTCAATTTGAAGAAGAGAGTTTAAGAAGAGTTAGCACTGCTCATGTCACGTGCAGGAGTGTAGTCAATTTGAAGAAGAGAGTTTAAGAAGAGTTAGCACTGCTCATGTCACGTGCAGGAATGTAGTCAATTTGAAGAAGAGAGTTTAAGAAGAGTTAGCACTAGCCTACTCATGTCACGTGCACGCATCTAGCCAATTTGAAGAAGAAAGAACAAGAAGAACAAGCACTCACGTCATAAACCATGACTCATGTATATCCATCTTAAACTGCAAGTTCTATCTTAATTTTGGGCCACTTAATCTCCATACACTGATGTCCAAACGTGTTTATTATAAAATAACAAGATAGTTCTCATATAATAAACAAAATTAATTGTAAAAAAAATGTTATAAAACAATGTGCTAGGATAGATAGAGAAATAGAAATTACTGGAACTTTTTACATAAACTTAGTTTTACTATTTATTACAAATTGTGGAAGTTTTCTACTATAACGGCTGTTGTATCTTGTTTTTATTTAGAACCTCTTTACAAAGAGAATATTATAAATTACTTTTAGCTTGTATGGTTACAATATAACCAAGTTAGAGACCGGAAAACGAGCTAATACTAAGCCTCCACTTATGTACTTGTTCTTTAGGCTTATCCAGAAATACGTATCTTTTTTCAGTCAGACTGCCACGATCCTTCCCTTCTTCATTTTGGTTTTTCACTTTCTCTCATCATCATTTATAAATGTTAAAAATAAACAATAATGAACTGTTATTTTAATTTCACACGACACAGCACACAGCGTGAGCAAACAAAAGGAACAACAATGTTTGGTTAGCGGTGTTGGCATGCTCAATCTATTGCAATTTGTTAGAACTATTGTCACTTGGCCCGTTTTATTGGTGGTGTCTCTAAGCGCAATTAAGTGGGTTCAAAAAAATTGTTCACTTGGCCCATTATCTTTCCGATATTCATTTATCCAATACAGGTTTGGTTTTGTGTAAAAAGATGCATGATAAAGTTCATGCAATGCTTTGCAGCATTTATTTCACTTGGAATTTGGTTTATGAGAAATTATTCCAGAAATAGCATTTAATTATAGAAACGGACAGACAGATAGACAGAGAATTTCTTTTTATTTGTAACTATACGGAAAATTAAATCCATTTTAGAGAAAATTTTACAGTACCAGCAGTGACATCTGCGCAGGCATTACGATTCAACCAAAATAAAATGTTGCGGAAATAACTAATGCATCCGTTATAAACAGCTGATGTAGATAAAAGTTGTAATTTGACTCAAAAGGAACTCTAAGACACAAGAGATTTGGCGAAATAGAATTAGTTCAGCTTGATAAAACGACTAAAGTTTATTTTGCTAATGCTACTATGTTCTGTTAAAAAGAAAAATTTCCAAAGTGAGTAGGATTAAACGAAAATTTTGAAGAAATATGACAAACATATATTAAAAATTACCTTGGTGTATAAATCATTGTATATATATTACAACCATCTTTTAGTATTTTTAAAACAAACTTTTCGTTCGTTAGTTGTTCGAATATACTCGCCATTCTGGTTGAGAATTTATAAGTTCAAAGTCCTAAATTTAAATTTTGGTTAAACCCTCTTTATTTGTATCCTAGTTGGAATTGATAACATCAATGCATAATTCAAACTTGTAGTGACTGCTGTTAATGTTTTCTGCAAATTATTTCTAAACCGATTTTCAGAAATCACGTCTTTTATAAGTCTCACGTCCGATTTGTTCATTGTTTATTGTTGTAGAGATCCCCAGAGGTAACATTTGATCAATATCGATACAGACTATTTTGAGAAATCACGTCTTTTAAAAAAGTCTCACGTCCGATTTGTTCGTTGTTTACTGATAACTGATCATTGTTGTAGAGATCCCCAGAGGTAACATTTGATCAATATCGTTACAGACTATTTAGAGAAATCACGTCTTTTATAACAGTCTCACGTCCGATTTGTTCATTGTTTACTGATAACTGATCATTGTTGTAGAGATACCCAGAGGTAACATTTGATCAATATCGTTACAGACTATTTAGAGAAATCACGTCTTTTATAACAGTCTCACGTCCGATTTGTTCATTGTTTACTGATAACTGATCATTGTTGTAGAGATCCCCAGAGGTAACATTTGATCAATATCGTTACAGACTATTTAGAGAAATCACGTCTTTTATAACAGTCTCACGTCCGATTTGTTCATTGTTTACTGATAACTGATCATTGTTGTAGAGATCCTCAGAGGTAACATTTGATCAATATCGTCACAGACTATTTAGAGAAATCACGTCTTTTATAACAGTCTCACGTCCGATTTGTTCATTGTTTACTGATAACTGATCATTGTTGTAGATCCCCAGAGGTAACATTTGATCAATATCGATACAGACTATTTTGAGAAATCACGTCTTTTATAACAGTCTCACGTCCGATTTGTTCATTGTTTACTGATAACTGATCATTGTTGTAGAGATCCCCAGAGGTAACATTTGATCAATATCGATACAGACTATTTTGAGAAATCACGTCTTTTATAACAGTCTCACGTCCGATTTGTTCAATGTTTACTGATAACTGATCATTGTTGTAGAGATCCCCAGAGGTAACATTTGATCAATATCGTTACAGACTATTTAGAGAAATCACGTCTTTTATAACAGTCTCACGTCCGATTTGTTCAATGTTTACTGATAACTGATCATTGTTGTAGAGATCCCCAGAGGTAACATTTGATCAATATCGATACAGACTATTTTGAGAAATCACGTCTTTTATAACAGTCTCACGTCCGATTTGTTCAATGTTTACTGATAACTGATCATTGTTGTAGAGATCCCCAGAGGTAACATTTGATCAATATCGATACAGACTATTTAGAGAAATCACGTCTTTTATAACAGTCTCACGTCCGATTTGTTCATTGTTTACTGATAACTGATCATTGTTGTAGAGATACCCAGAGGTAACATTTGATCAATATCGTTACAGACTATTTTGAGAAATCACGTCTTTTATAACAGTCTCACGTCCGATTTGTTCATTGTTTACTGATAACTGATCATTGTTGTAGAGATACCCAGAGGTAACATTTGATCAATATCGTTACAGACTATTTTGAGAAATCACGTCTTTTATAACAGTCTCACGTCCGATTTGTTCATTGTTTACCGATAACTGATCATTGTTGTAGAGATCCCAAGAGGTAACATTTGATCAATATCGTTACAGACTATTTAGAGAAATCACGTCTTTTATAACAGTCTCACGTCCGATTTGTTCAATGTTTACTGATAACTGATCATTGTTGTAGAGATCCCAAGAGGTAACATTTGATCAATATCGATACAGACTATTTAGAGAAATCACGTCTTTTATAACAGTCTCACGTCCGATTTGTTCAATGTTTACTGATAACTGATCATTGTTGTAGAGATCCCAAGAGGTAACATTTGATCAATATCGTTACAGACTATTTAGAGAAATCACGTCTTTTATAACAGTCTCACGTCCGATTTGTTCAATGTTTACTGATAACTGATCATTGTTGTAGAGATCCCCAGAGGTAACATTTGATCAATATCGATACAGACTATTTTGAGAAATCACGTCTTTTATAACAGTCTCACGTCCGATTTGTTCAATGTTTACTGATAACTGATCATTGTTGTAGAGATCCCCAGAGGTAACATTTGATCAATATCGATACAGACTATTTAGAGAAATCACGTCTTTTATAACAGTCTCACGTCCGATTTGTTCATTGTTTACTGATAACTGATCATTGTTGTAGAGATCCCAAGAGGTAACATTTGATCAATATCGTTACAGACTATTTAGAGAAATCACGTCTTTTATAACAGTCTCACGTCCGATTTGTTCATTGTTTACTGATAACTGATCATTGTTGTAGAGATCCCAAGAGGTAACATTTGATCAATATCGTTACAGACTATTTTGAGAAATCACGTCTTTTATAACAGTCTCACGTCCGATTTGTTCAATGTTTACTGATAACTGATCATTGTTGGAGAGATCCCCAGAGGTAACATTTGATCAATATCGATACAGACTATTTTGAGAAATCACGTCTTTTATAACAGTCTCACGTCCGATTTGTTCATTGTTTACTGATAACTGATCATTGTTGTAGAGATCCCAAGAGGTAACATTTGATCAATATCGTCATTTTGTGTTTTTCTTCACAGTATTTACAAATTTTAAAAAAAAGGAAAAGAAAAACTGCGAAATATGGTCGAAACTTGCCCAAATAACAAAATTTGATTAAAATCGTTGTACGAATTTGGGTTGTAGAGCACTGCAAAGACGCAGGACAGACCGAAGTTATTAGAGAAAAAAAAGGTTTTTTGAACTTAGGGGATGTCAAAACAGATATATCGATTAGAGTTTTTGATCCATCAGATAACTTTCTCTATATGTGAGTAATTAAACGATATACGATTACAGAAATAAAAACATTTGGCAAAGAGCTACAATTTTGGGAAAACATTGGTAACCGAGGCCATATTGTTGCAGAAAGTATTAACAACCGAGGAGAAATACCAATTAAATAAAAAATCATTCCACTGACAAGTTTCTCATATGTATACTTCATTTGTAATTCTTACATTACCAAAAGATCAAATTATGAAGTCAAATAAATTTTCACATTTGCCTGACGGTTTAGTTATTGAAGGTTAGGACTAGAAGTGACCGGACAGGCAAGTTCAAGGAAAACTTAGATCTAAAGGGAAATATGTTGAAAGAAACGCTTTAGAAGTTATTATATTTCATTAACATATGTTAGAGTTATAATTAATTCGGGCATAGTTAAATGTATAATTAACTAGTTTAATTAACATGTACATTTGCCATCATTGGTGTATATAAAAATAAATATATGACGTTTCGAGAATATGTATCAACTCTCGTTATCAAGTGATAAACTTAGAAATATGAGAAATGTGAAAAGAGCCTCTTTAATAATAATGACCTACTAAAACTAAAAGTAGCTCTAATCTAAGAAGGGCACCAATTTGAATACACACAAATGATGGCAAATCTCGGAATAAACTATATCAATAATAAGAAGAATCCATCATTATGCGATAACTTTAAAATTATAATAATAAATTTGTCAATTATTTTTTATGCGTCACGCTATAATTGACCAGTATCGTATTTATGGCACAGTTATAGGTCATAAGCTAATTGACGTTATCTCTGATAAAAATATGTCCCCTTCATGTAGCGTTCCAAAACGCTTTTAATTGTTGACAAAGTTGGTGCAAAAACACAAAAAAATCGATGTTGAATTTTTTTATAGAAATATTTATTTTGACACATCCTGCGTAAAGCAAAAGATTTTTGGAATGTCTTTCTATCTGTACTAAATATTGAGCTCATATAAAAAAGGGAAGGCCGATTTCGATCAGATTATTCTATACGGGTCCTATGTGGTTCTTGCAGATGAAGCCTTCAAACTTTCAAAACGTGTTACGTGTCGGTACCCCCATAAAACCTTGACAGTTGAAGAGAGAATTTATAACTAGTTGAATTCTCCTCCAACCTAAGGAACAAGTGGCGCGTTTTGCACAAACGCATCCTTGGTAAATCTTAAATGTGCCACTACTACAGTTCAGAGTTCCTGTGCCCTGCATAATTTTCTTAAAAAGAGAAATGGTTTATTTTTTTAGAGGTCTTAAACTTGTGACATGGAGAGTTTAACTGAATTTGGAGGCTGTAGATGGTCTATCCAATGGGCATGAAGTAAGACACGAGTTCCGTGACTATTTTAATGGTCCAGAAGAATGCAAGGAAAGTATACATAATAATAATGGTGCAGTTTTCTGTGACTGAATCTTCTCTGGCCACAAGTAAATCATAGAAATCTTTCAAGAAATTTCTCGGTCAGCGAAGAAAATTTGATTGATTTTCTGTCAGAGAAGACTCTAAAAGTGTTCTCTGAGTGTAAAAGACGGTTTCTCTCAAAGAAGAATTCGGTCAGAGAAAAAAAAAACTAGTTAAAACTTTCGATTAGAGAAGAAACCTGAATACTTTCGGTCAGAGAAGACGATTCATTGTAAAGCGTGTTGCCGGTGCTTCAATTTGCAGGGGCACATTATTTATACGAGCAGGTATGTTTAATTGACAGAATCGCGTGATACAACGTTTTCATAAAACCTAACCTAAATGTGAACTAAACGTTAAATCAATTGTTTCCATTAATTTGACAAAAGTTGTTTTAAATACAGAACATGGGATAGATGAACAATGAGCACTGTGGTGAATTTTACATGTTTTGTAAACTAAGAATTTAGTGTTTACCATTGTAATTTAGGATAAGCAATTCAAAATACGTTTTGCATTGAATATCAATTAAATAGTATGTGCCTTCATTTCCATATGCCGGCTTTACGGCGAGCTAAGATAATAAAAGGGTCCAGAAAAACGGAAACTTTTATCAGTTATTTATCGCATTTTCGAGTGTATTTTGAAATAAATAACGAGTGCTTATAATTATACAAAACGGGTTCGACCAGACACATTAAAAACCAAAATATGTACTTTTTATTTAATGTTGCTGGTTATAGCTTAAAAACTTTATATAATATTGAGGGGGGGAAAAAAAAGAAAAAAAACAGAAAGCTTTTTTCATTATCCATCCAGAAAAAATGAATCCAATCGGACCAAATTTATCTTTCCTAAAAAGTGAAAAAAACTGTTTATGGTGGTTTTTTTTATATATATTATGTAGGAAACTTTGCTTTGATTCAAAATTTCAAAACAACGTATTTTCCTAACAGCCGTAAAAACTTTTATTACCTAATAAAGGTTAATGAATGCCTTTGAAAAATTCACTAAACAAAATGCAAAATAAGCCATTCTTTGCAGTCTTATTAAACCCAACTTTTAAACTAAAGACTTATAAGAAGTCGGGTTGATTACATATTGCCTTTTGTAATATTATTTAGAAGTTTCAGCTAAAAATCGGGGTGAGGGTTCATTTCCCCCACCTCTCAATTACAAAGTAGTCTATATTTATCAAGACCATGTATCGTTTGAAATTCTGAAGACATGCTTCTAGATATATTTATTAGATTTTATGCAGCCTTCTCTGAATGCTGTTCTCAATGTAAAACTACATTTAATTATAAACAATTTTTCAATTTGGAACTCTGTTGTGATACTTCTTAGTTTATACGCATATTAACGATACATGCAGTAAGCCTATTTTAGCGTAACAGTGTGCATCACAAGAAGGATTATCAGAGCAGAACTGCCGAGGAGACGATTCTAACCCTGCCATATGTACATATCGTGGTTTGGATTGTAAAGAAATTCCAGCCAACTACAACGGTTTATTTTTACATTTCGAAAAGAAAAGAAAATGACTGCAACAGTTCCGTTCTGGTAGTATGCATCCTTAAAAAATAATTCTATGATCGTCCGTTTGTCTTTGGTTTAATTTTCTTAGGAACTATTGAGCTTATTTTAATAAAACTCAGCACAAAATGTAAACAAGTATATCCAAACTCGATTCAAATAGATGGCTGTTTAAAATTGTATTAAAGAAAAACTCCATCTCTATGCAGCTTGCATTCTTCATCCTATGATACTAGCATACCACAACTTATCTAAGAAAATACAAAAAATTAATTGCAAAGAAACGAAATGGTAACCTACAAATTAATACCAAACAAGTAGTAAACTATCAATAAGTCGCAATTCTATTCATACTTCATTACAACGCCGCGTGTAATAACATAGCCATAATGACGAAAAAATCTGTCTATATTTTAAACTGATTAATAAGATAAACCGAGAGGTTCTGCATCAGCAAGATTATAAGCAATCATAATTTGCAACACCTAATCCTCCAGCAGGCTTAGGTTTTGATGAAAGGAGTTACTTTACGTTTATAATTAGGGACACAACAGTCATCACAAAAGCATTGCATTAACTTTCTCATACAGTCATCCAAAAAACAAATACTAACGAAAAATAACATCTTTCTAAAACATTACTTAGAACACTAGAAAGAAAAAAGATTTTTCTCCTGATGAAAAGTGTGTGCATTGATAATCTTAAGTGTTCTTGACATTCAGTTCAAACAATCATGCTGATTAGCTTCTGCTACAGATACATCTACTTTGATTAACAGATCTGTAGCACCATAGATAGTGTACACGCTCGTGTACATAAATTAAATCAGGGTAAATATTTACACAGATTTTTAACGAGATTTCTGTACATTAAGTTGTTGTTTGGGGGGGGGGGGAGTTAGACATCTAGAAAATAACAATAAAAATATTTACTTTCGATGAAGATATGAAAAGCATTGCACAATTCTTGATGACTGGATATTTGTAAATAGGTTTTATGGTATAAATAAATTAAGTTATTGCGGTGTTATATATAATTTCCAGTATCGTAACACTTTAAAAATTGATAAATATATCAATCCAAAGCGAAGGTCGGAAATAGAAGAAAAATTTAATAAAATTTGAATGACTCGAACAATTCACGCTTTGATTTTATTTTGACTGATAATATCTCGAAAACAGTGACTTCAATATAAATCACTTTTGTTTAGATTATATTTGTCAAAAGTTGCGACAAATTTTGAAATGTATTTTAACGTAATTTTGAAAAAGTAAATGATTCGAGCATATAAGATGTTGAAGACTGCAATACCAGACACCAGTTTTAGCGTATGCTCGTTAAAAAAGAATGGAATCCCGCAGGATTTCTAACCATCAGGGGCTCATTGCCGACAGTACCGACATGACCATCCTCAGGGATTCTATCTGGATCTACCCCTTTTTTTATGTAGTCTTAGGTTAGATTTCTTTCTTTCGTCTTCCCTACCAGGTCTCTTTTGACCAACTCTTGTTCTTTTCCAACTCTGACGTTTGTATATTCGAGGCCTTGGAGGTCTTTATATTCATTTCTTTCTTTAAACCTTTTTCGCTTTTAAACAACTAGAAAAATCAAAGACTTACGAATATTAACATCCCAAATTTATATTTTATACATTTATGTATCCCCCCCATTTCAGACTATTGTATTTAATGGAAACCAGTATAAGGATTATTTGTAGTGGATTATTAACATTTCAGTTTCCTTCCCAAGCTGGGGTTACTGTAATTAATTAAAAAACTTCCAGAGTTTATAAAACGTGCCAGCTCGCGTTTGCAGTTCTGTCACCGCAACCTAATGGTTAGCATTTATGTTCACAAATAATGACTGGATAGTTGAAGCCGCGGTGTTTAAATGGTTTCAGAAAATAAAATAATAACAATGAAACAATTCCTCCAGACCACAAGAATAGTTATGTTAAACTGAGAACAGACACTGAAAAAATTTAAGATATCTCTCAGAAATGTTAAAGTCCTTCAGATTTCTTAGCCGTGGACGAAGCCATCAATCAGTTTAAGAAGCGAGCTGAAGCTAAGCGCTGTTAAACAAAAACAACATAAAAAACAACAAACAAAAATCACATAGAAATCTACTGTTCTTCTCTAAAATTTTCCAAATCTGGTCATTTTGGAATTAAGTATTTGGCAAAACTGATATAGTATTCCAAATTTTCCTCACAAATGGCAGCTCTTTAATTGCGGGTAGTGGGTGTGGATTTAAACCTATATCTTTGGAAAATGTTTCCATTTTTTTAATATTAGCTGTGTACCATTTTCACATCTCATAATGCCTAGCTAATAAGGCACTCTATGCTCGGAAAATTCAGATAAGTAGGCTCTTACTAAATCAACATAAAACAACACGCAATGTTTTAATCGTGGGTTTTTTTACGTGTTCTTATGGTTACATTTGTAGATTTGAAATGTATGAAGGGAAAAAAACCGAAATCCCTTCTTAACTCTGTAATAAAGCGACTTAGTATTACATTCAAGTAACATTGCTGGCCAAAATTACAAACTATTCCTAGATAATCTGTTCCCAAACCTTTTAAAGCAACTTCTTGGCAAAGGCGTTCATACTGTTGAAATTATTAGATTAGATAGAACCAATACAATACTTTTAGATTCAAGCAACACCTAAAGAGAGAAGTGCTGGCTTAGAGACACATGAAAACAATATAACAATTGAACACAGATGTGTGATCTAGCAACATTATTGCCGGTATTAATCCCATTAATAAAGTGAAACGCAGGACAAGATAAAACAAAAAAAAGTAGAAGTTGATAAATCATACTATGTTCAAATCTAAAAATAGATAATACACACTATCTCACACTTTCTAAAAAGTAAAGAATTATTTTTTATCTATTAAATATCCACCATAATTCATGAAGTTTTCAAAAATAAAACTTTAAAGCTAACCAATCGGAATGATGTGCTAAAAAAAGAAAGATTGTGAGACTTCAATTCATCTATCTTCATTAAATAAAAGAGGTGTTCCGACTACTTAATGGATCTGATATTCTCAAATAAAGTCATCCGATGAAAGGGGACAGTCATGTAATAGGCGATCTATATAGAAAAAAAAATGCTACATTCATGTACGTCTGGAGTGCATGAAATCATTTCATACTGAATGATATAAAAATGTATAAATTACTTATTAATAAAAGAAAAAAGTTTTGCTTTTGTAAATAATCTTATGTAATAAATACCTTTTTTCTAAATTTTAGTAAATACTAAGTATATTTTTTTTGTTCTTCCACATAAGCATAAATAAAGTTTCGTATTTATTTTTGTCTCATTTTATTAAATAAATCCAATTTGTTATTGTACTTAACAGATGCGTCCATGACACAAATGTGAGTCAAAAGCTGTCTAACAATTAACCCACAAGTATGTACATTAATCATTTTTTTAAATACAAAACAGAGGACAGGGGATAAAAAAAATCTTCTCCTCGACTTTAAAATGTTCTTAAGCATTATAACTAGCCGGCGTGAACTCGATTCACGACCCTGTTTTGCCTTTTGATGGTGGAACATAATTTACTCATTGTGAATATATCTACCAAGATTGTTTACTTAAATTAAATTACCTTGATTTCATAATGTTCTCGTTAGTTCTATGACATTATAAAGTGATTAGTTATAGGATCATCTCCTATATCAATAGTACATTAACTTTAATCACTCGTACTTTGCTCAGAAACTCGAAAATAAACATTCATAGTTGATAAGAACGGAACATTGACTCATTTCTAAATTGTCTTACATGTTTAAATCGCAATTAAGATTTTGTATACCTTTATAGCTCAGAACACTGCCACGGTTCTTAATAAACGTCCGTTCCTTTACCTCGTGTTGACTCTAGAGAGCTCGTAGTTATTTTGTAAATCAAGCCTCCATTTGCTTCGTTCTAGTCGCATAGAGCATCTCGTTATTGACTGAAATCTTTAAGCGATCATATTACTTACTAACAGTATATGTGAAATACTGGTTTAACCTAATAATCTTCAATAATCCCATTTGTTACGATAGTTTTGACGATGGTTAGCTAGTACCGATAAAAAATAATAAATCTTTCTTATTTGAGGAAATAGGGACTAACAGACTACAGTGTTTTAGATCCTTAGGAGATATTATTCAAGTGAAATGATAAATATAGTATGTATCTGTAGCCTTCAGCATGTGTGTTATAAATAAAGTTAATACATTATTTAACTCGACATTCTGCCCATATTTATCATAAAATTCCATTAAAACGAGTCTTGAAATTCCATTAAAAACCATTCTCTACTTCAATTTGTTTAAAACACAAACGAACATATTTACAGACTCGATACTTACATGAATGGTTCACTTTTAATGGTGTACTTACGTCAAATGTTTGCTGATAAAATTTAACCAAAATCACTAGCGTCGATTTTGAATAAATCATTTTTTAAAGTTTTATTCTTTCAGCAGTTGCCCTCGTGGCGATAATATGTCACTCGCCTTTTTAGTAGATAATTATTAGCTAAAACTTTCTAAACACTAATTTTGAACAAAATTTATAAAACAGTTTTTTTGTGAAATTAAGACGGAAACGGATAATATTGTTGTTCAATTAAAATATTTCAGGCTTAGGAATCATTGCCATATCGGTATGTATCTCAAAAATACTGGTTCAATATAAATAAATGATAACGCAAATTACTATTACCTTTTCAAAACGTAGTCTAAAACTTATAATAATATCAGTTTCTTATCTAATTGTAATGATCTGCCCTCTTTAAATATTGAACATCTTTTCTTGTAGCAGGGTACCCTTATGACGACGTTACGTTACGTACTTAATTATTTGCCAAAACTTTCTAGATACCAAAATATAAGAAATTAGTGTGCAGTCGTGTATGCATATAATGATATATAGTAAACAAAAAATATGTTTTTCTGCTCTAGTGGGCCTAAAAACGGATAAAATTACGAAACATTTCAAAGTCAATATTTTCCACCAACACTATATTTTCAATATATAGAATAAGAAGTAAAATATTTGTAAACATAATCTCAACCAACTTGCACGTGCTAAACCGGAAATAATTAAACTCAACACTGTTAATGTACAATAATTACGCATGCGCACGAATGGTTTAAGAGCCAAAGCGTGCGTTAAATCAGAAACACAGGTTTGTTTATCTGTCGTAATGAATTGTAAATACAACCTCAGATTTTACACGTTGATTCAAGTGGAACTATCAATAACTGGTTAGTTGCAGTATTGACTATACATGATTAATGGCTTTTAAATCTCCTTTTAATCGTGAAGTACATGAGGGAGGGGTAAAAAATTTTTAATATTTTACGTCTCGGTTATGTTCTAAATCTCAGAACAATGTAATACAATATAAAAAAAATTTAACATATGTTCACATGTAAATATAATAATATGTATACATACTGCCCTAATCTTTATAACTTGCAATAATTGGAAAAAAATAGTTAATCTTTAATCTAAATTTATTAATAGTAAGTGATTTATTTGTGAATTTCTTCTGAATAGTGCATTTCGTAATTTATGAAATTAACTTAAATGTAAATATCAAGGGTGGCTGTTATTTAAAAGATAAGTTTTTAATGCAAAAATGACATACAATTTTCAAATTATTTTAAAAAATTTGCAGAATTCAGGTTTTTGAAGGCTTTGAGATAATTGTTCTGAACCAATAGCGAAGGGGAATTTACATTTAAAGGACCAAGGAAAACCTAGAAGAAGCAGTATTAGTAAATGGTTTTCGTCGAGTTAAAAGCTTTAATCTCAGACAAGAGGGTTTAGGGAAACATTCAGGTTCAGATTACATCCCTAATGACTCCGGCAGAGAGGTTTTACGTTTTTCAAAACATAAAAAGGAGTGGCGATCGTTATTGTTGCAGGTTAGTCGAAAAAAATGTCCACACACCTTTCAAGCATAGAGCGTAGAATTGCTCGAGTTATGGTTTCATAAGAAATAACCACACGGTGAAAGAATAAGCATGTTGATTTCTTGTAATTATCAAAAACTGATCACTTATTAGAAATCTTTTTGAAAATTTAGAATAAATGTCAGCAAAAAAAAAAACTGATTCGTTAAAAATACATTTAAGCGACACTCTAGTCAAAGGGTGGAACTTAGCTTTGCCGTTCTTTGTTTTTGATAAAACTACCTGTACATCCTTAGCCTATTGGAGAATTCCTTAACGAGATATTAAATTTCAGACCTATCAAATCCTTTGTCAGTTCTGTTCTTAAACTATTGACCCCGAATAACTATAAGAAAAATAATTAAGAAATAATAATAAATAGAAGAAATAATAAGAAATATAAGAATAATTATAAGAAAGGTTTTAAAAAATTGAAACCGTGGATGACTAAGGAGTTGTTGATTAAAGTAAACACTAAGAATGCATTGTATAAGGATTGCTTGAAAGAACCACTAAATGTGCTGTTAAAAGACCGTTATGTAAGAATCAAAACGTTACTGAAACGGGATATCACAAATGCGAAAAATGAATATTATAAAACTTATCTCGGAAGCAATAGGTTAAATCCCAGGCGCCAGTGGAGGTGTGTTAAAGAACTTATAGGAGTATCTACGAGTCCATCAACTCAGCTAAGTGTAAGAGATACAAACGGTAGTGTAGTTTCAGATCCAAAAATGGTTGCGAATATATTTAACAATTTTTTTAGTTCAGTAGCACATGATTTACGATTGAATATAGACCGACACAAAACGTTTATTAGAAATGCAAGAACTAATTTAGATTTCGCTAAAAACAAATATTCAAAAAATTCACTATTTTTATATCCTTCTAACTGTACCGAGATTCAAAATATTATTAACACTCTAAGTGCTCGCAAAGCTCCGGGGTATGACTCAGTAACGCCGGTTATAGTTAAAGGTATTGCAGAAAATATAATTGAACACCTCGTTTATCTCATTAATTTTAGCATGTCCTCAGGTGAATTCCCAAATGATTTAAAAAATGCTATTGTCGTACCTTTGTATAAAAAATCGGATAAACTATGCCCTAGTAATTATAGACCGATTGCTTTGCTTTCAATCTTTTCTAAGATACTTGAAAAAATATTAAAATCTCGATTGGTAAATTTTTTAGAGAAAGAAGGTTTCCTTAGTAAAAATCAATATGGATTCCAAAAAAAAAAGAATACTGAAAATGCCCTTTTGGATTTCTTTGGGAAGGTTTATGAAGGAATGAACGACGGTGACTTTTGTGCTGGAATTTTCGTGGACGTGATGAAGGCTTTCGATACAGTAGATCGCACTATTCTCCTAGATAAAATGTATAAAGCAGGAATCAGAGGAGTAGCATATGAATTGTTTTTATCTTATCTTTCTGGAAGAAAGCAAAGAGTGAAAGTCGGAGATAAGCTCAGTGAGGAAGTTGAAGTAATCTATGGAATTCCGCAAGGATCTGTGTTATCAGGGCCATTGTTCCTTATATATGTAAATAGTTTATGTGACGGTATCTTTAAAGGAATGTTAACAGCATTCGCGGATGATACTTCACTTTTTTACAGATCTAAAACTCTCCAAGATTTACAAAACAGTATGCAAAACGATATTAATTTGCTTAGACTTTGGTTTACCGAAAATTGTTTAGCAATGAGCCCTAAAACCCAAGCGTTAATTTTTAACTTAAATGACAAAAAACGTGTAAACCTATTACTCAAATACCATGAAGTTGACTGTACATTACCAAACTGCAACTGTTTACCTATTACTCTTGTAGATGAAATTAAATACTTAGGATTATTTGTTGACAGCAGGCTAAGTTGGAAGATTCATATAAATTACATAAAAGATAAGGTTATTAAATATACAAGGATTTTCTATTTACTTAGACCCTTTTGTAATCAGGACCTATTACGAACTTTGTACTTTGCCTTTGTTAATTCAAAGTTAGAGTATGCTTTGACATTATGGGGCGGCACTTATAATACTACAATGAAAACAATTGTTGTTCAACAAAACTCATTTATTCGTATTATAGATAATAAATCAAAATTAGAACACGCTTTACCTATTTATAGAAAACTTGAGATTCTACCTATAAAGAATTTGTATATTTATAAGGTATTAAAAGTTTATTATAATAAGAGTAACAAACAAAGAGAAGATATTCGAAATCCTACTGTAATCCTTAGAAATAGATTAAATGCGTATGTTCCAAGACCTAGACTTACTTTATATAAAAAGTTTTTCACCTATCTTGCTCCGAAATTTTATAATTACTTGCCGCGTCAAATTAAAATTGTTAAAAAGTTAAGTAAATTCTTAAGAGTGTTAAAAACATATCTTCTGTTTCATGATAATATTTCTATGTTTTATGACTGTTTAGAATAAGATATGACTTATAAGGAATATTTTTGTGTTGTTTTATTGTTGGGTTTAAGAATAGCCTACTTAATTGTTTAGGGTAAGATTATTATTTTTTTTTTTTTTTTTGTTTTTGTTTTTTTTGTGTTAACTAAGATATATATTTTCTATTTTTGCATAATTAATATTATTTATATATTTAAAAAAAAAAATTGTTTGTCCTGTATAAATAATAAGTAGCCTTTGTCTTTTTGTTGTTTCTTCCATGTTGAGAGATGTAATTTTAACAAAGTTCGGTGAATCATCAAATGTAACCGATCAGCCGCCACCTTTATCTCTAGCTCTTGTCATAGATTCTAAGTTTCATGTGTATCACCCCAAACAGGTTTTTTTTATAAACCTCGGGGTCAGACTTTATTAGTCTTAAGTTTGTTAAGTGTGTAATCTGAACATGTATATGTATATAGTGACTAATAAAGATATTTCATTTCAATACCGGTCAATTGCGGACACGGACTATTGCGGACACTAGGGATTACTGCTACCTGACAAGGGTATGACAGGTCTCTGCAAATATTTCAATACTGGAAAGTTGCGGACACTATCTTCTGGAAAAATAAAGAAGTAATGTGACTAATGCAACAACAGCTTTGATATACACAGGTTTTTAAGACTGATTTCCATCACACTTTACACAGGCTGTGGACTGACGATTTTCTATGATTTTTCTATAGTCCAAAATTTCATTTTATGGAATTTAAACTCGAAAATATACAAAAAGTATACTTCTATATACATAAATATACAAAAATATACATATCTTTGTTGCAAAACCTGTCTATGTTGCCAAAAACTCGGTCGATTTCCTATAATTCTTCTATCTTCCAAACCTCATCTAATTTCCTTATAACTGGAAAATTATACTCTTTAGAAACCATGTGTTTCGTTCTTACAATCAATTGATAGTCAAAACGCTGCTTTGAACGGAAATTCTGTTTGTACCTGTTGTACCTGTAAAACCCTTGTCAGGTAGCAGTAGTCCCTGTTGTCCGCAATTGCCAGCTTTAATGATGTGTCCGCAATTGTCCGTGTCTGCAATTGACCGGACACCATCGACCCCACCCTCCCACACATCAACATTTTTGTTTAGTATTCCTAAACAGATAAATAATTCAGAATATTTGTTTATGAATTTTCTTTCCTTGATTTACTAAACAAATGCAACTTATCGTCTTACAGACAAAGGATTCAAAATAAAACCACGACTGTTTTTTATTGAAGGATCGTACATTAATAAAAACTGGGGTTGAATTAGCAGCTTTTAAAATAAAGTCTTTAATACTATTTACGTTTAATCATAATGTCATATTAATGTTAATGAATATTTTATTACTGTAAATGAGCTCTTATATGTTTTGTGATGAATTAATTGTTTATTTGTAAACAATGTAGGCTAATATAATATGTTAACTAAGAAACTTGTTTCAATCTACGTCATTTATTAACGACAAGTTATTAATTATCACTTGTTAATAATCAAATGTTTTATATCACTTCTAAAACAACATAAATTATTTGTTTATTAGTGACTAACCGATGTAGAATATTTAGAATTGTGAATGTTAAACTACAAACTCCGGTTGTTTTTATTACATCACAAACTGCTCTATGTTGGTAAAATGATGGTAAGAGCCTTACATAGTTTTTTTAGCTCATATTAGTTCTTGAAATGGTTACCATTTACTTTTTGGCAGAAATAGATTCTGGACTCAAAAGCTTGTTGTACATATCGTAACATTTCTGGTCTAATTATTAACGTAAAATTCACCATTCGATTGGTTGCTATGTTGGGTAGGATGAACTTAGAGACCTCTGGTTTGTGCCATTATTCTTATTTTGAAAAGACCTTTAAAATGAGGTATCACTCAATAGGGGTTGCTATTTAAAATTCTTGACTTACCCTTAAACTACCCCATTTTGGGGGTAAGGGTTGAAAATTTTTAATACTTCAAAAAACTCCTCCTTTGGTTATCTAAACTTTCCCCAAAGCAAATCTGTCTATTTCCATTAATAAAAAAAATAAAAGGGGGGTGGGACTTTATGGACACATGGTATATATAGTATAGAGAAAATTATGTGATGGGTAAAAAAATTGATGTGGAGTTGTATGCGGATATATCTGTTTTATGGTCCCCTGAAACTAAAAAAGTGTTTTTTTTTAATAATGTCTGTCTGTTGTATGTGCAGTGCCATATTTGGAAATTTTTCATTTTTTGGAAATTTTTCATTTTTTGGAAATTTTTCAATTTTTCAGTTAACGCGAAATAAAGTTCACTGTCAAAAGGAAAAACCCCATAAATATGATTTTCTAACAATCAACCCCAACGATTTTGATCAAATTCTCCGAAGTGTAGCCACTAAGGACCCAAACAAAACGTAATGGTCTCCGTCCGGTTAGTGACTTATCTTTAAAAAAGATAAAATTCGATCATGTAGCTGTTATAAAATTAATTTCTCAAAATCAGCTTTAACAATTTTGTTAAAATTTTAGTGGATTGTGAGATTAATGCCCAACCCTGTGTGCAAAATCACAAGTATAAAAACGTTATAGTTCAGGAATAATTGAGAAAAACAAAAATCAACCTTCAGCTCTTATTGAAAGCTAGATTTTAATCAAATATGATTTTGGAGGTGGGCGAGAGAAAACGTTTGACCAATGTTTTTGCATAGTTTAGTAGCTGTGCGTGTGTTAAAATGTACGTATAGACGCTCTAGACTCTAGAGGAAGAAATGTTAAATCAGATATTTATCAAATTTTGTATGAAGGTTGAATTTACGAGTCGCTGGACAAGTTCACTAACAAAATATCGGTTTGTAAATTTAAAAATGGTGAACGATTTTCGGTTATAAAATCTGCATCCTTTGATCCAGAAAACGTATTTTGACAGCACTAAAATAAAAAAGTAAAAATAAAATCGTTAAAAACATCTCCTCAAAATTAAAAGAAAAATGAACAATAATAATTTTATAGTAGACGGAATTTTAGATGAAATTATGAATATAGGCAAACAAACTGTTTATAAGATATTAGTATGTCATGCGACATTAGCTGCTTGGCGAGGGTTTATTTGTCTAAGTTGATTTTAACTTAAGACAATTTCTTTAAAATTTATTAATTAATTTGTTTGTTTATATCTTGTATCATTTTATTTTTATGTCTATATCAAGATTAATGTGCTAGTTGAATGAATAAATATACAATGTTTTGAATGATTTGATTTTCCTTTCTACTTGATCAAATATCGACAAATTAGTGTCAAATATGACTATAAGTATGATATGATAATATGATTATAAATTCTGCTGAGAAGAGAAAAGTATTTGGGAATTTTGTCTATCATTTGTGCTTTACACCATAAACAAGTAGACAGATTTTATTGTCAAATTTTGTTGTGTTCCATGATTTGCCTATATATTGAAGGATTTTCCCTCTTAGAGGTACAGTACAACAAAAAAAATTTTGATTTTCGCGAATTCTCTCTAATAATTGTGATGAGCAAATTTTTGTTAAAATATTTTGAAATTCGAAGATTTAAATATTTTGAAATCACACATTATACGACAAAAAAACATGAAAATAAGTTTAAAATTACTGACGTTTTCAACATGTACTGGTAATGTATTAAACGCATTTATAGGGTAAACAGTGTTTGTTGTGTTTTTCCCTTCAGATTTTGGTAAAATGTATGGACACAAACATAACGTAGTGGTGAGTTACCCACAAAAACCAGAGTGTTCAAGTTTTCGGTAAAAAAAAAAAAAAAAAACCAACGGTGGACTTGTTATGAAGTATCTCATTTCGAAACATCACCCAATTTCGTTTAAATTTCGGTGAAATGTCAAGATTCATGATTGAAAACAGTGTAAAAAAAAAAAAAAAAAAAAAAAAAAAACATTACGGTTCAGTAATATCTGGTGTAAACCTAAAATAAACTATCGTTATTGAAACTCGATTTGATTCAAATACAATTTACGCTTAGTGTTCAACACATTAATTCTAAAGCTCTTTAAATATCTTTCAAAATATTAGTTGAAAAAAATTCGTAAAGTGTGAAACCCTTAATAAAAAATTAGCTGTCATATTTAAAGCAGTGACATTGAAGGATGTGTGACAACGTCAGTCCAATAATTTTATACCGTTTATTATGGTAATATTGGGTAATATTTTATAGTAAAGTACCAATTTAGATCTTCTGACAAATAAGTTTAGTCTACTATTAATTCATTAAAATTAAATACAGCTGTTAACATCCACTTTCACTCATTCAACTGAACACCGTGCCGAATGGGTTCACTTTCTCAGGGTGGGAAAAAGAGGTTCCCTAAAAAAAAGCACTGCATGGCTATCGATCCAAAACTGTCTAAACAAAACTTATACTAAAATGTGTCACCATTCTTCATGTATGCCATGCTTGATTATTGTCGTAGTGTTTATATTAACGTTTGTTGTACTTTAAGACTAATGAAGTAGCTTGGTTACAGAAAACGTAACACCATCGACCAGGCTCAAACGTGCGTGGCAAATCTAAATTGCAGTCAGATAAGCGCTCCGGTCTCCACATACTGGATGTGAATTTTCCCGGAACAGTTAAATCACTTTAGAACGATTAACCGTAGAGAAACTAGAATTGAGATTCTACGGACAATTCTGAATTTTTAAGGAATTTTTTCGACACTGCACATGAATTATAACTTATTTTATCTTGATCATGTACTGCCTGAGATATATTTTTGATTCTTATGATTTAATAACTAGGAAAAATACAATCATATGTTAACAATTCTTTCTTCTGTTGTGGTACAGCCGAAGAGGAAGTAAACAGCTTTATTAAAACTTCTAATAAATGTCCAGGAATTAATGGGATTTCTGCTTTATACCTTGAAATTTATCAGTAATATAACGCCTCTATTTTTTCATATTTGATAAATATGACTTTTGGATCCGAAGTATTTCCTTATTTTATTTAAAACCTCTCATAGTAATTCCATTTTTAATAAAGGTCGTGACTGATGTTAATAATTACAGACCGATTTCCCTTTTGTCTGTATATTTTAAAATCAGCACAAAAACAATGATAAAACTTTGCTAAGGTTTATGTCAATAATTTGTTGTGTAGTAATCTGTTTGGGTTTATTGCTGGTAAATCTAAAGAAAATGCATTATTATTAAATTACTATTTTTGCTTATTTGAAGTGTTTAATAAGAATATATGTATGACCGGAATTTTTACAGATAAGTAAGCTTTCGACTCTGTATATCATGGAATTCTGTAGTTTCATAGTTTCAGCTCTATTAATTTAGAGAGGACGATCACATATAGTGTGCCTCAAGGATCTGTCCTTGGGTCACTATTACTTTTAGTTTATATAACTAACTTTTACTCCTGTAGGTATGTTGGTACTTTGACTTGGCAGATGACACAGCTCTTGGTTTTTAGGCCAAAAATATTCTTCTTTAGCAGTGAGATGCAAGGTCATTTACATGCAATGGTTTACAATGAATAGGTTGTACTTTGTAGAAAACTAATTTGTTCATTTTTCTTTGAGAAGAAGTTTTAAAAATATTTATAACTTTTATTTTAAATGGAAATCTTCTTTAGTTAGTAATCATATGTCATCAATAAATTTCACAAGTTAAATATATAACATATTTGGGGATTTCGAATGATGAAAATTGTAATTTGAAAGTACACATTGCAAATTAAATTGGTATATGAATTTGTTAAAAGTAAATTTAATTATTTAAGATGTGTTTGCCTACTTCCCGTTATTAGGAAAGTTTACCTCCCTATTATCAACAGTATTGGATGTTAACTGGTGTAAGAACAACGACTCCTTCCTAATCTTTATTCATACAATTAAATTACCTACCGCTAAGATATATACTTATTAATCGTGTTTTAAGGGGTTTTATTAGAAGTGGTCATAGAAAAGGGCGTGTTAAAGGTTATTCCGATAGGTTAAATATAGAAAAATTGTGGCCATACCTTTAAATAAAATGAAACATTTAAACGTTACTATTTTTTTTTGCTTCTAAATTATATGATCAAATATCAGAAGCTGTACAAAATTCGGAAACTTTATAGATTTAAAAAATAAATAAATAAAGAATTGGGTTTTGATAATAGAGGATAATTTTTTTCAAATGATATTTATTTTAGTGTTTTCTTATTTTACCATTTTATTATTAATAAAAACCTGAATTAATATATTTCATTTTTGTTTTTCTGCCATTTTTTTTTTTAATTTGCGATTTATCACGAATTGGGTAATTAATATTCATGTTTCACTCAAATTTGAACGAAATTGGTAGAGCCGATTTCGAAAAATTACGTCTATTATGACAGCCCCATCACTGACATTTTTGTTTTACCAATAACTACCGAACAAAACTTTTGTTTGGTTTTTTAAAGGTTACACTTGGAGAAAATTTGATAAAAATAGTTTGAGTCGATTTTGAGAAAATCCTAAATTTTTTTCATGTAAACTACTCCCAAATGTTCAATTGCCAAACAAATAAGATGTGCTAAAAATATCCCCATATCAAATTTTATTAAAATCTGTCCACGCGTTTGTGATGTAAATCACGTGTTTGTGCACATACGACACACGACAGTAACAAAAAAATTCTACATCGATTTTTTTTTGACCCGTAACATAACTTTTGTCTTTATTGCGTATATGTGGGAAAATAAAATGAGTGTAAATATTAAAGTAAAGGCATATGAAATAAACTTAAGGTATAATCCAGAACATGGTAGAAGTTTTCTTCAGGAAAACAGATGACTTTATTTCCCTTCCTCATCTTGAACCTGTCAGTATCAATCACTTTGTCCCTTAGGTTCCACCTATTTACCAAATCAATAACAGTAAATGCTTCAATAATAATACAAATTTTACCATTTGAACAACTAGACGTTAAGAGGATATACATTTTTTTTTTAATTTCTCAAAGTGTAACTACTTTATATATTTTGTTGTGAATAGGTGGTCATACATTATTTCTATAGTTACATAAAATATTATAAACGAAAACTCGTTACATAAAATAAAGACAAGCTACAAAAAGTAGTTTTTATGTAAAACAAACCACTGTAGGGGCCTACATGAAGTGGTGTTTATCTCTGAGATTGCTGTGTTGTCTAGACAAGATGACACTACAATAAAATTGCTTAGAACAGTCAAGGGACTGCTGAGTTCAGAACAGAGGGTAATAACCCGGTTCTATAGGTTTATGTTTAATCTATAAAATGGTGCAAAATCATTCTCACACACCCATCCACATAATCAAATCATTACTAACAGAGAAAATCATTTTTCCTTATTATAAATTTGTTTATACAGTAGTTGGATATTAAATTTCATTTATTGTGTAACCTATGTAATTAATAACAAGACTGTGGGACTACTTAAAAAACTCAAAATTATTGTTGTTTTATTTTTTACTTAAATCGTCATAATGTTGTTACAAAATATTACAAACAAATTTCAGTTTTTAAAATTAACTCTTTTTGGAAATATTTTTGTTTTGTTATTTCTCACTGGAATGCCTCAAGGTTGGTAATGATTTAGGGGTTTGGTTTTCGTTTATACTGAATATTGAGTCTGAAATGGAAGAAATTCCGATTTTGAGTAAAATATTTAATCATTTCACAGAAATTAACAACTCGGTTTGTAATGGACGACAAGGGATCGGGTCCCGTTTTGAGGAATGTGTGGTTGGTTGCTGTCCGAGCAATGTTTGAGAAACTCGTAATAAGACAAAGAGCAAGTGAAAGTGAGTTATCAAAGTATGAGGTCAATACAATTTTATGAGTACACAGTACTAATCCATGTAGTCGTCTACAATCTTACCACTTCCTTATCGAAATGTTAAGGCAAACAATGTAATAAGTGAAAATTTTGTACATAAACATCCAAACTATTATTTTTAGCAAACGTCGATTGTAAATTGTCAATATTATCTAATTTTTAAATGAAAACGAGGAAAACTCTTCTTTAAAATTAAATATTTAAAAAACAACATGCGTCAAAAATTAAAAGTAGGATCAGGTTACCAGAAGATCGAAAGTGTTTGCATTTGATTTTCTAGGTATTGTAAAATAGAAATGTCACATTATTCTAGGATCATTCCCAGCGGTGTTGTGCACCAAGGAAACCATTACTATATTATGCGCCACGAATCGTGTTCATTGAGTAATAAGCCAATAGTTTTTTTATGGGTTAAACAATAGTTTTTTTTGTTTTATTCTATATAATTTAAACATGTTTAGTCTAACTGATACCTTGACATTATGTCAGTGGTATTGACAAACAGTATTATTTTTTAAACATTTTAAAATTTTAAGCTAATATTTAAAATAATAGTAATAACCCAGTATAAAATATATATTATTTATTATTTGAAGTTTTTCCTGGAATTTAAGGGGAATGGTTTATTACATTTATTTATTTAGAAGGAAAATATTATTTACGTTGAGAAATTTCTGATCATTTCTTTAAAAAAAAGCAGCTACATAAAATGTTTTGTAGTTGTTCATTAAATTATGCTCTTTGCAAACTGTGATGAAAAATTAAATGCAGTATCTATGATTTTTCCGAGCGTTTTAAATGAACACAACAGCAGAAGAATAGCGGTTCCAAGCGCTGTGAAGTTGGCAAACCTGAACGGTCCCTATTGTTTTTTTTCGTGGTTAAACTCAACTGGTTCTTCTTCAAAAAACTTGACTCGTGGCGGCTTGTGTAGAGCAACAGCTTTTGATGGACCACTGATAACCAACTACCGAATAGTTGTGTCAACAAATTTTATCCTAGAATTATAAAATCCAGAGTTTTCAGAAAAATTATATGGTCAGATAACGTGATTTTCTATGTATGTTGATATAGTTATAAATAATGTAATTACCCTACTGTCAAACAACCTTCGAAGAATCTAAGTCTGATAGACGACTTTAATTTTATTATTTTTTGTTGTTTTAAAGCGAAAAACTATTGCTGTCATCATCGCCTGAAACTCGTAATGTGTAACGATTTTAAAGTCTATTAATGTATAGTTAGAACATAACAAGTTTCTCACGGCGTAATTCTAAGCCTTTGTTACCATCAATCGTAGCACCTCATGACCGATACTGAGCGTCCACATGAACTGTGTATTACTAGCGAACAGGAGAAAAAGGCTAGTTAGTATGCAGCCGGGGATGAAAAAGCAATATTAGTACTGTATGGGCGAAAAATTCTCGAATTAGTCAAAGATGCGAGAATCATTCAGCCAGGATAGCAACTGATTGCAAATTAGGTGTTAGATATAAAGTTTATTAGGAATATTAGGTTTATTAATTTTATCGCAAACAGAATATTAGGTAGCCTAAAATCTTCATTTGGTCCCTAACAGGATATTACTTATAAACTTCATTTAATTCCAAATATGTCATTAGGTATAAACTGATTAGATATAAACTTCACTAGGTTCCAAACAGAGTATTAGGTATAAACTTAATTTCGTCCCAAACCGGTGTGTGAGAAAGTTAATGCATAGATATTTTATGGCTGTTACCAAAAAGCCACGAATTTTTCGGTCCATCTGAAATTACCAAATAGCGACGATCATTAGTGAGGATTAAGAAGGGTCATCTCGCAAGGAACGAAATGTCCAAAAAGCCACGATCGAACCTTTAGTAGGAAGTATGCTTGTAGTGCCGAAAGAGTATATTCTATAAATATTAGTATCTATTTTTGTTGTAGCTTTCTCTATCCCGACACGGATATATGATTTATTCATCATTTTTCCTGTAAAATAAGGTTTCAAAATTGATTTTTGAAGATCACAGTTTTCAAATTATCGTAGTTTTTGGATATTTCGAAGTACGTAAAAGTCGAAAATAGGGTAATTTTTTTTTTAAAATGTCTGGGACTGGCGAACCTTTAGTACGAAGTCTGCTTGTAGTGCCTGTAGTATGCTTGTATCATAAAAAATAAACTTTTATTTTACAAACTACTAAGTGTAGTAGTAAATGGTTTATGTCATAGGGTATTATCAATTCCCTTTTTCCCAGAGGTGGTGTCGGCTACCTGGCTGAGCCGTCGTGGCTTTTCGGACATTTCAGCGCTGGCAAACGAACCCTTCTTAATCCCCTCTAATGATCGTGGCTATTCGGTAGGGTCAGAGCGGCCCAAAAATTCGTGGCTTTTTGGTAGTTCCCATATTTTATTTGCCATCACAATAATCACTTACGTAGGCCTATTTTTTCTCGGAAAGCAGGCTTTATAAACCCGATATTCTCAGAACACCAACAAGCAAGTTGAGAATAGTGTTTAGTGTGCAGGTTTTTATACTAGACATCGTTTCATCAAATTGGCGTCATTCTTGTCTTCCTTCGGCGGCTAATATATCTGCCTTTTTCATAAACAAAATCTATACACAAACTTCTCCTTTTCCATTCTTTAAAGCGAGAAATAAAGAAACTGTGAGCAAAATTCCACTAACTTTCTTACAGACCAAATTCCAACAACGATATTAGTTGTCATCTCTCAAAAAATCCTCTATGCTACTTGTACGTGGGGGGAAATGTAATTTTCTTCATTAATCAGTTTTTATCGTGTATCTCTTACGAGAGACATGCTTCGGTTGAGAAATAATCCACCCTGAACGTAAAATCACATTTGAGTTGAAATTAGGTTTGTATGACATTTCATCAAAATAGTACGAGTCGATTTTGAGAAAATCGTTATACTTACAATATTTTTTTTTCTTATCAGTGGAGTACAGACAAACATCAATGAAAAAAAAACACTTTTTTTTATTCAGGCGTCCTCCAAATAGACATTTCCATGTAAAACTCTACGATTTTTGAAAAAAATTTATCTGAACAAATCACATGCTACAGATTTAAAAAACTTCAAACTGTCTGTCTGTATGTTCACATCCCGTGGATATAAAATCCCGTAAAGAGTGATTGCAGCTACATGTTCGTTGGCTTTACATATTGTGCAGTCACTAAAATGAAAACAACTCCATGTTGGTTAGTCTCGTGAGATTGCTGGACCATTATTTTCTTCTTCGAACTTTGAACGGGAAAAAAAGAATAACCGATTTACTAGATTATTTTGAAAAAGTATGATTATGTTAATCTTTTAAAATTTGATGACAGCAAAAAATAGTCAATTTGGATTTATTTCGTTATTATTATTATTTTGTTTCTGTTTTTGTGGTTTGGGGAATATTTGTTTTCCTTATTAGGAAGTTACAGTACAACTGTACGAGTGGGAGAGGGGTGGGGAAAATCCCTACTCTAACCTCCGACTGTACATAAAAGTAAAAAACATATTCCTCACCCGGAAATATCACTGGATAACTATATTGATCTTTTTCTTCTTGATTTTATTCTAGTTGGAAATAATGGAACATTAATAAATTATTACAAACATTACATAATTTCATCTTGTACATTATAAAAAATCTCTGACCATAGCTTATAGATGTTAGAAGTTTTATGTTTATACAATGGAACCATTTTAGCCGATTAAAAATGAAACCTCCCAAAAAATTAGGAAAGATATGATGTTGTTTAGTCGTTCACAGCTACGGGATCTAAGTAAATGAAAGAAAATTCCCTAAAACCACAATAAAACATTAACAACACAAAGAGTGTATAATTATGTTTATTCTACCTTATGTACATTTCAATAGCACTTCTATCATCTTTAAAGGTAGAATACAGCTGAAGATGATAGCAGTGCTATTGAAATGTAAAATAATCATAACTATAGCCTTTGTGTTGTTAGTGTTTTATTGTGGTTTTGGGGAATTTTTTTGTGGAACGGTCAGAGTGAGGCAGAGATTCGGTCAACTGGCACTAATCGGCTCAGCTTGCCCAGGCTCGGGTCCCATTGTTGGGGCATCCTTACTGACCTGCGCGGAGACAATAGGCATTGACTCTTAATATATTTGTCCAGTACAAATATTTAGCTTAGATAATTTTTAATAATTGACAAAAACAAATATCACTACGAATATTGTCATAAAATGCTGTGAATTTTGATATAAAATTTCAAATAAATCGTTTTATTTTTGCTTATACAAGTATTGTTATTGAAAAAACTGAAACATTATTATTAATTTATGTGGGATTATTGTTATATAAGTTTTAAATATTGTATAGGCAGTTGGTTGTGGCACTTTCAACGAGTCTATTATCATAATGCTGGGCAATTAAAATACCACAGCGAAACAGTAAAAAAACTACCCAACATGAGTTGGATAAAAAAAGAAATTCAGGATTGGTTACAGGAAAATGGTGTGCATTTCAACCACCAAGACGTAAAGGCAGATCTCCTTTTGCAAATCCCAAACCATATTCGACAGGCGGCGAAACAATTCAAAATTAACAAGTTAGCTGAAGAGTGTGGCCATTGCGTATTTCGTCAGCCCCCGTATCACTGCGACTTAAACCCTATTGAATTAGTGTGTGCAAAATTGAAAAGTGAAGTCGCAAGAAACAATACAGATTACACATTGAAATCTGTCGAAACTCTCCTTAGCAACGCTCTAGACAAAGTTTCTTCTGAAGACTGGAAAAAATTCGTCTCTCGTGTTAAAAACATTGAAGATATGATGGGGAGAATGGACTCAATCTCTGATGAAATTCAAGACAGAATAATCGTTTTAGATGCAGGGAATGATGAAGATTCAAAAGATGAAGCATCCAACAACAGCGAGACCGATGAAGAAGCTGACTTTGAAGATTCACGGGACGATTTGGCACAACCTCTTGGAACTGATTAAGTTAAGTTTTAATATGATTTATTTAATTAGTATTAATATAACGCAAAGGTCCTTATGAGTCACACAATAATCACTAAGGGTGACGAACACAATAATCAGTGGTATTTGTAACTATGTGTCACTGGTCAGCCGGAGGGAGACAGGGAACTTATGACACATATTTTAATTGCCCAACATTATGATAATAGACGATTGAAAGTGACAAATTACCCTTTTGAAACACACAACTGCCTATACAATATTTAAAACTTATATAACAATAATCCCACATAAATTAATAATAATTTTTCAGTTTTGTCAATAACAATACTTGTTGTATATGCTTGTATAAGCAAAAATAAACCAATTTATTTGAAATTTTATATCAATATTCGTAGTGATATTTGTTTTTGTCAATTATTAAAAATTGTCTAAGCTAAATATTTGTACTGGACAAATATATTATGAGTCAACGTTTATTGTCTCCGCGCAGGTCAGTAAGGTAGCCCCAACAATGCCGATTAGTGCCAGTTGACCCAATCTCTGCCTCACTCCGACTGTTCCACAACTATAAATATACAGAACAAAACCCATTAAATCTCAGGTGTACTATGCTGGTGAAGTCATCACCCCCAACCACTCAAGGCCGCTGCATGTCGAAACTGAAAACATCAGCAACCTCATAACTTATCTTTCTTCCACTTGGAGAACACTGTCCTGAGTTCATTATACATCAGTACAGCTAGTACTGTCCCTAGTTGACTTTGATCACTACTTACAATAATAAAGCTTTGTGCAAAACGTTGGCGGCAGTTTAGAATGGCTCGATAAATTAAAAATCTTTTAAACTGTAGTAAGAAATACTCGCGCTAACCGACATCGCTGTATTGTACAGACTATACGTAGGTGATAATTTTTCCTTTTGTTGTTTAAAGGGTCATTATCGCCTTAAAAAAAAAAGAAGAAGAAAAGATTATGAAAGAAATACCCTTAGCTCTCGATTACTTTAATAGCGCCAGAGTCAGAAGATAACAAGAGTTGATCAAGATAGACAAGAGAAGAAATATGAAAAAGAGGGATCTAAGTAAAGACGACGTGAAAAAAGGAGTAAAACCAATTAGTCTCCCTCGGGATTGCCAGTCCGATATTCACTAAGTGAACCTATGAGTGGTTGGTGTTAAAAATATTCGCATTATCCCTGTTGTATAACTCGTGTAGTCGTACTACTCCAGGAAACTTTAGGTTAAACATTTATTAAATCAAGTTTACAGTGCTTAGGACAAAAAGATCGTACTGTATATATTTCCCTTTTGTACAAATTTCTTCTTCTTGGGAACGAGCATGTTTGTGTGTATAGGTTAGCCTTTGGTACTGATACATTACCATCCCGACTATCATCGGATAACCATTTTGATCCTTTCCTTCTTGAATTTATAGGGATCTAGATATAGGGGGGGTATGTTTTTTTGAAAGGGTACAATTATAGTCAGTTATATAACTTCCCAAACATATATCGATGATAAATTAGCGTCATTCGCACAGCTAAGGTGGCACAACTGTACTTTTCTACGAGAAATTCATGAGGATTAGCACACACGAATATTCGGACGAAAAACTGACATATGGAAATTAAATGCGATTTTTTGTTGACAGCGAATGCCACTGTTGGTGTAGACTGTGTAGAGGAAAGAGGGATTGAGATACTGTAAAGGGTCACTCTTGTACACCAAAATTTGAACAGACAAGGCGGAAATTTAGCTGTAATAATCTTTCAAATTTGAGTTATCATTTAAATTTTATGTTGGAGCAGTGAAGTTAAATACTCCTCCAACATAGTTAATCCGTACAATGTAATATTTCAAATAAATTGTTTTGGGACTCTCTACCCCCCCCCCCTGACCAAAAATACGTGTGATATCAATTTCAACGAAAGATACGCGCATAGGTCCATTTCCTAAGTTTTTAATTTGTGATTTTTTAGTGAAATTTTATTGTTCTAAGAAATAATAATTGCATCAATATTTCTAACAAATATATAGGCAAAAAGTTTTTATTTCGAAAAAAAGTACGTATTATTGGGTTAATTATTTATTTTGGTTGTTTTTATAAAAATATTTATTTCTATGGGTTATTGAAACCCAAAGTTTAAATAATAGGGTTATTAAACAAAAGTGGTACTAGGATACCGAAAAAGGTCCATTGTTTTTATTATTTAGGACTCCACCTCCGCCATATTAGACGCAATGATGTTTTTCGAACCTAAAAGTTTTAATCAGCAATCTATAATCCAAGTGGTAAATGAATTCTATGAAAATGGGTTGAATAAAAAAACTGACGTTTAATTTTTTTTAAAGACTTTTACAGTAATAGGGATTAGAATAAGATTAGAACATACATTTTCAGCTCTTACACTCTATAGTACTTTATTTTCAACGATACTCTGTTTTACGGGGTTTTTTTTAAAATTTTTACCCCATCATGCTCCCTTCCTCAATTATAAAATCGGAAATTACTGGGTGGGTCTACAATAGTAAATAGCTACAATCAACACCACATCTGGATGTACCCACACATTTTGATGAATCAATGATGACTATAAATAGTAGCTTTATGGTAAGGTTTCCATTTAAAACATGTAGTTGTACAACATTATTCAAAATAAATTACTAACGAAAATATTAATTATTACAAGTTCTAACTAATATCACGGGAAAGTGTCGTATGTATCTGAATACAATGTATATAATATTATTTTTAACTTAATACTTTTGAAAAATAACTTTTTTTGTATCATGTTTATGTAGACCATCTTTGAAAATTATGTAACAAACCACTATATCTCTAAATTAATATAAAAAAGTCTTCTACTTGATCTCTATAATTGCTATTATAATATTGCAAATCTTACAATTTGATAAAGTGACTTAAGGTAGGTTTTCCAGATGTCCTTATAAGTTATAGGCCTAATTCTGTTTGTATTCACTATTTTAGATTTTCACTTATCAAAGTGAAGTAAATAGTTCATAGAATAAAAAGATTTGTTTTCTAAGTATAAAATAGTGAAACTCGGTTCCGCCTTGGCCGTTAAACTTGAGCTTGTATCGAAAAGCTTCTTTTGGCCAATTAATGACTGATGAACTATATTTTTCATTATACTGCAACAAATAAGAAAACAATTTCACAAAGCCTAAATGTTATAACCTATTTACCTTCAAAAGTTTGGAAAAGTTACACAAGTTTGCAGCTATTACAGCTGTTTTATCTGTTCGGACAGTTATTTACAATCGAGAGTATCGGTTGTTTTTATAGATTCTTTACAATCGTTAGAATAATTCGTATAAGCAAAGTAACAGCTGATGACCTCGACCTCAGGTGATGTTTTTAGGTCGATGCTAAAAAGAACAACTTTAGCATCTCAATGCATGTATTGAAAACAGCTGTTTTTGAAGCAGTATGACGACAATGTGTTTTTACGAAAAATCAATGTTTGTTTATAATGACTTGTAAGACGGAAACAAGTTTTTAAATTAAATATTACAAAATGTGCGAACAAATTACCAATAATCTCCTGTGGTACACCTGAAAACCAAGCCTACTAGTCTACTGGTCTACTAGTCTAAGCTCAATCTAAATTGTATGAGCTTATGATTACACCAATATACAAAACCGAGAACTTCAGATCCTCGAATAATTTTAGAAAAGAACTTTGACGTCGTTATTGGAAACTATAATATTATTAACAAAATATTATTATGTGTTTAATTGTTTTCATACATTTAAAAATTAATAGCAAATATATCGCTATAAAAAACAAAATGTGATTTTCAAAACCTTAATTCATTTAAGATAATATAACGTCATGTCTCAAAGAAAATACAGTATAGAAATGATTTTAAATACTTAAAATATTATACCATAATGATTCAAAATGGACTACAAAACAAGCGTACAAAAATATCTTTCTAAACTCAAAATATTTGGTTTATAAAGTCACACATAGTCCTAATTATAAATATTCTAAAACTTCCAAATGCATCATTAAATAAAGTGAGGCTTATACACGATAAGACGATTAAAAATTTGTATATTTATAATGTGATAATCATTATATACTAAGAACTAAGGCTATAGTATACGACGAAAGGACGCTCTGAGTAATGAAACATTATACGTTGTATAGTTTGTAAAACGAGACGAAGTTTGAAGGTCAAATAATAAGGTATCATGAACTCCAAAGTCTAATGTTGTATTTAAAGGAATACTTTGTCTCAGCTACTGGAAACTTCGTTTCGAGTTTGTCTAGGGTATTCCCTTACAATACTCGCACTATGGTCATTTTTCGGTTCCCACCCCTCGATGGTGCGGGGGGAGGGCGATTCCACACGCTCGCTGTCAAATTGTTTATCAACACTATGCCTCTTATCTAGAAGGATGGTTTACGTTTCTAAAATGTTTATTTTCAAAGTTTTTGAAGAAGATTTGTTTATGTTTTGGTCACTCATTGGTCTGTTGATAAAATAAAATTTAAATAAAATAAAAATAACACAACAATATTTAGTGTTCAAATGAATAGTCGCGGTTCAGTCGCGTGGGATTGTGGTGCGTGTTGCGTCGCGCCTTCTACTATTGCGCTGAGCCAAAACTGCGGTTAGAGATCATGAACTCCAAAAACTTTATCGGCACTAATTACAGGTAAGGACCATCCGAATATTTTTTTTTAACACTCAAACATTGTTTCTACATGTACAACCTATGTTTTTAGTGAATACAAATTTTCAGCTCCTGGGTCAACCTTACATCATCTATACCGCACTGAATGTGTTAAAATATACAACCAGGAACCAGCAGTTCTAGGAAAGGTTGGCAAAGTATGAGAGCGAGACAGATGGTTGGTCGACACGCATGCGCAGACGGTTTTTTTATTAGTTCTATAAAAGCGAAAATTTCACGGTCATCATTGCCTTATAAAAAAGGAAAAGAACATAAAATAAAGACCACTAGCCCTCGAATACTCTAATAGAGTCAAGATTTGTAAAGATCAAGACCTATAGGTGGAAGAGAAGGATCTAGCACAAGACTATATGAAAAAAGCTATAGATCCAACTGGGACCCTCGGGATTGCCAGACCTGTACTAACTACGGTGAGCCCCAGAGGGGCAGAAGAATAAGTTGAACCATGGGTAATATTTATAGTAGCCTTGCGATTTTCCATTGTATGTTAAATTGAGAGTGTTTTGTAAACTGACTCACAATAAAGATTCTAGTAGTTTGGGTATCTGCCACGCATGTTTATCCGCGTTGGTATCAATCTCGGAAATTTGTTTCACTCCCGCAGAACCTTAAACGGTCCAAAACATTGTGCTAACTTTCTCATATTCTCTTCAACAAAATGAAATACTAACTACAACAAAAATCTTTTGCGTCACCCAAATCTTTATTACTGAGGTTTTCCATATACATTTTATATAGGCGATAACATATTTTTTAATGGGATGTAATGTAGTAGGCCTCCTCGTGGTGCATCCTGGGTAACGCTAAATCTACTACAGCGATCGCCGTTACAACCTCCTAAAATGTCATCGATCGCCGCAAAAAGAATGAAAAGGAGTATCAGCTCTTTTAAAAGCTTTGACAACGACCTCCACGTTTTCTTCTGGAACGCCGGAGGCCTGAACCATAGCAAGTTCACAGAACTTAAAACACTCGTTTCTAGTCATGATGCAGGCGTATATATTATCGTCGAAACAGGTGCTTCTACGGAAGCCGATAGTTTTTACGAAATGACTATTTACAGCAACTTTGTACTTAAAAGATCAAGACAGGTGGCCTCGGGCATTATAGTTGGAGTAAAGAACAAAATAGCCAGCAAGACGACCACTATTCACAAGATGCGAGACATCGACAAACTCGAAGCCGTCTGCATCGACATCTGGCCGAATGAAACGCACTATAGGACTATTAGTCTTTACAACCCAAACAACGATCCTGACCTGGACTTGATTGCCAACCTATGCAACAACAAAAAACAGTCTCATAATAGGGGACTTCAACTCACACTCTCCTCGCTGGGGATACAGTGGTACCAACGCTGCGGGAAAAACAGTCGAGGTCCTCCTCGACCACTCTAACCTTGTGCACGTTCCTTCCGAATCTACCTTTCTGTCCTTTGCAGGCCATACCAGTACACCGGACCTCGCTCTGGTTAATGCTAATTTACTCACCCGCGCAAACCTCTCCCTCACAGATGCAATTGACGGATGTAGCCATCCACTCCATAAGAATAAGAAGCAAGAAGCAACAACATGCACAGCCTAAGCTTACCCGCTGGAACTTTAAAAAAGCTGACTGGGGGAAGTTCTCCAACCTGTGCGACAATTATCTTGCCGAGGATTTAATAGACGACAACGTAGAAAAATCCACTGAAAGGTTCACAGAAGGCATCCTACAGGCAGTCAGAGAGAGTAGGCCTATACCAAGAGGACAAGTCCAACATTACAAACCGTTCTGGAGCAAATCTTTAGACGCCCTCAAGAAGATCCGAAACAGAGTTAGGACTGCGGCCGAGTCTTCGAAATGTCTCGACGACTGCGTACAACTAAGGAAAGCAAGCTATTACCCACTCCAAGCGAGCAACTTACAGATCGTTCCACTCTAAACTGGACTTCAGAAAGGATGGCCCGAAGGCAAGTTCATCTCCAGCCTAAACAACGACAAAAAGCTAAGACAGTGGGAGCCAATAATTGGCAATGGTAAAACGTTGCCCAGCCCTTCGGATGTTGCCAATGCGCTCTGCAAACACTAAGCCAGCGTCAGCAAACTAAAAGTCAACGCAAACGAAAAGAAACAAATTTCAGCCCAGAATGCCACAGAAGTCACCTGCCATACAGAAAAGGAGCATCAAACCTTCTACCGTGAATTCTCCCTCAGCGAACTCAAAGTTGCCATAGATTCGCTCGATGAAGGAAAGTCTGCAGACCCGGACGGCATCTTCCCGGAGTTCACTCGCCATCTCAAACCGAAAGCTCAAATCACGTTCCTGAAACTCATTAATCTTACCTGGAAAGACCGAGTCCCCCATCAATGGACGAAAGCTGAAGTCATCTCTTTGCTGAAAAAGAACAAGCCTTCAAACCAACTAAGCTGCTACAGGCCCATATCTCTCACTAGCGCATTATCTAAAGTGGCTGAAAAAATGATTGAGCTAAGACTTGGAGAGTTTTTCGAGTCCAACGGTGTCATAAGCGACTGCCAAGCTCGTTTCCGCAAGCACAGGTCAACCATAGACCAAATAGTAAAAATAACTCAGGCAGTGAAAGATTGTTTCCACAGAAAACAATCTACTCTCGCAGTACTAGTAGACTTCAAAGCCGCCTACGACAAAATTTGGCGTCCGAAACTCATCAATAAGCTGAAGAAACATGGAGTGTGCGGAAACATGTTACAGTGGATCCGCAGTTTTCTGTCTCAACGATTCATCCGCTGCAAATATCATAATGCAACGTCCTCGTACAAACAGCTTAGACACGGGCTACCACAGGGTGCAATCACAAGCTGCATCCTGTTCAACGCAATGATCGACGACCTCAAAGAAGCCCTCCAGAAAATTGTAGGAATCAACTGTCTTTTTTTCGCTGATGACGTCATAATTTGGGCCACAAGCAGCAATACCAAAGCTCTCGAAGAAGCCCTCAATAAGGCGCTTAGAGTCCTGGAAGAATGGGCAAACACAAATAAGATGGAAGTGAGCGCAGACAAGACTGTGGCGCAATTATTCACCTTGTCCACGAAAAGGCATCTCATCAGCTTAATATACAAGGGTACCCCCACTCCAACAAACGTCACTCTCTAAATACCTTGGAATTTCCTTATACGTTAAGCTGACCTACAACGATCACATCAAGGCCACAGCCGAAAAAGCCTATAAACGCAATAATCTACCTAAGAGACTGACCGTGGGGATCTACCCAAGACGTCCTGGCAACTGCTTACAAATCATATGTCAGACCAGTGGTGGAATATGGTTGCGAAGTACTCTCTCTAGCCAGCAGCACAAGTTTAGCTAAGTTAGATACTGTGCAAAAGAATGCACTAAGGATCATCACCGGTGGAATAAAATCAACCCCTATCACGGCTATGCAGCTGCAAACCGGCATTGAACCTCTGGAGCCAGAAGAGACAAATACACTCTTAAATTATGGGAAAGAGCAAAAAAGAACAGAGGAGGATCTAGAACAGACCTGGGCACTGGAGGATCTACCAAGTCCAAACACAATGTCTTAAAACTCAAACGTCACCGCTAACCCATGCAGACACTCTATTGCAAAAGTACCAAATCTCAACGGGCAACGCCGTCCCCCTTCAACACTTCACTTCGGTGACATCAGCTCTACCAAAAGCCAGCATAAACCTACAAAATACAAGCCTCAGCAAAGCAGAGTCCAATCCGCTTGAACTCAAGACATGAGCACTATATACAATACACACAGCCTACCCATCGCATGAGTGGCTTCACATCTACACGGATGGCTCCCACATAGAAGCTAAAGGAGCTGGAGCTGGATGACACTGTCGACTATTTGAAAGGTTCACTGCTGCGGGGCTACATTCTACCAACTACGACGGAGAAGTACGCGCCATCTATGAAGATGCTACAACTCTACGTACACTAACCCTACCAGCTCAAAAAGCCGCGTTTTTCATTGACTCTCAGGCAGCAATTATAGCATTGAGCAGCGACAGCTCCACTGATTTCCTCCGCACCGTCCAGTGCCGTGAACAGCTTGCAGAACTCATCAGCTCTGGATGGACAATAACGTTGCAGTGGGTCCCAAGCCACGTCGGAGTTTCGGGAAACGAGCGAGCTGACAACTTAGCCAAGCAATGCGCTGAATCCACCCAACCTAACAACCCCACAACTCTTAGAGCAGCAAACAACAAAATCACGACCACCATAAACATGTTTACCACCAATTACCTGAAGGAGCAAAGTATGGGGAATACCTGGGAATGTCTCGCCTCCGATGAACCAATATCCAGTCGACTGGAGAGATCCACTGCCGTTGCTCTCTTTAGAACAACGACTGGGCACGACTACCTTCAGGCCCATCTGCACAGAATCGACCTGGCCCCAAATAACTGCTGTCCTCTCTGCCAGTCCTCCCGAATGGACGCCCTTCACCTTATGACATGCACCAACCTCACGAACATGCCCGATGACATCGCAACACGCTACTGGGAGGCTCGTCGTCTAATGGCCGAACTGCCAAGGACGGATGGCGTTGGATAAAGTAAAGTAAAGAATATTTTTTATCATCGGTATAAACTTTTTGCAAACGTTTCTATAAATAATATTATGAACAAATATTTACATATTTAAAAAAAAACTTAAACTTGCTTTGCTTATGCCATAACCTAAACGTAAATGTTATTTAATTGAATTGATTTTGTTGCTAATTATGGTTGAACCATATTAATTTTCCTTAGCCTACCTAATTTGACACGTGGTGAGTTTTAACCACTCCCTTCCCTCCTAACTAATTTTATATGGTTTAAGTTAGAAAATTGAAACACTTCATATCCCATATTGGACCTAATAAATACCTTGGTTTTGATGCGCTCACTAGTGATAAACAAATGCGCTGATTATGTTTAACAGCTAAAGCTGCTAATGCTAATATTGATTAGCAGCTAAAGTAACTGCTAACTGTTGTATGCAATGATAAATAAACAGTAGTGAGTAGGCTGCTAAACTAAATAGAAAGTCATTTTATCTGTTATCTTCTAAAACTAGATTCGTGGAATCTGTCAAGTATCAATTCGTGGAAGTGTCGGATTACAAGGGGCACAATAACAGTATCTGTCTAGACTTTGTTTATTTATTTATTACAGGCAACCTGTTACTATATATATTAAATTAATATTTGTGAAATACAAAAATATCATTCTATGGTTTCGTTTCTACTTTTCTTGTAGCAAATAAGTTGTTTCGTTTGTTTTAGTTTTGGTTAAAAATATATTCTGTTTTTTTTTTTTTTAAGAACTCTGTGTATTAGCTTAACATTGACCATTTTCAATTTCAATTTTGTATTAGTCCTTTAGACAAATTTCTTTTGTATAAGACAGGTAAATTATAAATATACAAGTCAAAGCAGTTAAACAAATAAACAACAACAAATTAAAATCATTCTTAAAGTAAAATGTATAATCAATCCACAAAATAAGCACTATATAAACCAAAATTTACATATGCTCAATTTACAACCCACAACCTAAATCTATGCCTTAGTTGTTGAGAGATACAATTGTGTAGCCAATGTCAACAACATACAAAATTTAATTAGAATACTAAAACATTAAGTCACAAAGACAGTGACTGCTAAATCACTTTCCATTCATCATTGTATTTAACTGCTAAATCCGTATTCCTGTTTCTTTTAAATGTTAGCAGAATCAACTGTCAAAACAGTTGAAAATACTACCATCAGCTAGTATAAGCACTGCTAATTGTAAAGCTGCTATTTCTAGTTGTTAGCAGTGCTCTGCTACTGCTAACGTTCGTTAGCTGCTTGGAATTAGCTGATTTGCGTATTAGCACCACATCATTAGCGCTCACTGATTGTCCAACTCTAATGGGGGGGGGGGGGTCGGTCTACAGGGAATCAAAAGAAAAATTAAATAAGAGCATAAGTCTATATGTATATCAAATTAAAGGTCTCTGTTAGTAGAACACAGTGCCACAAACCAGATCTCAAAATGTTTTTTTGGTACAGATCTAAAAGCTCTTTTTACCGACCAACTTTTATAAGTTTACCTGAGAATTTTTTCTACAAGCTGTTTGTTAGACACCTGAAAGACCCAAACGATCGTTTGTGGCGTTAAAAATTTTTAGGGGAATACCGAAAGTCATAGATGTAGGAGTCAACTAAAAGATTTTAATAAGAAAAGGGTCATGTGATAATATGTCCTATAACACCGCCTTTTTACGCTAAAAAAAGATGGTGGAATAGAAATTTAAAAAGGCTGAGTCGTTATGTATATTAGATTGACTGTAATAGGAGCAGCTTCGCTGAACGTTGAACGAAAGGATTATGGCCAACTTATAGAATGATACATTTATGGGATCACGGACATTTTGGTACGATTTTTAAACTCTGACAAAATTGTACATTTACAATTTTACGATATCGTGAACAGTTCACGTTGAAGGCTATTTCACGTCTACAATTTGTATAGGCTTATACTACATTGTGTTAAATACAGTTCTAAATGGGGTGGACAAATTATATATTTTACATGTTACTGTAATAGTCGTCTAATGCTGAAAGCCCTTGGATCCTCTTCATTTGCCTTCCAGTAGAGTTGTGGGATGTCCATTGTAGATCATGTACGTTTTCGAATTATTCCAGATGTGTTGCAATTATTGTTCCGGGCTTTCTGCACAGGATGGTGCTAACTTTAATTTATATAGATACGCTCTCAGACAGTCATGGCCAGTAACCATTTTGAATTCTGCCACTTCTTTCCTCCTTGGCTGATCCAAGGATATGGAATTCTGTAGTCAATAATTGACCAAAATTTATTTAGACCATTACTTTTTATACGATTCCAGAATGTTGGTCCTAAATGTATGGTTTATCATACTCCCGATAAATGGTAAGTACAGGATTGTTGTAGCCCTACAATTTTGGTAGCTTTTTTAGCTAGGTGATCTGCTTTGTCGTTGCTACTTGCTATCAGATCAAAATTAAAAAAAAAAAAAAAATCGACGCTCGGTTTGTTTTAATTTTATTTAACAAATCGCCAATTTTTATATACCTTTATAAACAAATAAACCTATTTCGGGAAATAATTGATATAATTGATTCAATGTTTTTTGTACTCGGGGGGACGCTGAACAAGATTCTGATATCAAAATGACAAAATTATAAATGGCGGACGACAAAATGGCCTCTCTAAAGTTAAAAATACCTTTTATTGCTACTCCACTAACTTTAACTATAAAATATTAATTGAAAAATGTCAAAATTACTATTTTATAAAGAAATACAAATTTTAATGTACCCTTTTTTCATTTCATAGTATATATTAATACAGAAATACCATTCCATTCTATAATTTAAAAATTACCTTTTTGGCATCCGCCATTTTTAATTTTGACATCAGAATCTTGTTCAGCGACCCTCGAGTACAAATTTTCAGTCAATTATATCAATTATATCCCGAGATCAGTTTAACTGTTTATAAAGGTATATAAAAATTAGACTGTATGAATAATATAAATAAACAACTTTACACGGGCGGATATACGTACTGGCATCAGGTTTGTTGTTGTAATTATTTATTGTTATTATAACATTCTGGCAATATTTGGTAACTTTTACGATTGCGCAGTCAGAAACCATAGATATTCATGATTTTGTATGATAGTTTTGCTTCGTTATCCGTCATTGTCACGAGGATCGAAATATAGCAATCTGTCAGAAGAGTGATTTGTCGCACACATTTTTATCGAGGCCAAAGTCAAGAATTTTGTTCTCGACATAATTGAAAAAGACAAAACTTTTTTAAGTACAAAATATTTTTAATATTTTATTTTATTTAGTAATAAAGTTATCCTAGGAGAAGAACTATATTTTATCATTTTCATATCAAATTATGATAGTCCTTAACATAATTTCTTTTTACATTCAAATTATGACGTGGCACATAGTAAAACCAAGGTGCGTACAATTTTATTATCGGCTCTAGACTCCATTGACAGTTGCAATGCTGCAATCATTTCCGGCTTCCGCGACTTACTATAGCCGGTTTATTGAAGAATGGACACATTATATATTACAAATTATTCCAGATTGATTAATTGTTCATACCTTGTCAGTTCTTTTCCGTTATCCTCCTCCCCACCAACGAACATTTTGTATCCAAAGTGTATATATTGTTAAATTACTGTACTATTATAATTTAATAATTTTCTTCGCTCCGCCATTTTGGATTGGGGTATCGGAGAGAGGTTTACTTTACACCAATATTCTCGTCTCAACGAGGGATTTAAAATGAGTTATAACTCAATAGGGGTTGCAATTTAAAAATTTTGACTTGCAACCCCACCTTCCAACCAAATATGGGTGGAATTCAGTCATACCCCCTTAAAGGTACAGAATTTTCCCAATATAACTGCCAAAAAGTTTGGATTTAATACGTATAACAGGTTTAAAATTACGAAGGGGTTGCGGAACTTTTGCATCACTCTGTATAAATATAGCTGATCTAACATATTTGTGATGATGTGGCGAATTTCAAACCAAAAATTCCGTGAATGGGTTCAGATAGCCAAGGTACTAAAACCTCTTCGAATAGGTTAGGTTAGGCCGGGTTACGCTATACATTCAAATAAACTCCTGAAATTATTCAGCATGATAAACCAATATGAGTCTGCAAGTCGTAGAGTTCGAATATATTATGTACCATTCATAGGGGAGAAACCCCAAATAATACGCTTTTGGAACCAAGGAATGGTAATGTTTAAATGAAGAGATTTAGTGATTTCGATTGCCCGGTAATTTATTCAACCTCTTTTAAATTTAGCAGTTTTTTGAGTTAACCATTTACAGAAAAGTTAATACATAACATTGGTTAGCTGTTTTAGAAAAGAACAATTTGCAATGAAACAATTGATTGTTTATCTATACTTACTTACATGTATTTATACGCCCTTAGAACAAAGATTTATATAATATTAATTAAACCCCCCCCCCATATAATTAAAAATTACAGAATAATATTTTAAAGAACATAGATAATGATAACAATTCGTTAATGTATCTTATGTTAGACAAGACTCTAAATTTACATTATTAGAAAATAAAAAAATTTAATTAATTAATTACACATAAATATATATATTTAAGTTGGCCAACTATAATAAAGAATTTTAAATATATTAGTAAAAAAAAAAAAAGAAAAGAAATTTTAATTAGTATTGACGTCAAATGAAATTTAGAAAAATTAACCCCTTTGGGGTCGTGAGGTCCAAGAATGCATGCTTATCCCATCCAATTTGAATTTATTTTTAGTTTTGCATTTTAATGAAAAGAATATAATTATGTTTTGTTTTACAGAAAAATTAATTAAAGCATCATTCAAACAAAATTCACTTCAAGTTCTCAATTAACTGAAATACAAAGATTAAGTTCTTGCTTTTGTTTTCACTTTTGCATATTTTTTTTTTTTTTTTTTTTTTTTTTAGGTAAAATTTCTTTTGGTTTTGTCTGGACTAGAAGTTACAGCGTGAACTTAACTTATATATGTTGATTTGAATTGGTTTGTCATAGAAGCCAAATCCTAGTTTTCTAAATGTAATTTGTGTGTGTGTATATGTAAGTTGGACTTGTCGACCATATTGTTTTCTCTCCCATTGAGCTGTATTGTTGGAAATGTATGGAGTATTTCATCCCAAACAGGTTTTAACCTCGGGATGAAGTGACCCTTTGCTATTTTCTTGTAATACAGCAGGAAGTATTTTGTTATTATTATTATTGTTGTTTATTATGTCATTATGAATTTTATTTTATATGTATTACATTTTGTAATGTGAATAATTGTCTATTTTATTATTAAGCATATAAGATTGTCATTTTTTTTCCTGTTAAAATTATGTATAAAAGGGTCAAAATAAATAAATTTTCATTTTCATATCCTGCAAGAACCAGCCAAAAGCTGGTTCGGAGGTTGATGCAGGCTTAGAAAATGACGCGTGAAGGATGTAGATGCATTTATTAAATTTAGAAGAAAACACGGCTCACATTTTAGTGGCAACTGAAATTAGTATTGCACGCTTTTTATTTAAGAAAGAAAACTCAACATGATGAACGTTAAAGTTAAAATTTTAAGGAGACTTCTCCCACGATATGAGTTCAATGCAAAACTTCAGTGCAAACTAAACTTTATCGCAAGGTACAGTTATTGCCTCGGGCCAAATATGTGGTCTGATGCTGTCTTTAAGAGTGATAGGGTGCAGCAGCTGACGGCTGCAACTTTAAGAATTAAAACTACAAATGTCTGTACAGATAGATTTAAAAATACGTAGGTCTGCACAAAGACCAGACAGACGGTAACTGATCGGCGCTACGCGGCGTAACCTATTCCTGCGATAACACGGCTCTCTGAACTATAAGATAATATGAAAAGTTGTCAGTATTATTTAGTGTTCTATATTGTTTTCCATCACAAACAAATCTAATTTAACAAGATATTCATTGGGGGGGGGGGGTAGATAACGGAAAAGAACCAAATTGTCTGGTACGGGCATCAAGCGTGTACTTAGGTTTTGAAGAAGAAAAAAACTCAAAAATGAGATTGCTACCTTCCTTGTGTTATAAATGTAATACCTAATTAGTTAAAACTTGTATAAAATAAAATAAAGCAAAACAATTCTAGTGGCCATGAATTAATTTCATGTTTCAAAAACTACGACACTATTAAATATAATAAATCGATGAAGATTGTTTAAAACTGTTTAGACTGACGCTTATTTTAGAAACGTGCATAATTTAGTATTCTTATAATCTTCCCAATCTATATGGGGCAAAATGTTAGAGATACATAAACTCAAATTTCTACATTTAGGTTTAATTTCTACCCTACACCAGTGATGTATTTAACGCTTCACTTCAGCTAAGCTAATGGTCAATTAGGGAGCCGATAAACAGGTTGTGTATCTTCTACAAATTATTTTTAATAGGTATACAGACACTTCCAAATATTTCAAATTGATTTATTTCCTGAGCTAAATTGAAAACTAACGTAAAAATCTCAATTTCTTGTAAAGAACAATAACAAACGAAGGAGAACTTCCATTTAGGCCTACCCCCAATTTAGATCACGATAATACAAATGATTAAGGATTTGTCCAAAATTTTGAGAAATTTTAAAATGACGTCAGTTGTTTTTTCAGCAATAATTTTACTTCTATACGTTTTGGTTGTGAATAAACTCTTCCATCAGCCGCCAACAATGTTCATAACCTTTCTACAATTAAATTAAGAAAGTTACAGAAAAAAGAAACCAAAATCAAAATAAAAGGAATGCATAAACCACATACAGTACAAAACAAATTTGAGTTGCCGATTCGCTGTATTATAGTTTATAAACAATTAATGTAATATCATGCACAACTCCTCATTAAATCCGTTTCCGATGCGCTACAAACGTAAACTGTGCACTAGTGATGTGCGAGTGCGAATTAAAATACTCGGTGAATCCGAGTATCAAAGTTTTCGGAACGTACCGATTATTAAAATCCTCGATTTCGGAATAAAATATTCGTAACTAGGAACAAGGAGACGATATAATATTCGTTAGTAATTTGCTGATTGATAAGCTGAGTTTGAATCCGATGCGTAAAATCATTCTGCGCAGATACTCGATTTCGAAATAATAATACGAGTATTGAAATCATTTGAAACCGATTAATTCGATTATCCATTTCACCCGAGTATCAACATCGCTACTGTGCACGGCAACCTATATTTCTGGCGGTGGCCTACTGATATTTGGAGGGCAGTCCTCTACTAGCCAAGCCAAAAACATTTTCTCACGCAACAAATATATTGCATCTTTCAACCAAAGTTATACTGTATAATTCATACAGTTATACTGAATGCAATAACTGTATACATAAAACAAGCATAGCGTGCATATAACGTTATGTAAGCTGTACCACTGACTTCCGCGAAGTTATAATTCGTATTTTTTTCTTTCCATATTTCTCGTCAAATTATACAATATTATATAAATTGTTATTACACATTGTTATGTAGGCTACTGTACATGACACTGAAAAAGCTACTTTGTGTACGTTTATTAATTTATCAAATTAGAAATAGCAATTTCAAACATAAAAAATAGAGTTAATATTTTAACCTCAAAAATAAAACTACACACGAAAACATAGTTTAAGCCTAATAATAAGATACATTAAGGGAAGGAAACTTGGGGTATGGATGCGCTGTCACACGTTTGTTTTAGAAATATCCCTAGATTTTTCGTTTTGGTTCGCTGGCGGTTACAGCCTGTACAACTCTACTGCATTTACGAATAAAACTATAATGTGCGGTATTTTCAAACGTAATATTATGCACGTTGTGTTGATGTGAATTGACCTTAACTTTTCATAAAATAATGAGGAAATGTGTGCGGTATAAATGATACGCATAAACACCTCACCAAGACCAGTGGCGGCGGCTCGTACAATATCCTCAAGGTAGGAATGTGTCTGGGGTGGAGAGGAAAAGAGGGACCCCATACTTTGTTGCGTTTACTTTCAGCGGTACAATCCCAATAAAAAAAATATAGACCTCCAATGATTCTGTGTAAACGCGTACCCTACTTTCGTTTCTTTTATCAGTGCAAATAAAAATAAAACGATTACAAAAGTCTGTCACGAAGTTGTAATTTATGTAGCTAAGCAGTAATTTGTGTACCTAGTTTTCTTGGAATGGGTTGTACCGTCAAGTCAGGCTAGGGAATCAAGTAGTAGGGAGGACACGCCCCTTACACCAGACACAATCCTAGTTTGAGGCTACAGTAGTTATGAATACTGGAGGGGCTCTCATTATCTCTACAAACACGCGCACACTCAGAGACGCCACACTAAAGCACCCATTCCCTTGTATGTATTTTTACAAATAATTTTCAAAATTTAGTCCACACATTATATATATATATATAATTTCTATAGTCACTTTTGCGGTTTTAACACAAAAGCAATCTTAACAAATGAAGTGTCAAAAGAAAGATTTTCACTTCTCTTTCCTACTCTTCCAAATGAGGGAGGACGTTTTGTTTTCATCCACTTACTCATTTTCGATTTTGACCAAACTCGGCATGTTTGTAGATGACGTCATCCTCTTTCCAAGTTCGCAGATGACGTGGTCTTATGGGTCTCTGAACCAAAAAACTCAAGGCAACAGAAACTCTTGGAGGAGATGATTAACGGTGCATTTGCAATGCTTTGTGAATGGGCATCAGAAAACAACATGATGATCAATGAAAATAAAACACAATACCAGTTTTTCTCCCTGAGACATAATAATAGTGACTTCACCCTGAGAATCGGAGACCAACTTCTACCAAAGAGTGAATGTACCAGAAACTTGGGAATGTATATAGACAATAAACTGAGCTGAAAGGACCATATTTCCAACACAATAAACAAAGGTTAACAAAAGACTACGAATTCTAAAGCGATTGGCAGGAGCAACATGGGGAAGCTCTCATGATACTCTGAACACCACATACAAAACCTATGTGAAGCCAATCTTGACTTATGGAAGTGAAGTGCTGATCACTGCTGACAGGACAAACATGGAAAAAATACAACAGGCACAAAACAACGCACTAAGGTTAATAACCGGGGCAGTAAAAACTACACCAACTGCAGCTCTGCAGCTATACACTAGGAACCTTCCAATATCTAGAGAGATTAAGAAACAGGGGGAGCAATCGCAGTGCTTGAACTGAAGGCATTGACGCATGCAGCATGGACAAAAAACCATCAAATACAACGACTCAAAACTCGAAATCTTCCGTTGGAATGTGGCCTCAAGTACTTGGAGCACCTTAAAATCCCCAGTCAAGTAGAAGAGCCCTGCTGGATTGCAGATCCATTAGATTACCAAACATACAATGTCAGCCTGTCTCTGCTCTCAGCAACTAATAAACAAGATACCAACCAAAATGAATTGAAGCAGTTGGCCTTATCTACAATAGAAGAAAGATTTCCACCACATGAATGGCTCAGGATTTATACAGATGGGTTCTTGATAGACCGTAATCATGGGGCAGGGGCATGAAATATATTCATCACTCTTTTCACATTATGTGTCTGTTGGAAAACATAAAACAAGCTTTGATGCTGAAGTAGAGGCAATATCAACAGCCCTGAAAATATTACTATGTAGACACACCAAACTATGTAAGATAGTCTTCCTGGTAGACTCAAAGGCAGCCATCCAGGCTGTAGCCTCAAACAAGTTATCTTTCGTTCGAACTGTCAGGGAAGCAAGAGCTGCCATCAGACAGGTGGAAAGACTGGGAAAGACGATCCATTTCCAGTGGGTGCCTTCTCACGTTGGAGTAATGGGGAATGAGATGACGGATGTCCTTGCTAAGAAGGGATCTAATCTGCTTCATTGGAACAAATCCTTGAACTTAGATTCAGCTAGAAGACTAATCAGCAATGGAACTCAAGAGGAATTTCTGAAAGAAGCACGAGCCTTGGGAAGTAAGAGGAGGTGGAAGTGCAAGAGAACGAATGGCAACACAACAAGAACAAGCCTAGGAAAGAGGCTGTGGCATATCTACGCCTTGGCACGGGACATGATAGTTTGGCGGCCCACTTGAAGAGGATCCATGTCCTGGACTCCGATCTTTGTGTGTTGTGCCGACAAACGGGGTAGTCAATGAACAGGGAACATCTTTTGAGGTGCCCCAGGCTTGGTTCTGAGCATCAGATGTCGAAGAATTTCCTAAATTATACTGGGATGCCAGGAGACTCATGGGTTGATTCTCACATAGTCTGCCATTGGAAACACCAACAACAACATTTTATGGGGTAACACGATATTAATTTTCTAATACTTTCAATATACTAAGTCACTTTTAATATTCAACTTTGAAGCCAGTGGCTGAGATGATTTGCACATACGCAAGGGCTCGAGGATGGAGTCCCAAAGCGCCCATAAGAACACATGTTGATTGACGTCATCGCACGGTTTCAACTGTTTTCCGTACACTTCATGCAATAGCAAGGTGTTTCCCGATTGTGTCATTGTTCTAATGATTATAGGAAAGTTTTTTAATAGATTTTGATGAAAAACTACAATCGTTTTCTTAGGTCTGCTGACGGAAACTCCTTATCAGAGACTGTGAGTTTTCTTACGACGCGTGTAAGCCGCCACTGACCGAGATGGAAAATAAACAGATGGATTTTGACACATATTTATAGTATGTTCAGATACCTTCCCCAGAGGCACATTATATAATCTGAAGAGTACAAAAAATACACGACATGTCCCCAATTTACTGAGACATGATAACACCAGAATTTCTCTTGTTGATTTTTTGTCAAATTTAACTTAGTTACTAATACAATCAGAGCTCCAAGCTGTAAAAACTAAGCTTTTAGAGGAGTTACCTAAAATGTTTTAAATGGCCGGCATTTGTGAAATTTTATTACCTTTTTATCAAATTATATTTATAAAATATTCAATTCTAAATTAGAAGTTGACCGAAATGTAACGAAAAAATCCAGGTAGCCATTACAGCTGTTTTTGTTAATTTTTATCTAATTTTTGGGTTAAATTTATGATATTGTTTTTATTGCTAAAAATACGTTAAATTTTACAATAAATGGAGATTTTTTAAAGCTGCACAACATTAGCTATTTTTAGACGTTGTACAACATACGGGTGAGTAAACAAAAAAATATTTTAAAATGCAGACGACTTTTGTAATTTACCGGCATATTTTTTGTTGTTAACAAACTTGTCCACTGATTCGTAAAACCGAGCCTACATATCAAATTTGAGCAAAATCGGAAGAAAATTTCCATTCTTGAGAATTTACAACACATGTACAGCCTGCCAAAAATGGGAACAAATTACGGTACTTACATATTAACGCCACCACAGCAGAAGTTGCGCTAATACGCATGCACCAATATTTGCTTACTTTGCGATATAATTATATATCACGACAGGTTTGGCCAGGTAGCTATATATATATATACACATAAACACCTGGCCAAACCTTATATATATATAACCACCTGGCCAAACCTTTCGTAAGTTTATTGAAGTTAATAATTTGAAATTAGATCATGGATAAACATGAGCTTTAAAAGTGAAGTGCCGTCAATCTACACCTAAAATTTTTGCGACAAATCATAAAATGAAAGTATATGAATCTCAAAGAACAAAATGGAATTCTACTGCCCTCAAACCAGTTTGCTCTTTATTGGCGCATGCGCATTAGCGCAACTTCTGCTGCGGTGGCGTTAATACCTAAGTACCCAAATTACTTACGGATCAAATCGGAGCACATTTCAGGGCCATGAATGTACGCATTTTCCCAATAGCTAATATTTATTTACTTTTCGTATAATAATAAAATTTAGTTTTCAGATTATAAGGAAACAACTGCATTTTAAAATTGTATTCCAAACTACGTTTAATATGGAAGTGCAAAACTTTTTTTTTTTTAACTCAAGGCTATTTTAAAATATACTGTATCTAGCAAAAGTTTGCAAGAGCAAGTACCGACTCGGAGAAACGAAGAGAAGTCCAATTAGCAATGTACCAAGCTTGGTGAAAGTTTTGATCTATTAAGGTATATAAAAATTGTTTTTTGTATAATGATTGTAGCCTACTCCATTTATAAGGCCTGTAACATTTCGTAGAATCAAAGAACAACTAAGGTCTATAGGCCAATTATTACATTTGGTCTTAAGAACAAAAATGTTAAGCCTATGTTATATTTTTATTTCGAATTACTGTAAAAACAATTCTTAAAATGTTCATATTATCTGTCTGTTACTAAATTTGTAAACTCAGATAAAATCATCGATAGATTATGTGAGGACTGGTTCAACCGGTTCAACGTCAATTAATCAATGCACCCTTCCTCAAAGACAGTTCCTCTGACCTCTGACCAGACAGTTGTTTGGACCTGAAAACTATCACCCCTCATCCTTTGTTATTCGTTTGCATTGTACTGTACTAACTTACTTCCATCACATGTTTACAGGTATAAAGTGTGGACACTGAAAAAAAAGTTTTTTTTTTTAATCTTATGGGCTAGAGAAAGGTAGGAAATTGAAGAACACCCATATGGAAAATTATTGTAATTTTCGTGTATTCGTTTTGACTATCAAAAACATTACATCCAATGTCCGTTTGAATTCGCAGAAATCATTAGACTGTTTTCGGTGAAATTGGTATCTAACCTAATATTCGGTTTTGTGCTCCTAAAAGTTTACATAAAATATAACTTTCAAAACTAACTTTTTGGTATTATTACCATAAAGTTTTTTTTCTTTTTTTTTTCATAAACAGCCCTAACGATTTTTATTGTTATTTTGATCTAGTTTAGCTTCTAAGGAATCAAAATTCCAAAAATCTGATTCAAGATTAGGATATCGATAAAACAACCTGTAGCATCGTTATAAAATATATAGCCTATAGCCTATTATTTGATAAAATGATAAAGTTTTCATTAAATTATATTTTTTGTTAGCCAAGTACTTATTTTTAATAACTAAAAACTACTAAAAAAAACTAAAAAAACTACTAAAAGACTAAAAACTACTTTTTTGTTAGCCAAGGTTATTAGTCTTAATCTATGTGAGACAATACAAATAAAACAAAATTGCCTACATGTAGAGCGCCTAGGATATTTGACAAAACTCGAACTTGAACCATAAAACAAAACAGGCTAATTATGATATCTCTCTTTCTAACGGTTACATTTAAGCATAGTTTTGTGTTTCAATACATAGGTTTTTTTATTGGCAAAAACATTTAGTGTAATTTTAGTTTTTAGACCTACACCTAAGGTAATCTAGTATAGATCCCGTTGCAATTTAATATTGAAATTTAATGAAATCGGCCTATACATAACCTCATTTTGAAACAATTGGATCATCCTTTATATGGGAGGACCCTATATTTCTGTCTAAAATGAGCAATTTAAAGGACAAAATCCTAGGCTTATGAGGTTAAGGCATCTGTCTATATTGAGTGTCAAGATCTACAGTTCCTTTAATAGGTCCTATATATGCATATTATTGGTATTTATATACATATTGACCTGACGAGACCTAGTTCACATGATTCTGAAATCATACATAGGCTAGCACAGTAGTAATATTTACCTGTTAGAAGACAGTAAATGCGCATAAATCTAACGACCTGCTATTCTATTAGCTATGTATATCTTATGAAACCTCGACACATAGGCTCATTGTGTATTCTGAACATCGAATGCAAATTGTAAATTGCTTATTTATGACAGAAATGTTGGATTTTGATACTTCAAAAGGGTCCTCCCAGCTAAAGGATGATCCAATTGTTTCAATTTGAGGTTTATAAAACACGATTTCATTAAATTTCAATAGTAAATCGCAACGGAATCTAGATTAGACATTTGCCAATAAGGCAAACCAATAGGTTTCTAGTATACGGAAAACGTTTCAATAATATGAAAGCTATATCCTACTGGACGTTTTATTTTATACAATCCCAATCAGATTCCTAACCTCAACTCTGTAGTAAGGTAGAACGTTTAAATCTGAGGGAGGGGGATGTGCATATTAGAAAATTGTCTATGAATCTTTTTCTCCGCAAGGTGAAAATTAACAACTCACGAGGCAAAAAATAACATTGGACAGTGGGTAGGCTTCAACGATTTTCAACTAGTCTAATCAAAAAAGCTAAAGCCTAACTAAATAGTCAAAATTAAACTTAATATGAACCTCCAACCGGCCAATCATATCATTAAAAATATGTATTCACAAGTAAACATAATTTAAACGTTTGTTGAACTGATATAGTTTGTTGACTGGTCAAAATGTCAACATTCTGTTTGTTTATAATAATCTAGAAGTGTTCACATCAAGTCTTTAGTGTAGTTGTATAAAAACCCAGTTACCATTTTAATTACAAATCCTACATTTATGCAAAACAAATCCTAACCTGCAACCGATCTATAATATTCAATCAGTAGGCCAATAAATAAATCAATCACGCCTATGACGATCAACTACCTCGACTCGAATTAAACCTACAAACTAAACTAAAAGGTACACCAATTACTCCACACCACTTTAAAAATGTAAACATTGTTCTAATATCCTTTTTCGTCATAAAATAGCAGTAGTTTCATGGTGATTAAAAACAAAAAAGTCTGCTCTAAGGTTACAAATGTTTGTGCCATTGAAAAATAAACAAAAAAGATAATATAAAACTGTATAAATACGTATTTCAATTTTACCTTAAATATTAGGTAGGCTACAATTTAAAGTAGCAATTATGAAGGTTTATATTAGAATTTGATATACATATTCAACAATAACTATTTAGATTTAAAGACTACTACCGGTATTTAAAAATATAACCCTGTTAATAGCAGTTGTCAAATTATATTTATACAGTAATCATATTTCGAATTATGCAAAATCAAAGTTAGAGTTAAGTTAAAAAGAAATTAACATTTCTATTGAAGGTTATGCATTATTACCTTCACGAAAGTATATTTACATACTGTATAAATACAATCTTAAAATCTAATGTTATAATATCAAAGTAACTGTCTACGTACCAAATTTGTTTGTATCCATATAATTACATGACAAGAATTAAAACATAAATCACACACACTAGTATTCACGTCACATTATGAATAAAAACACGTAGCGAGTAAACAATTCTACACAAAGTGAGGTTAACTCTGGACTCTAAGAGTCTAGACTAAAAGCAACTAACCAGTGCAACAGCGACAGACCAACTGGCGGGATACGAGGAACAAAATTGGTTTGTTCCTTGTCTAACACGTCATATTCCAACCTGCCTATTAAGCATATCTACACCACCTTTGCAAATACAAGATTCTTAATGACTGGACTAGATTATTATACTTAATGACTGGATTATACATTAAAATTAGTTTAGAAGATTTATTTATTATTACAACATTTATGATTTAACAAGTTATCTTAATGTTAATGGGATTTTTTACTGTTTACATTCCAACTTTCCCTTTTGATTTATTTATTTGTAACTTTATTTAAGATAGTAATATAAGTTTATTTGTTCATTTATAGACTATTGAATAAACACTTACACAGAGTGTCATTTGTCCGTTCTGTCCGGAGTGCCACCTGAACGGAACTCGATTTTAATAATTGACAATTCCATGTTACTAGTTGAACTCAGAACTGTAACACTTGCCTGTAGTGATCATCATAACCCGTTACCCCACCACTAAACCTAGTAGGCTTCTTATATATTCAGTTAGTTTTTATAAGATCGGAGATTATAAAAATAGGACAATGGAGGGAAGGTTAGGTTACTTTATTTGGGTTACTAAAATACTCACACTTAGTCAATCATTTCCAGGAAGAGACGAGACTAAATTTTCCAAATCCATTTTGGTTACAATGACAAATATAGACTGTAAATTAGTTATAACAGCTGATTGTTTCTGTGTTGTAGCAATTAAGTAATTAATGATCAATTAAAAAAATATCGTATATGCATTTTTTCAGTTCAAATAAATTGATACTGTAAGTTGTATTTATATATTTACTAAAGGACCTCGTTTACTAATAAGGTAATATGAACAAATAATTTGGTAATAACGTAGGCCTAGTAAGGAAATACGTAATGTTAAGAACAATATGTAGTTTGAAATTACAAGATAATGACAATTAGGTGTTGATATAATGGTTATATCTGTACCTCAGAACCAGACTAAAGTAAGGTCAGGGTTCGAATTTACAATATAAAATAACGACTTTATTTTTCATAATAAAAAGTTAGGTATTCTTATATGGAGAATCCACATTTTTACCTCTATGTTACTAGCCCTAAACCTAATTCTGTTTTAAATCACGAAAACTGACTTCAACCTTAAATATGAAAAAGTACTTCAACCGTAAAGGTGAGGAACACCAAAAAGAAAATAATCCATATAGTCGTTTGCAATTTTATCATTTATAAACAAATGTTAACCTTTCATCGGGCGCATAGCGGAGGTTACCTCAGCGCTTACACGTTTTTTGTTTGAAAATGTAGAAAACATGCGTTCGGCAGTCTGCCCTTGACCGTACCTCACGAGCCTCTTTCCAGGAACTGAGTCATGTCCGGTTTTAGTCGCTGTCTCTTTTATTTTCAGTCTGGGGTTGAATTTCTCCAGTGCTTGGAGGTAACCTCTGCTTGAGCCCGATAGCGTGGTTGTCACTTGTCAATGCTCAGCCAACTTCCGCGTGCGCCCGTTCGGGTTACATAAATAATTGTTTTTGTGCTGTAGTTTTTTGGACAAACTGTTCGGTTTACAACAACTGTGTAGTGTATACAGTGTTTATTAAGCCTTCAAACCTCAACATATTTTTTAGTTTATAATTTTTATTATATAATGCCATTTTTTGCCCTAGTCTTGTTATATTTTGCTAAACATATATAAATTATAAACTTTATAATGGATTCAGTTGAAAGTAATAGAATTGAAGGATTTTTACGTAGTGTAGAATAGGAAGAACCTGATTATATAGAAACTCCAAGACCTACTGGTGATTTTGTTCGTAAACCTTTTATTGATAGGATGAAGACGTAAAGGACGTCTGGAAGAATATAGACCTAGAGGTACTGCACTAAGAACTGATGTAACAAAATTAATATTACGATATAGTACAAACCTTTTTTTTTTTACCGTGGGGCGATAATATAAAATAGGTTTAAATATTTTTAAACATATTAAAAAATATGTTTAAACTATTTTTTGTATAAAGGACGCATTTTACAGTGTTATTTTCTGAAGATAGACATTTATGAATAGCGGGGAAGATACTACTTTAAGCTAAAGTAGTTGAAATCGTCGTAATAATTTTCTAGTTTTTACCAATTACAAATAGAATTTTCATGTGACTAAAATATAAAAAAAAAATGGTTGTAAGATTTAAGTGCTCCACTGTAACATGGAGCTTCACTTCTTTATATTTATTCTGGGAATGCAGTTAAGAGGTATTTGTGAATTTTCAAATGAAATTTGCTAGAATTAGGCCTATAAGATTACAATAAAGTGTAATCTAACTTTAGAAATGGAACTTCAGACACGAAGATTTGGCCTACTCAAAAGTAAGCCCGAGTTTGTGAGAAGACAAGTAGCCTAAACAAGTACTTCTGTACACGTAATTATTATGAAATATCGAACAACTGCAAAGGCCTATTTGAGTGATAAACGTCCTGTAGCCTACTCTACTACACATTTTACTTAACCTTATTACAGTTCGTTCCAACACGGGTCTGGTACAATATAATCCAGTTGGTACCGTCAGGTGAAGGTCAATGTGGTAATTTTTATTCAAGGCTCAAGGAAGAATGATTACCAGACAATATATCCATTCATCGCCTCTGCCACCTCGATTTGTTTGCGCTGACTTATGCGGAAAATCATAACCAAGATTGGCACTCACGACAAATATAAGTCTGATCAATTACGTAAGTAAACGGTGCCCAGAACATTTTACAAACTGGCTTCCACACAAATACACAAATGTTTAAAAGAAAACATAACATATTCTTCGACATCACCAAATATTCCTATTTAGAAGGTGGAATATCGAAAAAAAGTTATATAGATCTTCTTTTTTTCTGAATTATAAATGAATTATAAGCCAATTGGCACAACCAACGTCTCAAGTTTAAAACTAAATTGCGATGAGCAATTTAAAATTAAAAAAAAAAATTATTTGAAAATATATTGAAAATTGGGCTGTAGAAGCTACATTTATCAAAATCGTTCAAGTCAGTTTAGATAAAATGAAAATGTTGTGGTTTAGTCTCATCTGTAAATTTTGAGTTAGGCTTTACGACATATTATTGTTTGACACATCATGGTAACTATAGTATGAACAGACCATAAACAGTATTGTTTATTGTTCCATGTATAAGGGCTCATCTCGTACGTGATAAAGTAAAAGCAATGTCAAATTCAAACTCAACTCTCCAAAATACATAAATATTATTTGTTTTATAAATAATTCTCAAAAATATTAGGTCTAACTTTCAAAGTTCAACCGAAGAATTTTGCTAAATAACCTTCAAATTGAAAATTTACCTACTCCACGACAAAAGTCTAAATTTTGAGTAATTCGTACCACTACTCTTTATAAGTTATGGGCATCATAGTATTTAACCCACTTTCACATTGCAGTATCTTCACCAAAACATAATCTGATTTGGTTAAAATAACTAATCATTCCGTGGAAAACCAATTACAATTAAAAATATTGTTTCATTCGGACCATCAATTGAGATGGAAACATTTAGGAGACATATATATGGTGTTTGGTATCAATTTGCTTATATTTTTCTAAACATTTTAACTATGCTGAAAAAAATTTAAAATTGTGTCTCCCATAAAAAAGTTAAACAGAGCAGTGTTAACGCTAGTAGGTGAGTCATCACGGAAACAGCTGGGTGAGGAAGGGAGTGACAGGGGGACGGTCTCAGGTAACCAAGGGTTCAGACGCCAAGTTAGTGTATACAGACTATAGATGTAATGTGGCCTAGAGATGTAATGTGGCCTTGTTCCATAATGTCGGAACTATAAAAATTGTATAAATGTGTTTTGCGCCGCCATAATATTTTCTTAACTTTAAAAATTGTTTTAACATAATTACATTTCCATAACCGTATATATACAACAGCGTGGTAGATCTTTGAAAGGGTTCTTAAACTTTAAACTTAAGTTTATCTTTTTAGATGAGAAGAAAAACTGTACTGGAAAGTCTTCTCTGTATTAGATCCAGATTTGAATTCAAAAATGTACCCTCAGGGGCTCACTATTATGTGTAAGGGCGTCCCAATCTCTAAGACTCCAACTAGATCTCCACTTTTCCCCCTGTAGACTTGGGTTAGATGTCTTTCATCTATCCAATCAAGTCTCTCTTGATTAACTCTTGTTCTCTTTCGACTCTGACTCTATTGTCGTATACGTGGGGTAATATTTTGTGTTCTTTCCTTCCTTTTTTATAAGGCGATCACCGTGATTTTTCTATATATTGAAGCTTCTAATTTTTGCAAAGCTTCAGAAATAACTCCTCAAGTTCAATCTATGGCCACACCGTTGAATCTCTACCCAAAGGTATGGTACAGTATAAGGTAGGCCTACTCATGAAGTAAATATTGATGGTGTATTCTGTTTATGAATGGTAATTGTTGTTAACAGAAAGGAAATTTGGCTAAATGTTCTTTGCTAGTTTTAAAAGACCGTAAAATGTACCTGTTGAAAGTACTAAAAGACTTAGAAATTACAAAATTCCGCCCTCAAATATGAATGTAGAATTCATAGACTTTTGAGTGCCCCATAGAAGAATAACATTGAAACATGCAGCATGCAGTTTACAGCAATAAAAGTAGGTGTGCGTGACTTTTCCACTGTGTACAATATTACATAACACAATATACACTTGTGTCAGCAAAATATAATCTAAATCGAATTCTCTGTTCTAATTATATCGAAGATATCAATACATCATTGACTGTACTACGCTGCAAACTTATAACGAAATATTTTTCTCGGAATGATTAGATTATATTGCTGTGTTTCGCCATCTCTTGAAAGATTTATGACGCTATAAACTTGTGGTGGACTGAAAGATTTTCTTTCTTTAACAAAGGACAAAGCAAAGTCTACATAAATAATTGAGCTCACAACATTTTGCTATGAGTAGCAATTTGTCTTTATATTTCATATCCGTATTGAAATTTTCTGAGTAAAAGAAAATATTATTGGAATTATGTTGGTTTGTTTATTGTTTTTTATACAGAGGTTTTTTTATTTTTACATTTAATAAACAATATTTTAACGTCATATAATATAATATAATTTAACGTCATATATAAAACGCCATAAGACTTTTTTATTTTTGTTAAATAACTTTATATTGGGGACACGATAAATTTTAAAATTTTTTAATAACTGATTCTAATGATTGCATTTATATTTTGTGCAAATGCAGCTTCAACTAAATGTTATTGTATCTCTCAAAAATTTTCTAATATGGGTATAAAAACAAACACCAGGCTGAATATTATAAAATGGGTCCAACCCGGATTACATTTTCCCAAAATCTATATGTTTACTATAGGAGTACCGCTTAGAAAAGAACCTCGCGCCGGTTTTGTCTCACGCAGGTAGAACTGTGGTGGGAGAGGGAGAACCTGAGTTAGGCAAGACATACCCGGCCGCTGCTTCATTGCGTAGGGTTTAATATTTTCCTTTTCAACCTTACTACAGCGCTAAAGAACTGTGAGTGTGTATCGTTTATGTTCCTGACAACTACAATTAGTAAATTTAAATATTTTACAAAGTAAAAGACGTAAAAAGACATTAAGTTATAGGTTTTAAATTCCTTTATATTATGGCAAAAATGAAACTATTTATCCCCATCACTGCTCCAATCCCCTCCCCGCCACTTTCGAAATGACGGTTCTGCGCAGGTTTCTTTCTGTCCGGTAGGCCTATAATCAAACCAATGTGACGAACTACATTTAAAAGAAATTTACTGTTGACAAGTAAATGAGGGGGGGGGGCAAACGCGTTCTTAGTTTATTTAATGTTTTGACTTACATCTCCAAAACATTCATTTATTTTAATGTTTCGATTGGGCTTTTATCTTGTGAGTGGGTGTGTGAGAAAGTTAGTGTAATGCTTGTAATAGTCGTATAAACTTACTTTCCAACAATATAAAGAGAAAATATTCGAATGTAGTAAAGACGATTTTGAGATTTCATAGATACTATTCAAGGGTGCCGCCAGAGGGGTCAGGAGGGGCAATCGCTTTCAGGGAAAGTAAAAAATTAAAAATTTTGAAGAATATTGAAATTAAAAAAAAATATTAAAAGCTGGGTTTATACTTATTTTTTAGCTTACTTGGTTACCATAATTCGCCTATATGGTAGCGCCGCCTCTAGTTGTATTCTAATTTGCTTGTATAAACTTACTTTTGAAAAAAAAAAAAGTTTCAGTTTTTAATGTTAGAATCTGTTCCTAAGAGAGATTGTGTTTACACTAAGTTTATCTTATGTAAAACGTTAGGTAAAACAAAACCATTTTTCTTGTTTTACTTTACTGTGTTCCTGCAATAATGGATAATAACGGAATAATTATCTTGTATAGATTCTTCTTAAATGAACATTAGAAAGTTTTTTAATAAACAGCTTAAAACTGATAATAAAAATAGTAACTTTACAAGCCAGTCGCGTTGTCCAGTTGAGCCTGAATGTCAACTCACACAAACTCTCAACAGCTCCGTCTGGTCTCTGTGACTCTGTGTAATGATATTCTAACCCATCGAAACATTATAGCTGTGTAAATTGTATACCAGATATTGAGTATTATGTCGACACAAAAAACGTGTCCAGTTTGAATGCCAGAACAAAATACTTTTACAAAATCCATAGAAACGAGAAAAGAGTTACAACTTTAAAGGAGACGCCTCTGAAGGAAAGGGACATTTTCTTGGCTCTTAGTTTGATGTTTTTATGTAAATACGATATTGTGAACTCATAAAAGAGTAATAATATCACATTATCTATTAGCATGCATTTGTTCGTTTGATGCAATAAACAAATGTTGCGGTTATTTTTATCTTTGTGATGTATCTGAATAAGATTATGAAACTACAAGTCATTACTTGAACGTACAAAAGAGAGCACACTGCTGAGATGCAGTATTAAATTAATTTAAATCCATTCAAAGCAACACAGAGGGTAGTATAAGGATCCCAGGAAGGATATAGGGTTGAGTAATGGGACTCACTCAATTACGTTCAACGAATTTGTATGTTCTTTTAGTAAGTTATGCAAATACGAGAGAGAGAGAGAGAGAGAGAGAGAGAGAGAGAGAGAGAGAGAGAGAGAGAGAGAGAGAGAGAGAGAGAGAGAGAGAGAAATAAAACAAAACAAGTCGCAAACAAACAACTTGGAATATTTAAAACTGTGCAGGTGCACCAACAAGATTCTTATTTTCAACCAGCGTTTCATCAGTGTTTGGAATTTTTGTGTGAAAATGACAACACATCAAATGCAAGTTGAAGTAAATGCTATTGGTGCTTGTTGAAGGAAAGCCAGTTAATTAATGACAACTCAGTGAATTATTATGTATTTTGCTTATGGACAAATATGTGCATATTGTTAACAAAAGAATAACTTCTTAAACCTTCCTTCAAAAGACTTTGAATAATACTTGCTAAACTTTTTTGTTATCTTTGAGAATACTTCAAATGGTACTTGCTGAAGCTCCTTTGCTGAATACTTTGAATGGTACTTACTAAAGCAGCTTTGGTACCTTTGAGAATACTTTTAATCCTACTTGCTAAAGCACCGTTGCTACCTTTGAGAATACTTTTAATCCTACTTGCTAAAGCACCGTTGCTACTTTTGAGAGTACTTTTAATGGTAGGTACTAAAACAACTTTCTTACCTTTGAGAATACTTCGAATGGTATTTAGTTATGCACCTTCGTTACAATTCAAAATACTTTCAATGGTACTTGCTAAAGCTCCTTTGTTACCTTTGAGGATACTTTGAATGGTACTTTCCTAAATCTCCTTCGTTGGTTTTGAGAATACTTTGAATAATAGTTGTTAAAGCTCCTTTGCTATCTTTGATAATACTTTGAATGTAACTCGCTAAAGCTCGTCCGTTGCATTTGAGAATACTTTGAATGGTTCACTAAACCTCCTTCGTTACCTTTGAGAATACTTTGAATGATACTGGCTAAAGCTCCTTTGTTAACTGAGAATACTTTGAATAATAGTTGTTAAAGCTCCTTTACTAACTTTGAGATTACTTTAAATGGTACTTGCTAGCTCTTTTGTTACTTTTGAGAATACTTTGAATGGTACTTGCTAAAGCTCCTTCGTTACTTTTACTTTGAATAGTACTCACTAATGGTTCTTTCTTGAAGATACTAAAAAATTACAAACTATTACAAACCTCAGAGAAAATCTAAATATATAAATTATATGCAGTACAATACAAAGACGATGTTCTATAAGGAAAGTAAACGTACATGACTTTTAGTCCAGTCTGTAGATTATTACCTACTCAACATTACACGCACTAGTCAGCAAATTTGATCTAAATCAAAGATATCAATCCCGCGATGACGCAACTACGATACAAACTGTTGACGAGAAAATCTTCTAGGAATGGTGAGATTACGGTGTAATGTTTTGTCTGCTCTTGAAAGATTAATGACGCTACACATTTGCTGCAGGCTAGACTAATAGCAATGACTACATAAATACTATAAGACACGACATGGCCATGTTAAATATTCTACGCTTATTCTTGAGTTGTCCAATACCCGCTAGGTCGCTCTGCTAGAGAATCTGAAGTTGATGTGACTGGCGCTAGATGGCTCTACGATCAAACAATGTTTCAGGCGGGTAAGAGAAAACGCACTGATGCCACATATGGGACCAGAGATGCGAGGGAAGGTCGAGAATCGCTCATCTCAGCGCACGAACTGACAACACTGACTATGCTGACGGAAGTAAGTGAGAAGGTTTGTGAGAGAGAGGTCAACAGTTGTACAGTCTCAACCAAGTGGGATGCGTACAGTCAAGCACCTGCTGCTAGCGCTTTCTGATAGCTGTGTGTCAAACTTGTGACGAACAGCACCCGTAAAGCGTAGACTATTTCCCTATCCTATGTCGTGTCTTATAGTATTTATGTAGTCATTGGTAAAACTAACAACATCTGTATAAGATTAAAAATCAGCTGTTTACCTCACTCACAATGTTTTGACGATTGCTCTATTGAATATATAATAATCTGGAGCTTTATTTGTTTGGGAAAATGGCAATTTATGATATTATAAAACTTATATTTATAATAGAAATGACACGTCTGGTTAGAAACATATTTAAGCAGTTACTTTTTAACTAAGCTTGTAATAGTGCTTTAGGTAGAACATAACCAGCTTCTTTAGGATAATAATATAGTAAAATTAACAACATCTGTATAAGATTAAAAATCAGCTGTTTACCTCACTCACAATGTTTTGACGATTGCTCTATTGAATATATAATAATCTGGAGCTTTATTTGTTTGGAAAAATGGCAATTTATGATATTATAAAACTTATATTTATAATAGAAATGACACGTCTGGTTAGAAACATATTTAAGCAGTTACTTTTTAACTAAGCTTGTAATAGTGCTTTAGGTAGAACATAACCAGCTTCTTTAGGATAAAGTAAAACTAACACCATCTGTATAAGATTAAAAATCAGCTGTTTACCTCACTCACAATGTTTTGACGATTGCTCTATTGAATATATAATAATCTGGAGCTTTATTTGTTTGGAAAAATGACGTGAAAGAGAGAACACATAAATTCTGAATGTTTATAAGTTCAATCTTGACATATTTTCTTGTTTTGGATTGGTTATGTAACGTATGGAAATAAATTGAATAGGTAAAGAGTCTAGACTGATGGGAACGAAGATTATCTACCGTCTAGTTTATTGAATAAACTTTTGCTTTTGTGACTTTTTAACGACATATTTTAGATATAACCATATAAATATAGTTTTGGAATATAAATACACAGAGAAACATGGACCAAAATACATAGTGTGCAAGGAGGAAAAACAATGATTGAATTGTTATTTAGTATATTTTAAAAAATGTGTAATTAGGGTCTACACATAACCTCTATAATACTTCATAACTTTTTGTCTGAACTGTATGTATGTGTGTTTTTTCTTCTTTTTTTAACTAGTTACACGATTTACTCTAACTATCGTAGGTACTTGGTAGAACTCCATATTAAATGAAACACAATATTTTGTAAAATTATATAAAAAGATTTGTGTTTCATTTAAAATGAATTATCTTAAAGTTGAACTGATTGATTGCAAATTTTACAGTGATGTTTATTAATGATTTGCTGTTAAAAAGTTTTAATTTGGTGTTGGATTTTCTGTATTGATTGTTAGAAAGGTTTTACAAGAGTTCAATGTTGGTAGGCAACGCCTATTCAACATAAATAAATTAATGGAGAAATAGTTTATACTGGTAAAAAAAACAGGTCCTAACAATGGAAAAGAACTCCAAGATGAATAGAAGATTCTTGGAGACATGAGGAAAGTCTGGCATTGATATTGTGTATCCAGCATACAATTTTTAATTTTATTATTATTATTATTTAGGGAGTAGGTTTAGATACCTTCAGTCTAAAAGACGTTTTCCGTACTTTTGGCATACATACAATATAGTTCTCTCAACGAGTCGTACACAATACGACCAATTGACGTTACTTTTGCTTGTGTGTTTGTTACAATACCAAATGAGTCTTTTAATCAATATGAAATTTAAGAATAAGGTTCCTTACAACTAGAGCGAACTATGTTAGTGCATTTTTTTAAAAATACCTTTACCTTTTTTATAATATCGGCCACTCAAAAAATCAGTACTGCCTCACGCTTCTAAGGCATGACACAGCGCGTGTTCAGAAATATTAATGCTGTGGCAAAGTATAACGAGCAATTATATAAAAAACTATCGTTGAAAAATGAAATTCGAACTGTTTTTAAATCCTTGCAACAAAAAGTTTTACTTATTACGTTTTATATTTTCTAGTTTCATAGAGTTACAGATTCGTACATGCGATAGCATACTTTCACTAATGAATTAGAGTAAAATATTAACAGTAGTCAGATCGTTTAGGCTTCCAAAGAAGAATGTGTGTTCACAGAACCACTAATATAAAATGTCGTAATATATACACCTACATTCTTTGATGTATCATTTGCGGGTATTGGTCAACTCAAGAATAAGCGTAGAATATTTAACATGGCCATGTCGTGTCTTATAGTATTTATGTAGTCATTGGTAAGTTATATCTTCTCGGAATTACTAAATTTTCTCATAAATAGCTGTTATAAGTTATATTCTGCTACAAAGAGCGCGTGCAAGTTGTGTTTCTCTAATCAGCTAATGCAAGTGTTATTTTACCCTACTTATACATAATGAAGTAAGAAGAAGGATTATTATTTCTGATTTCGCCTGGAGAAATGTCTGCATAATTCGAGACAAGACATGATAACGTATGGAGGGAGTGCTAAATTATCATCTTTGTTGTATTCTGAGAGCTGTGCACAGGGATTTTAAGATCATTAGTGAAAGTCTGAGATTTTTTAACAAACGGATTTACGTAAACGGAACGAAGAAAAAATGAATGCTATTATTAAAATAAACATAGTTTATATTGATGCCTATATTATATAGGCTAGTTTTATCTTGTAAGCTATACTACCTCTCTTTTTTGTTGACAAAGGTTATATCCACAAAAAACTCAACTTAATTTTTTTTACCAATCGCATAACTTTCTCTGATTGCGTATATGTGGGAAAGTAATATCTGTAAGTAATCTATCTAGTAGCTATACTTTTAGTTACATTTCTGTCAAATCGGTTTAATTTTTACCTATTTACGAAGTTCTTTTTACTTGTAAATCGTAAATACGTAATTTAGTTTAACGTTTACAATCTCCACATCCAGGTCAAGACAGTCAATGAACCATAAATATCAATTGAAAGAATTCTCGTTCCAACACAAACCATAACTCGGCATAAAACAATTTTATTTGGTATTCGTGTCGCGGTAGTTAAATGATTATCGACGCAGACAAGTTGAGCATATCTTCGGCCTCGTTCAGTACGTTACTCATAATCTACACTGCAATTCGTCTTATCTTCTAAACCTTGAGACTGGAATGTCTCCACAAGAGTACCTACCAAGTTTATTCATTTCCTTTCCTTTCAACAATGATCTTAAATTTCATGTGAACGAACCATTTGAATTTAGTATGAGTGTAGTTTTTAAGATAAATGTTTATTTTAAGTTTTAGTTAGGACCAGCAGGTCCTCTCCACACTTACCCCTTTATGCATATAATAAAATAGAGTACAAAAATAAAAATACAATGTATTACAATACATATACAATTCAGATTCAAATAAAATTTAATACAAATACATACATAATAAATGAAAATATACAATACATTACGAATGATGCAAGTAGTAAAAAGAGAGTTAATGATGGCTCGCCTAATGTGTTATCATTGAAATATTTGTTTTGAGATAACCTGAGTTATAAAAAGTGGTTTCTTGAATGACCCCTATCTGTTGTCTTTGCATTGTACTTTTTATGAGTATACGAATTTTTATAAAATTTTCTAAGCGGGCATTTTTTGGTCTTAACTCGAGGTCTCTCCCTCCCATAACTCGATAATTTGGAGTGTCTGTCATTTGGCAAAACAATTATTTCCAATTTTCTTAAAATTGACTAGATTAATTTTTGGTAAAAAAAGTTAAACGAATGTTCCAAACTCTACAAGTTTTGGGTTCTTGGAGTAATTTGTATAATTGTGAAGCTCAAATGTTGAGCTTAAATGGTATTTGATTTTATGTATGAGTGTGTGAGAAATTTGTACACCGGTTATTTACAATACTTGGGGGGGGGGGGGTGATGAACGAGAAGTTTTTTTACCTCTAAACAATAAGGAACAAAACATAATTGCTTGGGGGATGATGACTAGGAGGTGTTGTTTCGCCATTAAACAAAAAACATTTGGTTAAAAAAAAACAATTCCTTGAAGGTTGATGATCGAAAGGTTCGAAAGTTATCGTCTCTGAACAACAAGGAATAAAACACAGGTGCTTGGGGGATAATGACCGAGAGGTTTTTGGCCTCTAAACAGCAAGGAACAAAAACCAATTGCTAGGGGGGGATGATGATCGAGAGGTTTTGACCTCTAAACAGCAAGGAACAAAAACCAATTGCTTGGGGGATGGTGACCGAGAGGTTTTGACCTCTAAACAGCAAGGAACAAAAACAATTGCTTGGGGGATGATGACCGAGAGGTTTTGACCTCTAAACAGCAAGGGACAAAAACAATTGCTTGGGGGATGATGACCGAGAGGTTTTGGCCTTTAAAAAGCAAGGGACAAAAACCAATTCCTTGGGGGGGGATGCGATGACCGAGAGGTTTTGATCTCTAAACAGCAAGGGACAAAAACCAATTGCTTGGGGGATGGTGACCGAGAGGTTTTGACCTCTAAACAGCAAGGGACAAAAACAATTGCTTGGGGGATGATGACCGAGAGGTTTTGGCCTTTAAAAAGCAAGGGACAAAAACCAATTCCTTGGGGGGGGATGCGATGACCGAGAGGTTTTGACCTCTAAACAGCAAGGAACAAAAACCAATTGCTTGGGGGATGGTGACCGAGAGGTTTTGACCTCTAAACAGCAAGGGACAAAAACAATTGCTTGGGGGATGATGACCGAGAGGTTTTGGCCTTTAAAAAGCAAGGGACAAAAACCAATTCCTTGGGGGGGGGATGCGATGACCGAGAGGTTTTGATCTCTAAACAGCAAGGGACAAAAACCAATTGCTTGGGGGATGGTGACCGAGAGGTTTTGACCTCTAAACAGCAAGGAACAAAAACAATTGCTTGGGGGATGATGACCGAGAGGTTTTGGCCTTTAAAAAGCAAGGGACAAAAACCAATTCCTTGGGGGGGGGGATGCGATGACCGAGAGGTTTTGACCTCTAAACAGCAAGGAACAAAAACCAATTGCTTGGGGGATGGTGACCGAGAGGTTTTGACCTCTAAACAGCAAGGAACAAAAACAATTGCTTGGGGGATGATGACCGAGAGGTTTTGGCCTTTAAAAAGCAAGGGACAAAAACCAATTCCTTGGGGGGGGGATGCGATGACCGAGAGGTTTTGATCTCTAAACAGCAAGGGACAAAAACCAATTGCTTGGGGGATGGTGACCGAGAGGTTTTGACCTCTAAACAGCAAGGAACAAAAACAATTGCTTGGGGGATGATGACCGAGAGGTTTTGGCCTTTAAAAAGCAAGGGACAAAAACCAATTCCTTGGGGGGGGATGCGATGACCGAGAGGTTTTGACCTCTAAACAGCAAGGAACAAAAACCAATTGCTTGGGGGATGGTGACCGAGAGGTTTTGACCTCTAAACAGCAAGGGACAAAAACAATTGCTTGGGGGATGATGACCGAGAGGTTTTGGCCTTTAAAAAGCAAGGGACAAAAACCAATTCCTTGGGGGGGGGATGCGATGACCGAGAGGTTTTGATCTCTAAACAGCAAGGGACAAAAACCAATTGCTTGGGGGATGGTGACCGAGAGGTTTTGACCTCTAAACAGCAAGGAACAAAAACAATTGCTTGGGGGATGATGACCGAGAGGTTTTGGCCTTTAAAAAGCAAGGGACAAAAACCAATTCCTTGGGGTGGGGGGATGCGATGACCGAGAGGTTTTGACCTCTAAACAGCAAGGAACAAAAACCAATTGCTTGGGGGATGGTGACCGAGAGGTTTTGACCTCTAAACAGCAAGGAACAAAAACAATTGCTTGGGGGATGATGACCGAGAGGTTTTGGCCTTTAAAAAGCAAGGGACAAAAACCAATTCCTTGGGGGGGGGATGCGATGACCGAGAGGTTTTGATCTCTAAACAGCAAGGGACAAAAACCAATTGCTTGGGGGATGGTGACCGAGAGGTTTTGACCTCTAAACAGCAAGGAACAAAAACAATTGCTTGGGGGATGATGACCGAGAGGTTTTGGCCTTTAAAAAGCAAGGGACAAAAACCAATTCCTTGGGGGGGGATGCGATGACCGAGAGGTTTTGACCTCTAAACAGCAAGGAACAAAAACCAATTGCTTGGGGGATGGTGACCGAGAGGTTTTGACCTCTAAACAGCAAGGGACAAAAACAATTGCTTGGGGGATGATGACCGAGAGGTTTTGGCCTTTAAACAGCAAGGGACAACAACCAATTCCTTGGGGGGGGGGGGGATGTGATGACCGAGAGGTTTTGATCTCTAAACAGCAAGGGACAAAAACAATTGCTTGGGGGATGATGACCGAGAGGTTTTGGCCTCTAAACAGCAAGGGACAACAACCAATTGCTTGGGGGATGATGACCGAGTGGTTTGTCACCTCTAAATAACAAGGTACAAAAAATAATTTCTTGAGGGATGATGAACGAGAGGTTTTTTACCTCTAAACAGTAAGGGATAAAACACAGGTGCTAAGGAGATGATAACCGAGAGGTTTTTGGCCTCTAAACAACAAGGAACAAAAAACAATTGCTTGGGGGATGATGACTGAAAGGTTTTTCACCTCTAAATAACAAGGAACAAAAAACAAAATTGCTTGGGGGATGATGACCGGGTGGTTTGTCTCCTCTAAATAACAAGGTACAAAAAATAATTTCTTGAGGGATGATGACAGAGAGGTTTTTGGCCTCTAAACAGCAAGGAACAAAAAACAATTGCTTGGGAGATAATGACAGAGTGGTTTTTCATCTCTAAATAACAAGAAACAAAAAATAATTTCTTGAGGGATGGTGACAGAGTGGTTTCTGTCCTCTAAACCAGGGGTTCTCAATCTTTTTCAAAGACTGTACCCCTTAGTGAAGTATTACATTTCTGCGTACCCCTTCGTTATTGAAAAGGTGGTGTGTTAAATTAAAAACACGGTTTTACATAATAAACACAATATATTTAAAACACATTACAAAACATTAATGAGAAGGATGAGCTTGTTTCTTTTTACATAGTTCATCAATGTTGGGCTCTAGTTTTGATAAATATAACCTTAAATCGTCCTCAACATTAAGTTTGTTTCTGTACTTATTTTTTAGGTATGTTAAGCTAGAAAACCCTCTTTCACATAAGTAGGTAGTGGAAAAGCCAATAAGAATTTTAAGTGCAGTACTTGCAAGTTCTTGGTATTCATTTCTAACACCGATCCAAAAGTCTAATAACGTAACACTCTCAAATTTAGTTTTTAGTGTCAGATCACATGATAGTTTAATCATTTGTTCTTTCTGAAATGTTGTCAGGTTGCTTGTGGTTCCAATAGCATCAAACAAAAAAGGGTCTCGGATCCAATCCAACTTCTTGTCTGTGGGTGGGAAGTATTCTCTTATACTGGCCTTCAATGAACTGAGGTGATGTCCAATTTGTAGTTTGAGGTCAGCAAAATCAGATATGCACTTTTCATTTCGTTGCAAAAATGAGTTCAATCTCTCAAAAGTATTGCAGTTGTGGTTTTCTATTTCATTTTTCCAGAGTGATATTTTTTTAATCATTGCGTTTGTTTTGTTTTCAACATAGAAAATATCAGAAATACTACCTTGCATAGACTTATTCCAGATGTTCAGTTTTTCAAAAATATCACTCAAATAAGCCAATTTTAATAGCCAGTCGAAGTCAATGAGTACTGACGACAGATTAGATTTGTGCTCTATGAAGAAAAGGTGCAATTCTTTTTGCAGCTCAAACACACGGGCCAACACGTTTCCACGTGAAAGCCAGCGAACTTCAGTGTGTAACAGCAAGTTCTCATGAAGACTACCCATATCTTTACAAAGGATCTTAAACTCACGAGACTGTTGTGGCCTAGTCTTGATGAAATTCACAATTTTTACACTCTCGTCGAGGACTTCTTTCAATTCATCAGGAAGGTGCTTGGCTGCCAAAGCCTCACGGTGAAGAACACAATGTGTAAATTTACACTCCGGCGACACATTTTTTATACATCCTATCAGTCCAGTTATGTTACCAGTCATAGATTTGGCACCGTCCGTACAAACTGACATACAGTTTTTCCACTCAAGTCTGTTTTCGGAAAAGAAAGAATCCAAAAGTGTGAAAATGTCTCGTCCTTTTGTAGAAATATTTAGTGGCTTACAAAATAAAAAATCTTCATTATTTTACCCTCACAAATTCCACGCACAAAAACAATCAATTGGGCTAAACAAGCAACATCTGTCGTTTCGTCAATTTGTATACCAAACCACGGACTTTCTTGTAATGATTGAACAAGTTGTTCTTTTGTGTTGCTTGCCATGTCACTGACCCTCCGTGAAACCGTGTCATTTGACAGTGGTATAGTTTTGACACATTTTGCTTCTTTTTCTCCAAACATGCAAGAAACTATCTCGAATGCAGCAGGGAGAATAAGGCTTTCACCAATAGTGTGGTTTTTGCCAGATTTGGCAATTAGATAACTAACATTATATGAAGCTTTCAGAGCTTTTTCATTTTTGTCTGCACCAGAAAAATGTTTTATAGTAGTTTTCCTACTATTGAGTTCTTCCAAAAGACGTTTAAAATATTGTACATCTTTGTTTTCTAAATTTTTATGTTTACTCTCAAAATGACGTTTCAAAAGAGATGGTTTCATAGAGTTTTTTGACAAAATTTCTGAACAAACCACACATTGTGGAGAAGGGTCGTCTGATTTTCCTGTCCAAGTAAATCCAAATTTTAAGTATGATTCGTCATACTTCCTCTTTTTAACTACACCCTGTGCATATTTTTCAGTGTTTTTATTTTTGAATTCGGATTGGCTGTTAGAATCAGGCCTACTTACATTTTGGGACGTTGATGGCCCAGGATCTTGGTCACTGAAAATTTTCGCGTACCCCTTGGGGGTACGCGTACCACAGTTTGAGAACCACTGCTCTAAACAACAAGGAACGTAAAACAATTGCTTGGACAATTACTCATGAAATACAATTTTTTTTTTACGTAGCGTTTTGTTGACTATTTTTGTTTCTATTACGACTTTGTTATTTAATGGGATGATGTGAGATATTCGTCAATCTAAGGGCTATTTTTACTTATTGATCTATTTCTCAACTCCCATTCTTCTATTTTTGAAAGAGCAGACGACGAATATTATGTTTGTTTATTATTAGAATTTATGTTTGGTCTGAGTTGAGAGTGCTTGTTCACCATTTATTTATAACAAGTATGCCTAAAACTTATGCAAACATCCATACATCTGTGTATTTAAAAATTATTCTTTATTTCAATGATAAAGGTAGAAGAGAAGTTCTTGCTTCTTCTTCGAAACACAGAGACCGTGGAATATCCACTAATCTCTCAAAAAAGGATTCACTCAAATATATAGGAATACTATACATATATGCACTAAAACGAATGTCGGAAATGTCCTAATGTCCTAAGTGTCCTACTGCACTTAACTTTAGAGTAGGCGAAGAAAAATCAATTAATGTTTGGTGATTGTATCAGTACCACAAAATCTACTTTTTTATTATTGTTCATGAGTTTTTAAGCCTTCTATGAAATGGCGGTAGGGCATTGGAGTTTGAATCTTAAATGTAAACGTATATTGAGGTGTACCACATTTTATAGGTATTAAAAAAGAAAAATTCCAGGGCAAACAGAAGTACTATATTTTAAGCCGTTTTCAGGTAGTAAAGGAGTGGAGATAATAATTTTATAAATCATCATAGCATATTGCCCTTTTCTACCTGAGTTATTTGATAAAAAATTCTTCCCAACACGGTATTCAACAATTTTCATTTCGATTGGCGCTGTACAGAGTCAAGAAACGTTTATAAGGTGTATTCATAGTTTGCCAATTTTCGTTAATTCTTCCATTACTTTCTTCTACTCCGTCAAGGTTCAATCAAATGGAGAGAAAGTTGAAATAATTTTCTTCTATTGACAAGCTAACCTGAATTATACTGAAGCATTCAGATTGTTCAATGTTTCCCAGATTGACCAGTTTCTCCTAGGTACGTGAGAAATGTGACCAAAAGATGCTCAAAGATCTGATCACCCATCTGGCTAAACTGAAGAAATTCAAGTTCAAATTTTAGGTACAGGTACAGTTGGTTTGAAACGTACGCAATCAATACGAACAATAGCAGCTGCTCGTGTAGGTGCAAGTAAATCCAAAGTACATGAGATTATAAAATTGAGATAACAATAATGATTCTATTTTCCAGCAGGATGGGGACCCCACACTATTACTTACCTATAAAGGAAAATCTGAACAATGCATTTCAGATTGGGTAATTTTGACAAAATCTTGACAATTTAGAAGTGCTGAGACAACGATTAATCCACGTCTGTGCCAGCAATACGCCACACATAAGAAGAGGAGTCGAAAGCAGGCTCTATTATTGTCAAAATGTTCTTGGTGGCCATTTGGAAATTTTGGTGTTTTTTCACTCCTTTATCAGCTGGGAACGACTTAAGATCATCTTCGGTTTGGGCAGGAATTTTTTTTTCAAGACCTATAAACTCAATATGGGTTTATATTTGAGATCCCCTTAGCGCCTAAAAATTCAACCCCCTAGCGCCATCTTCTAGAGGGGTATACTAGATCGCGAATAGTAAAAAAAAAAAAAAAAAAAAAATAGTAGCACTCATACAACCACCAAATTTTGTCGATGATTATTCTTCAACAATTTCGAAGATATTAGGGTATGCTAAGACCTTTAGGTCACCCAGTGTATACAGTGTTAGTGAATGATCATAAATCGTAATTTTGGCTGGATATTATATAATTTTTTAGTGGATTTATAAAGAGTTAAATAAGTTCTATAAAAATAATCCCGATAACTTAATTTCAAAACTACTGTTTATTTTCAAATTCTCAAACATTTCCCCCCTAAAATAATCTCTCATCAGAACGTCGTGCTTCGTTCCACAAGAGCTTATTTCGTACAACTTAATTTGCTCGATAATTTTATTCGATAACAAAAAAAAAAAAATGAAAGTGTAAATACTAAAATTATTTTTTTTAAACAACCTCAAATTAAGAAAAATTCAACAATAATTGCTAAATGTTGAACAATAATTTTAGCTGACATATAATCAACATTAACTAATCGTAGAACATTGAACTAAACGTTAATATGGTTACAAAATATAAAATGATAGTAAATTAGAAACGGATATTTGGTACTTTTTACTAGTATTTGTAGTTCTTACATTTTTGTAAAAAAATAGATCTATTGTGTAACTATTAATCTTCAAATTGAGGGTGACACGAGTGGTAATTCAAAAGACATTCACATCCTACAATGTCATCACGTCAACTGCACGCTGATTAAATTGTTCATCTCACCGCTAGTCCGGAATTAATTATGTCTCTATTATGAGCGTGGAGGGCAGGGGGTGTATTTCACGCATGAATTATCAAGTGATTAAATCGCTCAAATAAATACTATTAAAATGGGGTAGCGTAATACAGTTGCAAAGTTTAATGGATCGAAACGCCTCAGTTGTCAAACATAATTATTATCATTGAGACGTGTAATTATATATTGTAACGATTTAAAAACCACATCGTACAAGTCAGATTAAAAAAATAATAATAAATAAAAAATCGTAATGTAATAGTTAAGTAAATTGGGTCAGCGCTTAACTAGAGGTTAACGATAGGAAGATTTTAACGTTCACTGATATGCAGACAGGAAAATCAAGTCGAACAAAAACTAACTTTGTTTAAAATGTAAATGTGTTAATTAAAACTAAGCAAGAAAAATCAGGAGCGTAAAAAACTAAAAATCTGTAAAAATTAAGATAATTACAAAATAATTTCAGCGTAATATTAAGGATAAGGGATAAGGTAAAATATAATATAAATAAAAAAAATAATAATAATAAATTGGACTTAGAAAAAAGGGGACTTTAATAGCTATTCTTGTGTGAGTTTTTACGAATAAAAATAACACGCAATAAAAATCAACAAAACTATAACTAGATTCTGATAAAGGTAGTCAACCTACACATAATAATAAAATATTAAAAAAAAAATTGGAAAAAAGTAATTAAAGAGTAATAAGTAATACAATTTGCGAAAGGGTGAAATCAGATTAAAGGGGCAAATTTGAAAGAAAACCAAAAGTTAATGAAATAAATATGTTTAGTAAAATATAATGTAAGATAAACAAGTAACATTAGTAAAATTAAATAATGGGGGGGTTTATTGCTAAAAAACAATGGGTAAATTTATATATAAATATATATGCCTATTCATAGTGAACTCAAAATTAAATTACAGCTATTAAATTTTGTAAATTTCCACCTGGTTGACGGAATCAGGAATGGCATTGTCCTGATGAACAAACAGTTATCTCTTTTAAAGGATTCTGTCAAATTGAAAGACACTATTTAATTGAATTGATGAAACATTTACTTATGCTGAAACATCTCACTACTAGGTCGATGTACTGAAATCCTAGGTTGGATTCCCGTTTTTTGGAATCAGCTAATTAGCTAACTAACTAAAGACCAATGATATATATATATACAATATAACTTTTATCTTTTAATAATTTACATGGACTTGGTATTATGTGATTATGTTTTTGCGAATCACTTGAGGCGAAGGTGTAGTATTTACGGAAATTGAAGGGATGGGTTTATGAACGTTACATTAAACACTTATTTGCAATTGCTATTTTTACTTTTACTTCTTTCGATTCAACATATTTTTTGTTACCAGTTTCTCCATGTTTCTTAATAAAGAAAGCCAATATCCAAATATCTTCCACTTATCTCCTGTTGTTCTTTTTCACTTCTTATAATTACTTTATTACCTTGGTTTTGTTCCGGTTCTTAAAGTCTTTAATCGCCTCCTCGTCAATGCACTCTTGTTCAATCCAACTACATCATTTGATTATGCCAGACACTGCACCATCCTGTTGTATGCTATAGATTCATATATATTATTTATTTTCTGTCAAATGTAGTCTGTATTTGTATTTTACCGTTTATGTGGCTACATGTTTCACTGCCACAGGCAGCATCATCAGGCCAGCTTCTATGTCCACTCAAACACTTATATATACACAACACTTATTGTAACACATATTTTCATACATTTTTCGTACACGTCACATAAATAAATAAATTTGTTCAACATTGCTACACTTGAGAGGTACCTCATTCTGGTGTATTTCCTCTGGGTGTAGATTCGTTGACGTTCTGGGTTGACTTGTTTGACACCAGTTTTATTTTCAAATAATCTAGAGTCTTGCCACTTTGACACTAATCTTTGTATTATGCAACACCAAGATTCTTATAATCTCACCAGGCTAATCGTTTTCAACAGGCTCCTTAATTTTTGTCGGAATCCCTGATTGTTATTGGAGTAACTTGGTACTATTTTGACACGCTGTAAATGTATTAAACAAACTATTGTTGTCAATATGTTGTATATTCACCGGGATATTAGGCATCAAAAATGTCAAATAATATCTATTTTTGTTTATTGGAATTGTGTAAAATTATATATATTTTATAGTCATTTTAACCATCGGTGTTAAAGGATGTTTACAAAATGTGGACTCAATATTTAAATAAATTTCAAAAAAATTATATTCTAATGGAAATTGATGTTTCGTGTGCGTTTTTACCCTTTTTGACAGCAAAGGCACTGGTAGGTAGCCTTTTAACCACTTAAATCCAAAATGCATAATTGTGAATGTGGTGACCTTGGGATGAGTACACTTTAAAGACTTCTAGGTTTGAAAAGTCCTTTTCAGTTTGTGTAATCTCAGTTCCATAGAAGAACTGTCTAAAAGTATATTTTAACAACGGCATTATTTTTAGTGGTATCTAAATTAGTCGTTAATGGTGGTGGGAGAGATACTCTATTGCTTTAACTGGACATTACAGAACTTAAAACTGATGAAAGTATCCCATCTCTTTGATTTCCTCTGCTCGCGCATGGTTAACATGTAGAGTCTAAACCAATCTGTGATTTTCCACTCATTCATATCGAGAACCTCATTTTGTTATCCCAATGAATTTAAAGAGGTTTTCATCGGAGTCCCAGTCATAGTTAAGAAATCGGCATCTACAATCTGTGGCGTAGGGATGTCGTTTTAGCCCAAAACACTTAGGTTAGTTCACTCATAGAATTTTAGAAAATCACCCAGAGAGTAACCTTATAAGCACTGCTCAGACAGTTTAATGTCATACCGGGGACAAAATTATCATGTTATGACTTATTGTTTTGACGTGGTGCTTCAAGGTTGAGTTTATAAACAGCGTAGACTTGTGTACAACAATAGAACACGACAATGACCGTTGTTCACAACTTCGACTTCGATTAATCAACATGCATTGCTATACTTTTATCGTTACTCTGATTAATATATTTTCATTGTTATTAAACGAGAAAAGAAATTCATAAATTTTCGATAACTTAATTGAAAACGATTATTTATAATAAGGAACTTTAATAAGTAAAGAGATACAAAACAAAACTGTTTATTGGCACATCATATGTTATTAACAATTGAAATACAGTAAACGACACCGTCGTGTGTACAAGGTTCGTGACGCAGAAACTAATTTGTCCATAAAACTTGCAAGAATGGGTTTTGAGTTTGTATGTAATATACAATTAATTCTTATTAATTGATTGGAAAACCCTGTTAGGATCCTTATTGATTTTGATGTAACTCAGTAATTAGAAACGTACTAATACTCTGTGTGAACGTGACTTACGAAAGCCCAGTACTGTAAACGTCAAAATTACAACAAGTTTATAAAATTTGTTAGCTTGTTGATTAATTGGTTTTTTGTATAAGTGTGTGAAGAATTTTCTGGAATGTTTTTACAACGTTTGTAGTTTTTATATACTGAGGATTAGTTTGTCCAAAGTTTGTTAAGCATTTCAAAATTGGTTAAAGTATGTAATGAAAACAAATAAAACACAATTTTTCTTTTGTAAGTTCTATAATTTATTTGGTCTAGCCGACCATGGTTTTGCCAGTTACGGCATTGACGAGGCTCTTACAAGACGTAATAATAAATTATAGACCAAATAAATTATAGAATTTACAAAAGAAAAATTGTGTTTTATTTGTTAAAATGTAATTCTATCAAGTACCGTCGGTCATCAGTGTAAACAATATATGTAATGAAACGTTTAATTTCTTTTCGACGTCTTTTATAGTGTAATTTATCGTTTAATGAAACCTCACTGTAACAAAAGAAATTGTAATCGTTTGTGGAATATAAAAACAAACAAAAAGTGACCATGGAGAGTTTAAAAACCCAACAAAAAATATACTGGTCACCATCTCCACAAAAATGTATACCCTCATATCTTTTTTTTTTTCATATTTAGATGGAAACCCTAGACTTTAACATAAAACTTCTTTTTACATTATTTTATAGTACTGAACAATTTATAAAAGAATGTTCATTATCTTCCTCAACTCTCTGAGTAATTTAATTAATAAATGCATATTTTACACTTTTATTGCTTACTTGCGTATTTATTAAAATTCCAGATGGTTTTAATAATTCGGATTCATGGAAAATTATTAGAAACATTAAAAAATACTGTATTCAAATTTCAATATAAAGTATACAGTAGACAATAAGTTATATGGTTGAAAAAGTGAGAATTTACAATTGGTAATAAGCCCGGTTTTAGTTTAAAACTGTAGTGTCACAAAATGAAATAATAAAACTGAAATAGAAATATTTATTCAATATAATGTAATCATTTAAAACCAAAATTGGCCGGTCGGTTGGCGTAAGTGGTCGGAATATGAAGGAAAAGGAGAATTTGCCACTCTCTTATATCGGTTTTAATTAATAGCAATAAATTCACTTAATAATTATTTCAGTTTAGCAGAAATGTTTTGTCGATTTCTGAAAACGTAAATAACTGATTGCTGTGGTAAAAACGAAAAGAAATAAAAATTGTAAGGAACAAATTTAAGTAAAAATTTAACATTATTTTTATAGGATAAAAATTCAAAATGGTATGTTGGCACTGTATTGTGAAAATCAATGAAACTAATTTCGACTCTAGTTTAGTTAGGTCTAATAGCCTATTCAATACAAGAGGTCACAAAGATCAATCACATTCTTTTAAATTGGGCGTAGCTTTGAGGGGACGTGTGAAATGGGTCAATGCATTCAACGCCAACGTAAGGTCTTTAACTAGATGTCAAAATAACACACGCCAAGGGAAATGCAAGCAAGATAAGCTGGCGTGATAGCCTGAAATACGAAATATAGGAGTATGTTTGGTTTTCCCAAAAAATTCGACCTATATTTGTTCACTGAGCTTCACGTTTCATGCCGCCCATACGTCACCGTTGTTGTCGTTGCCGCAACACGATAGTGGCGCTAAAAATTAAAATAGGAACATAAAATTTAGTATACGTGACTATATAGTGTGATCACCTACGTTGATCATTTTAAAAAGGTTTTTATTTATACCTTGTGTTTTATTCAACTTTTGACATAAAAAAAATAGATTTCAATTCCATATGGAATGATAACAATCCTCAACTCTCTACGATGACAAATAGCGAAGTTCTTGTCCATTGAAGGTAAAATTACGAGACACCTCTAGTAACCTTGAAATAACATGACATGCATAATTTTCTGATTATTACTATTCCAGTAATCTTATGTAACACTGACAGTTGTTTTTATGGACACGGAATCTACATCAGCTGTTGCATCACTTAAAATGTAGGTCTACTGCATTATTGATTTGTGGTTATGCTCCGTACGAGATTTAAATGTTAAGAGCGAGATTTGAATTTACTTCTTTGTCTGGTTGAAACATGAGGCAGCCCTTGAAAAAGAAGACAATAATAGTTGTAAATATAGTTTAGAAAACATTGACGCAATAGAGTACAAGAGTTTAGAATATGTAATGTGAGTTTTACACATGAATGGGAAGTTTAGAAACAGATCGCAGATAAGATTGTTGAATAGCTATTTATATTAATAATATTCGTGAAGCTGATTTGAATGAATACGAATTTGATATTTTTATTTTGACACATATGTGCGTGAAGCTTAAATGGATATGAGATCGGGTGATTATGCAATACCAAAATGGATACCGGTCTCTCTCTCTCTCTCTCTCTCTCTCCCGCACCCAAAACAAACCTTTTGATGACGAACATTAATCTACCAAAAAACAGACCACCCCCCCCTAATTAGATGCTTACGTTTATTAATTTATTTAGAGACAGGGAATTGATCCTTTGTACAAATTCTCCTGTACTGACAAAAAAATCTCCATGAGGTCGTGTCACATGGCGTTACCCTAAATTGATTTGCCTTACCCCCAAAAATCCCTTAGAAAAACTAAATTAAAACATATTACTGTACAACATTCACACAACATAAACAAAACCAGAAACTTATCCGCTGTTAAAGAAAACAACAAAAGGCTGGGACGCAATTTTTTTTAAACACGTCCAACTCTTCAGGAATATAGAATTCGATTCGGAGATTGGTCTGGAGGAAAAGTTAACCGACTATTTCTCGTGACTGCACTTATTCTAAGGGCGGCAAACAATCCGGATTCAAAGTCCCAATATGCGTAATGTAAAATTATGTGATCTGGAGTTTTTCACGAATGGATCAAATAACTTAATATTCGTAAATAAGACAAAAGCACAACATTTCTGTAGATTTTTATAAAAATAAATATAGCCTCTAAGAACGCAAACAAAATGTGTCTGTTGCTAAAATTTTCGTATTTTGAATAAAAAAATATTTTCATAAAATCTGCTCTACCAATTTTATAAATGTTTTGATAAATTTGACAATTAATAACCCAAATCATTGTCCAAAATCGTAGCAGAAGGAAATTACGGTTCAGGAATAATTGAAAAGCAAAAATGGGCTTTAATCATCATCATTAAAAATTCTATTTCCTAAAAACTCCCATTAGTCGAGTACATATCAATGGTTAAATTTGGTTAAAATAGCGGTAGATTTTGAGAAAATTGGAATTTTGAGTGTTGATCTTGCTTCAGGTACACCCAAGCTTTGACTTATTAAAAAAAAATATTAAAAAAATCATTAAAATGTCCATATAATATCAAATTCGTTAAAATCTACAAGCAGATTTCGAAAAGTGCTTTGAAAAGTATATTTTTTCTCGAAAACTCAGCATAGATTTTCAACTCATCACATAACTTTAGCGTATAATAATTATTCTGAAAAAGTAGTTTACGAAAATATTTATCTAACATGCTTCAAAACAAATTCTTAGGCTGAATTTGACTAAATTTACTATTAAAAACAAAGACCAGAGCACTGTGGTGACAATATATACAGATACACTTTCAAAAGTCCCTTACCACATTTAATTTGGGAATAAACAAAATAACAAAAAACAAAAATTTTGTCAAAAGTAAAATGTTTATTCCTATTAGACCCTTATAGCTATTACAACAACAAAGTTGTCATCTTCAGAGGGAATCTTAACAAAGATTCCCAAGTGTGGTAAGGGACTTTTGAAAGTGTATCTGTATAAATTTACTATGTTGACAAATTTGTACCATATATTCAGGAATTTATTAGTTTTGTTATTAATTTAAAATGTATAGGTATGTGTAAAAAAAGTAATAATAATAAATTAATTAAAATATCTCGCAAACTATTTCTATCATTTGAAAATCAAACAAACTTATAGGTCTCTACATCTCCTTTAAAATGCTGAATAAAAAGTAAACATGAACATGGGCGCCATTTTAAAAGTTTACATATTTCAAAATCGTCTAAAGAGATTTAGGTGAAACGTTTAGATTTATTACCAGTGTCAATCTGTAAATAAAACAGAATATCAGTTCAAGAATAAATGGGAAAATATCGAAATGAACCATCAGGTTCGTTGTGGGTTCCACCCCCCCCATAGAACCCACCAATAGTAATGTTTTTTACTTGCAGTTTGGCACATTGATTTGAGTTATTCAACTCCACATTTCATCAAAATTGCTGATGCTTGTGATAGGCCTATTCCCTTTTTACAGATTCCTGAACCAACATTTTTTTGAGAGATTGTTTGCTACGTTTTGTTTGGATTAATAACAAGGATCCTACATTTTAGCAAGGTTTTATTAAATTTGTTGAAAATTTTTCGAAATACTACATTTTCAGTTTTGGTCATACGTACCATTTCCCATTAATTTTAAGAATTATTGGTTTTGTGTACATGTGTGTACGACAGTTTATTTAATACTTAATAAAAAAAATAACAATCGTTCAACAGTTTTATAAAATTCCGGCTTAATCAATTCTCTTAATCAAGAAATAGATCTAGACAATAATCTAAAGAATGGACAATGACGTAAACAGCCAACACCAATCTGTCATCATTTAAATTCTACTGAGACCAAACTACGGGCCTATTTCATAAACGGTAGGTTTGACAAGTGATAAGAGATAAGTAAAATACTGACTTGTCGATTTTTTGTTTCTCGAACATTGCTGCTAACGTTCTTATTAATCAAGTATTTTTTGACAAACATGATACCTTCCTATTCAAACACATTAAAAGTCCGGTTATGTTTGAGATTTCGTTTGATTTTGTTGAGGTAAAATAATTCATTGAAATAAAATATTAAAATTTTAAAAATGCATTCTTCTTCAAATAATCTCAGTTTGTTTCCATTTCTTTTTGTGAAAAGACAAAAACCCACACGGTCATTATCGCTAATAAGAACAAAACAAAACATAAAATAAAGACCTCCATTCCTGGAATACTCTAATAACGCCAGGGGTGGAAAGAACAATTACCTAACAGAGGGTTGGTGTTGTAAATACCGGGAAAAAATTTATAAAAAAGAAAAGAATTGAAACTTTTTATAAAAGTTATCAGAGAATCATATCAGCAAACCAGCTTAGAAATAATGCCATTATTTCGTTAATAAAATCTCTTTTAAAAATTGGAAATAAAAAATCTTCCATTTTAAATAAGGTTGAAATATTGCGCCTAAAACCCCAGTTGGGAATAATGACGCGATCGCGGACTAAACTCTTGAAAGAGGAAGCAAATTGTGGTTTACCTCGATAAACAGTTAGGACAACTTTCTCTTGGCTCCATGCCTTTTACAATAAGTTGCTTGCTGTCCTTTGTGTAGTATACGCACATGTGTGGTGGTTTTAATTGATGACGTTTGTATTTATAATCTGTATACAGTAACTTGGCGTCTGAACCCTTGGCTACCTGCGAGCGGCCGGAACCGTCCCCCCGTCGCTCCCTTCCTCGCCCAGCTGTTTCAGTGATGAGTCACCTACTAGCGTTAACACTGCACTGTTTAACTTTTTTATGGGAGACACAATTTAAAATTTTTTTCAGCGTAGTTAAAATGTTCAGGAAAATATAAGCAAATTGATACCAAACACGACACTATTCCGTTTGTAAAAGCCGCCAGTAGAAAGCTCTTTACTGCAGCATAATCACATACTTATTATTTACATGTTTACGTACTATTTACATACATTTGTGTCGTGTTTGGTGTCAATTTGCTTATATTTTCCTAAACATTTTAACCATGCTGAAAAAAATTTAAAATTGTGTCTCCCATAACTAAGTTAAACAGTGCAGTGTTAACGCTAGTAGGTGACTCATCACTGAAACAGCTGGGCGAGGAAGGGAGCGAGGGGGGACGGTCCGGGTCCAGACGCCAAGTTACTGTATACAGATAATAGTTTTGGCTGTCACTGTTCAGATCTAGTTTAATCTTCAGTTTTTTTCTTAGGTTATAGATTTAGTTTTAGTTTCTAACATGGTCCTATGCTACGAAGATGATGGCCATTTCTCTTTTATGTTCTAGGTTTAACACTTGATAATGAAGTTGATTTATACTCTCGAAACGTCTTGTGGCAAATGTCTGAATAAACCATATTAATAGTGTGGAGAATCCACCTTTATCAAATTTCTTTAAAATCGGAAAAGTAAAGTAATGTTTAAAGTTCAAAATAATTATTGCAGGGCCTTCAAATAATAACCAAACAAATGGATAAAATTTAAATTACTCCACTCTCCCCTCTGACAGACGCACTAATTCACATACTATTTAAAAAAAAATAATCTCATTATATGTTTTGTTTTTATATTTCATACAAAGCAGGTTAGGAATAGGTATGGGATAAATAATTACAAATTATGGACAATATGAAATTGTTCTAAGTCTGTTTGAGTTGATATAAGCACAACTGTTAATTTTTAATTTTTTTTTCCAATTCCATGGCTTCTCGTTCCAACTTTATTTAGTATTTGTTGCAACAATAGAATCCGTTGCAGGTCAGGTACTTGGACATCTTTTGTCTCGTTGCTCTCATAAGTTTAAATCATCCTTACTTTTACTCTTCTCAGTTGTCTAAATGCAAAACTACTTTCATCTGCCATTACGTTACAGTTGTCGTATTCCAGCGCTGGAATTGTAGGTTGTTCAATTGCTGTCCCAACCTCCTGAAACCTTACCATAAACTCGACATGTAAAGTTTCATGTTGCTTAGTAACTCGTTTAGTTAAACTTCCCTTCTAGTTACAAAGAAAGAAATGTTCAGTAATTCTTTTCCAAGCATACTTTTTTGCCTTGAAAGTTGATGGAATTTTTGATCATGACTTTATGTTTTGAATAAGCCTGACTAATAGTGGATAAGCCATGACTTCATCTTCTTCGTTGGATGAAATTTCTTCAGATTTCTACGAAGATAATTGGACAAATGATAGTGGTCCTGTCTATTGTACAACCTGGATGGTCGGGTCGAGTTTTTACAGAAATCATCAAGAGCTAAATTATTGCTACGCTTAGAAACTGTTATTATTAGGAAGTTTGGGAAAGTTCCATTTAAAAAAGTCTCAATTGATCAAAGAATAACTTTCCATCATAAAAATTGGGCGTTACCAATTTTAAAAAATCCCTATTTTTAATGAAATTTAGCAATTCTTTCAAAATTGATTTTTTATGTCATTTTAGAGATTACAAAAATAAGGAGATTTCCGCATTTGTACCCCCCAACGCATGGGCATCATCGCTGGGGGGACGGGGGGACGCGTCCCCCTCAATATTTGAGATGTACAAATATTTTTGCTAAAAACGAATGATTTACTTAAAACCTTAAAAGGTAAACATCGGGCTTTGTCTTTACTAGGGTTTTTAACATTACATTTCTGTTACAAACGCATAAATAAATGCATAAAAACAATGTTTTGAAAAGTTTAATTTTTAAAATTTCCATACCCCCAGACCCCGGCATATGTCCCCCCCAATAATCAACTGGTGATGACGCCCATGCCCCAACGGTTCAAAAGTTAGCCATTGTAACATTTTAGGTGGGAATCAATTATTTGTAGGCCTATCAAACAATTAATTTTCTGAACATTAAGAGCATGTAATTTTTAAACGGCTTAAGATTTTTTTAAATACCAAAGAATAAGGAAAAAATTCTTAAAATATTGTTTCACACCTGAAAACCCCATAAAATACAGGGTGTTCCATAACAAATTTCAAGTTTGGCCGTCATATCGGAAAATAGTGGCGATTTTTAACATTTTACAAAATGGATTTTTAAACTTCATTGAAAAGGATCCTACGAAGGTTCCCCCTTTAAAGTACTCAATCATATTTGTAATTAAAAAGTTAGCTATTGTAACATTTTAAGTGGGACACCCAGTAGTTATTGTAGGACAGCTCTGTCGAATCTTAAATGATGTCAAGTTTTATATGGCAGAAGTTTCGCCTAATTTCAGGCATAATCAGATAACCTCAACACAGGTAAATATGTTTACATAGAGTTTAAAAACACATTTAGACCAATAAAACATGTTAAAATTGCGAACAATAAATTGGTAGTATTGAAATTAGGGCATATTCGATTAATTTTTTTAAAAAACACAAATGAATAACAGAAATTACATCTGTGGTTTGTCTGACTGGTCCAGTAAATAATCAGAGAAAGAACTGAATTGATAAATCTTAGAGAGAAAAAAAAACTTAGATGTTTTTTATGTGATTTGTGTTATTATTATTGTTGAATAATAGTTTTTTTTAATGTGTTTGGAAAACAAAAGAGTATTTTTTTTTAGTTTAAAAGGAACTTCGCCTTCATAATAAAGATTATTTATTATGTGTTATTATTACTAGTCACTTGTGTCATAAAACAGAAAGAATTAACACTTGCTACTAAAAATACTTACCTCTCGACAAACATGTCATTTAATAAAATAAGGTCAGATGATAAAATCTAGAACTGATTCTTTTGAACATTTTTGTTTTCAGACAAAATTAATTTGAATAGAATTAAAATGTTCATTTGTTTCTACAATGCTTTAGGGATGACATAACATTTTCTATGAACTAAAATTAAATACTTTTTCAATGGAATATTTGCACAGAATTCAATTAACTATTCGTATGAACAAAACAATTATACAACTTCAATCAATTAAAAAATAAAGTTACTGGATCTATGAATTTTTCAGTAATAGGAAACTAAAATATAATTGTGGAATAAAGCAGACACACATACTTTCAATATATACAATATGTAACATATACAAATTATTTTGAGAAGATTAATAACAATATTGTCTTAAATTACTTATCATTCATTTGCTTTATTTTTTGACTTAGTAATAATAATGACAATATAATTATACATTTTGATTATACGGAAATAGAAGGTAAATATGAAAAACAAATATGTATTTAATTCTGTTGTAATAATGACAGAAATTATTAGTAGTACCTGTAGTAAAATATTAATTTTATTTCCATTTGAAGAGTTCTTTCATTTAATAATTTGTATAATTTATTCTAATACATATTTTATTACATACTTCCTACGTAGATTGCACACAGCTGGTTTAGATTTTGTAATTGGTAAAATAGGGAGGAGAAATTGAGAGTAGCCTATCGAAACAGAAAATTCGTCTCAACGATTTTGTCTAAGTTTTTCTCAATTGTAGCCCTTATGGCCATAATTGTTCAATAAAAGTGTTGGACATCATCTATTCCAAAATGATCGAAGAATGTCCAATTATCAAAAATTAAGGAATCATCGGTAAATAAGTGTAAATTATAAGGGCTTTATCTTAAAATCACTTTGATTTCGATTAAAATGTTGTTAATTTAAAAAGTTAAAGACTCAAATAAATTATTACGTTGCGTAATAACTCGAATTTTAAAGTTCCAATACCTAAATAGACCGTATTTAAGAAATTTTACACTTACCTGCCACTTACATTTTTAAATTTGTTACCTCAAAATAGACGCTAAATCGTGGGTCAAAATAATCAAAGAAAAACGGATCGCATATAACTATAATTCTTTTACAACTTTAAAAGTTTCCTTTTAAATGTGATTTAAAATACTAATTGTAATTAACGTCCTAAACCTTGTTAATTAACATGAATATAGCAATGATATAACTTACACAAAATAAACACCCTCATACTTTTAAAAAACAATCAATATCACCTTTTTAATATGCATTTAGTTTAGGAACTAATTAAAGATGATTTTGATCGTCGGTTCCAGTGCTATGAGACTATAATGCAGGATGTTTTGACTGACAACAATTTTTACAACTCTGTAGTCTTTCAGATGAAGCGAGATTCATGTTGAATGGAAATGTTAATAGACAAAAATGTTAAAACATGGCGGATCCAAGATGGCGGATTAAAATTTCAAACACACCAAAAAGTGATTCTTTTATGACTGTGAATAACTGCAATTATTTCTACCTCAAAATACTACATTTTGTGATATTATGATGTTTGGAGACTTTTTAAATACTCTGTATATTCGTGTGCGAGCGCGCGAGCGCGCTTGTTTGTGTGTGTGTAATGTATGTATACGTGAATATGTAAATGGTTGTATCAATACTAAAACATTGTATATGCTTTATCATTTAAATTGTATTTTTTGTGTATTAGAAAATTAGAGCTGTGTTTAAATTTTGGTGTTATGAAACTAAAGTAAACGATCTTTTTTTTTAATTTACTATATATTTTTGTATATAATATAACGCTAAAGGCAGGTCGACTGGTTCTTACTTTTTATATTTTTTTTCCTGTCATTTTTTAATTGCTCGTGTGTTACTCACTATGTATTAAATCATCAAGGTAGATAAATTGTTTCCTAGTATTATCTTTTTTATAAGTAAATTAAGTATTTTTTATACTTAAGTTCTTTTTTGTTTTTTAGTTATGAGATATGTAGTATTATGATTTAATCAAATATAAGATGCAAGGATAAAATAAAGCAAAAGCTTAAAGTTTCAAATATTTTAATAATATAAATGAGCTACATTTTATCCTTGAATATGGAGTTACAACAAGAAATATCTGCTATTACATTAAAGTTGTTTAAATATAAGATGTGTATAAGGAGCAATAAAGAATTCATTTTTTCATCTCTTAAGACAAAAAGAATTAGTTGGACCCCAACAGCATCGGGTTGGTAGTTATTTTTCTTCTTATTAACCTGCGAATGATGTAATAATAATAATAATCTTCTTTCATGTAGGGCCTACTGATTAGAACACAAGTCTCCACATTTCTAAGAATTTGATTAAAATGGTTTGACCGACTTTTATTGTATGACAAAGTCCACGGTTAGTTTTACTTTTGATTGATATTTTTTGGAAAAATAGAACGAATACTCTTTGTTTGTGGCTTTTGTATTTCACATATGTAAAATTTAAGCAGAACTCGGTGAACTGTTTGTGTACTTGAATTGTTGGATAAATAAAATTATATATACACCTTACACACATAATTAATTTTAATTTTGATTATATTCAGCCTTGTACATGTTAACGTTATGCCTAAAATACTTCATGCTTACGAGAAATAACCGCTGTGCCAAACAGAAGGTTTAAGTGTATTTATCACACATATTAATCACTAATGTTGTTTTACGAAGTTCACTTTGCCAAATTATTTGAATAAAATAAACACAATTATTGCTTTGACAGTGACTGCAAACGATTTAGTTTTAGAAACATTTGCACAGAATAAGGAAGTCAATTAGTGAGAAGAATATAATCAGTTGTTAGAGTGAGAGAGATGATAATATGGATCTATATTTGTAGTGAGTACTACACTCGTTAATGCCGGTGAGAGTAATTGGCTGTCGCTAGGCAGTGTGTTATTAGTGACCAGATTAGTGGATCTCTTTCGTGTGGGGGGTCATAATAATGAATAGACTGTCCTTCTCTGGAAATCATTACTGAGCCAAAGTTTGATATTTCCTGATTGGAAACGTCCTGGTGCAAAAGTCGGAAACAAATATTGTGACATATATATGGATAATATTTGGTCAAATAGAGTCGTATTTGTAGAAAATAATTAGAAAATATATAATGAACCCGACAGTACTTCGTAAAAATAAAGGTGAAATGTTTAGTTTGTTGAGCATATTTTTCAAAATCGTTTGTGTTAGGTTCATATTAAGGGAAAATAAATTTGCCAAGCGTAAAATACCACACAATGTACGGTTTTCCCTTGACTACTTATAAGGAAAATATTTATAGATTTGAGTAAATGGAGAGAACAGCCAAAATTGTCTTCTCTTCAAGCTCTCCTGGATTCAAAATTAAGATCATATTTGGTAGTAAGAAGCATTAATATGTATATTTCAGTATTTTAAGATCTATAAATATCCTAGCAGGCTGTTGTCTAGCATTCCAAGATAGCTGTTTTACTTGAAGGCATGATAAGGTGATGAGGCTCTTAAGGAAAAGGAAACGAGATCAAGGTAAAATATTCTTCGAGGGGATGGAGGAAGAAAGGGATCAGAGCATTCTTCACAAATTTTCATTGTGAGGACAAGTGATGACTGGGGAACTGCTGGTGAACGTTGGAAATGTACATTATGAGCTGGAAGTGCTAGTGATACTATTGTGTCCTGATTTGACAGCTGTAACAAGAAAGTTGAAAAGTATACTTACAGTTCCATGGGAATATAAAATCTTTAAGGAGCATGAGTTGAAGGGTAATTAAGTATCAAGAATTGTATACACCTCTTAGTATCAAGAGATCAAATTTATGTTGTCACTTTTTGGCTCTGGCAGCCTCAAAATACACTATAAAGTTATACTGGGTGGAATATTTACTCTGTGATCGTCATGATCTTTAATTTGATACACTCTAGAACTAAAATAAAAAATACATACTAGACTTTTAAAAAAATGTGTTATCAAATTTTAAACAGTTTGGCTGTAAGTTCAAGAAACCAGTATACATTCAGACATTAATTCACTATAATGAGCAACAGTTGTGAAAACTTTAATCCCCAAGTGAAAGAAACCCCATTTTTTCGCCTTTCTTCGATAAACCATTAATTAGTAAAATATATTACAAGAAGACGTTTCAAATGAATAGGTCATCATCCTTAGTTGTTACATATACACTAACTCTCCTGGCCCTGAATTCCTAAGATCGTTGCTAGGACTTGTGTGCGTGTGTATGTGACAAGTGAGGACCTTGACTTACTCATTTAAAGGTCTTCTTGTATTGTATTGTACAAATAGATTGTTTATTGTGGAAAATTATGTTTTCTTTCATTTGGATTCAGGTACTGTCGTGACAAATATTGGTTTTAACGAAATAAAATACTGTAGATTCGATTTATACATCTATTCTAGATCTTTCACTGAGTGAAAGGTGTTCATAGTTTGCAAAACGTTACGAATAGAAAGAGTACTCAAATACTATTTATTTCAAATTTTTATGGAAACATTTCCATTATGTACTATGCATGGTTATAATGTATAAATATGAATGTTAATATTTTAATTTCCTCACAAAAAAAGTAGGAATTCACTGCAATATTTTATAAGTATTGTTTAATTTTCTCTCAGATTATGAACATTTGTTCAATTCAGTAGTAAATTTGCGTATTACATTTTACTTCTCATTTTTTTTTGCCAACAGATTCTAAAGGTTACAATAACATGTATGAAAATATAAACTTCTATTCAATTGTAGAACTCTATAACGTTTCAATTTCATTTTGTGCAACTTGAATTTGTGCATTTAATGATTTCATAACTTCATTTTCTACAACAATAAATAAAAGAGTTACCTTCTAATAGTGCAATTAAACTGTTTTTTTAAGGTCAAGAGGGTACAATTGGTCTCCAATGCGACCCCCAAATGAATCTATTGCGGAAATAACAGACTACATTTTCTAACCTTTGCGGAACCAGCCAATCTCGCTTGCAAAGCAAGAGTGGTAGCCATCTACTAATTAGAGCCAAATTTAACTGTTTTGTAAAATAATTAAAAAACAAACACAAATAATAGTTTATTCTAGGAATTATAGTTGGATTTGAATACAATATTACACCTAAATTAGATTATATTTTGGGACAAGTATGATACTGAGAAGTAATATTCTAAATATTTAAAAATACAGCCGCTGGGACTAGTTATTAACTTGCAGATTCTAACATCAGCCATGTTGATATGAATGTTATGAAATGATCGGAGTGAGTGCTCCTTTTTCACTTAATCGAGGCCACAGACCGTGGTCAGTAAAGGAACTACAATTTCTTGGTTATAAACGGGAAGGTCATTGCGAGTTTTCCTTGCCAGGGTGGAAGCTGTGTTACTATACATTCAATAAAATATACCATAGTAGTGGAATTAAATTTGTATGGACATGTTTGACGGGTGGAGGAGTATAGACTACCAAAACATATACGGATAGAAAGCCAGGGGAAAGAAGCGGAAGGCCGATCGCAGGTATTACTAGAACAATAGAATACAGGAAGAAAGAGGATAGGGAACAGTGGGAAAGAAAAGTTGGACACAGAAAGATGCTGGGCATTGAATATTTGTTTATATATATAAAATTTTCTACGAATGAAATAAGTTTTGTAATTTTTGTTTTTCTCATTAAAAATTACTAAGTATAGTAATTTTACTTTGCGGGTGGTGGGGGACAGCGCCGAGATCAACTTCGACTCGCCTCACACTGGACTGAGTCAAAAAGATCCACTTTACCCAAGAACCATATCTATATCTATCCTAACGATTTAATAGAAATAATACAACATTCTTATAACATGGAGTCATATCTTTATAAAATGTAAGTTTTTGAACAGTTAAAATAAAACGTCCCCATAAAAATAGAGGGAACCAAAATCTGATAGAATCGCGTCACTTGTACAGCTAAAGCGGCTCAACTGTACAACAATATTGCTCAACTGTACGATGGAACTTGCCACTTTAATGTTGGTAATATTAATGAAATTTAAACTGAAAAATAAAATATGTGTTTATTGTTTGATAACTTAGAGGTACGCTTCAGTTCGTTGCTTATCATGCAAGTTGAACAGCAGACAAGTAAACTAAACTTTGCAAACTGATTAGTCCTCATCAGTTCCTTTCTTTAAGTGTTTCATACATTACTTTAGTGTTTCTTGTTATAATATAATCTACTAAATCTCAACAGTGAAAGCTAATTTAACTACTTTGGTTGCGGAGTACAAAGACAAAACTGATCCACATAGCTGTCTGAAATCATATAACTTTTTATCGAAATGTAATAAGAGGGAATTTGTTCATCAACGTTCAAACTACCATTTATAGAAAATACAAATTTCAAACTTAATATACAAATTACTGATATTTATTTTAAAAAACATGAGGGAAAACACTACTTTAAGCCTAAGTAATAGAAAATAGTCAATTATCGTAACGATTTTGATTTTATACGACTTATTAAATTAAAGCTTCTTTCAAAATTCTCCTTTGTTTACATATTTCTAAAGTTAAAAGTAGTTGCCAGAAACTTATTATTATCTTTTATTATGGAATACTAAATAATTTGAAACCATAAATCTACAATGAATGATGCATGAAATCAACACTTTTTAATCTTTCATTTTTATGCAACTCATCAATCTAATATGTGGTTATTCTAATACTTTTGAAAGTTTTGTTTACTTTTAATACTTATTTGATGTTATTATGAACTCCATACAATAATACAAAAAATGTCTGATTTATTTTTCGAATTTAAATGAATTTTATGCTTTTAAAAAAAGGTAGAAAATACATGATTACATATAACGTTTCTTTTTCTATGCGAAATATATCTTGTTTCAATCATGTTTTTGCTATTATTAAGTTAATAATAACAAAATTTTAATTTTATTCAAGTACACCATGAAGTGTCGAAAACGATTTCAAATAGAATGAGTATTTTTATAGTTTACTTTGTTAATATAATTTATAAAAATTGATAAATATTGTAGACTTTAACATTCTATTTCCTAAAAACTCCCATTAGTCGAGTACATATCAATGGTTAAATTTGGTTAAAATAGCGGTAGATTTTGAGAAAATTGGAATTTTGAGTGTTGATCTTGCTTCAGGTACACCCAAGCTTTGACTTATTAAAAAAAAATATTAAAAAAATCATTAAAATGTCCATATAATATCAAATTCGTTAAAATCTACAAGCAGATTTCGAAAAGTGCTTTGAAAAGTATATTTTTTCTCGAAAACTCAGCATAGATTTTCAACTCATCACATAACTTTAGCGTATAATAATTATTCTGAAAAAGTAGTTTACGAAAATATTTATCTAACATGCTTCAAAACAAATTCTTTTTTAAGTTAAGTTCTTTTTTGTTTTTTAGTTATGAGATATGTAGTATTATGATTTAATCAAATATAAGATGCAAGGATAAAATAAAGCAAAAGCTTAAAGTTTCAAATATTTTAATAATATAAATGAGCTACATTTTATCCTTGAATATGGAGTTACAACAAGAAATATCTGCTATTACATTAAAGTTGTTTAAATATAAGATGTGTATAAGGAGCAATAAAGAATTCATTTTTTCATCTCTTAAGACAAAAAGAATTAGTTGGACCCCAACAGCATCGGGTTGGTAGTTATTTTTCTTCTTATTAACCTGCGAATGATGTAATAATAATAATAATCTTCTTTCATGTAGGGCCTACTGATTAGAACACAAGTCTCCACATTTCTAAGAATTTGATTAAAATGGTTTGACCGACTTTTATTGTATGACAAAGTCCACGGTTAGTTTTACTTTTGATTGATATTTTTTGGAAAAATAGAACGAATACTCTTTGTTTGTGGCTTTTGTATTTCACATATGTAAAATTTAAGCAGAACTCGGTGAACTGTTTGTGTACTTGAATTGTTGGATAAATAAAATTATATATACACCTTACACACATAATTAATTTTAATTTTGATTATATTCAGCCTTGTACATGTTAACGTTATGCCTAAAATACTTCATGCTTACGAGAAATAACCGCTGTGCCAAACAGAAGGTTTAAGTGTATTTATCACACATATTAATCACTAATGTTGTTTTACGAAGTTCACTTTGCCAAATTATTTGAATAAAATAAACACAATTATTGCTTTGACAGTGACTGCAAACGATTTAGTTTTAGAAACATTTGCACAGAATAAGGAAGTCAATTAGTGAGAAGAATATAATCAGTTGTTAGAGTGAGAGAGATGATAATATGGATCTATATTTGTAGTGAGTACTACACTCGTTAATGCCGGTGAGAGTAATTGGCTGTCGCTAGGCAGTGTGTTATTAGTGACCAGATTAGTGGATCTCTTTCGTGTGGGGGGTCATAATAATGAATAGACTGTCCTTCTCTGGAAATCATTACTGAGCCAAAGTTTGATATTTCCTGATTGGAAACGTCCTGGTGCAAAAGTCGGAAACAAATATTGTGACATATATATGGATAATATTTGGTCAAATAGAGTCGTATTTGTAGAAAATAATTAGAAAATATATAATGAACCCGACAGTACTTCGTAAAAATAAAGGTGAAATGTTTAGTTTGTTGAGCATATTTTTCAAAATCGTTTGTGTTAGGTTCATATTAAGGGAAAATAAATTTGCCAAGCGTAAAATACCACACAATGTACGGTTTTCCCTTGACTACTTATAAGGAAAATATTTATAGATTTGAGTAAATGGAGAGAACAGCCAAAATTGTCTTCTCTTCAAGCTCTCCTGGATTCAAAATTAAGATCATATTTGGTAGTAAGAAGCATTAATATGTATATTTCAGTATTTTAAGATCTATAAATATCCTAGCAGGCTGTTGTCTAGCATTCCAAGATAGCTGTTTTACTTGAAGGCATGATAAGGTGATGAGGCTCTTAAGGAAAAGGAAACGAGATCAAGGTAAAATATTCTTCGAGGGGATGGAGGAAGAAAGGGATCAGAGCATTCTTCACAAATTTTCATTGTGAGGACAAGTGATGACTGGGGAACTGCTGGTGAACGTTGGAAATGTACATTATGAGCTGGAAGTGCTAGTGATACTATTGTGTCCTGATTTGACAGCTGTAACAAGAAAGTTGAAAAGTATACTTACAGTTCCATGGGAATATAAAATCTTTAAGGAGCATGAGTTGAAGGGTAATTAAGTATCAAGAATTGTATACACCTCTTAGTATCAAGAGATCAAATTTATGTTGTCACTTTTTGGCTCTGGCAGCCTCAAAATACACTATAAAGTTATACTGGGTGGAATATTTACTCTGTGATCGTCATGATCTTTAATTTGATACACTCTAGAACTAAAATAAAAAATACATACTAGACTTTTAAAAAAATGTGTTATCAAATTTTAAACAGTTTGGCTGTAAGTTCAAGAAACCAGTATACATTCAGACATTAATTCACTATAATGAGCAACAGTTGTGAAAACTTTAATCCCCAAGTGAAAGAAACCCCATTTTTTCGCCTTTCTTCGATAAACCATTAATTAGTAAAATATATTACAAGAAGACGTTTCAAATGAATAGGTCATCATCCTTAGTTGTTACATATACACTAACTCTCCTGGCCCTGAATTCCTAAGATCGTTGCTAGGACTTGTGTGCGTGTGTATGTGACAAGTGAGGACCTTGACTTACTCATTTAAAGGTCTTCTTGTATTGTATTGTACAAATAGATTGTTTATTGTGGAAAATTATGTTTTCTTTCATTTGGATTCAGGTACTGTCGTGACAAATATTGGTTTTAACGAAATAAAATACTGTAGATTCGATTTATACATCTATTCTAGATCTTTCACTGAGTGAAAGGTGTTCATAGTTTGCAAAACGTTACGAATAGAAAGAGTACTCAAATACTATTTATTTCAAATTTTTATGGAAACATTTCCATTATGTACTATGCATGGTTATAATGTATAAATATGAATGTTAATATTTTAATTTCCTCACAAAAAAAGTAGGAATTCACTGCAATATTTTATAAGTATTGTTTAATTTTCTCTCAGATTATGAACATTTGTTCAATTCAGTAGTAAATTTGCGTATTACATTTTACTTCTCATTTTTTTTTGCCAACAGATTCTAAAGGTTACAATAACATGTATGAAAATATAAACTTCTATTCAATTGTAGAACTCTATAACGTTTCAATTTCATTTTGTGCAACTTGAATTTGTGCATTTAATGATTTCATAACTTCATTTTCTACAACAATAAATAAAAGAGTTACCTTCTAATAGTGCAATTAAACTGTTTTTTTAAGGTCAAGAGGGTACAATTGGTCTCCAATGCGACCCCCAAATGAATCTATTGCGGAAATAACAGACTACATTTTCTAACCTTTGCGGAACCAGCCAATCTCGCTTGCAAAGCAAGAGTGGTAGCCATCTACTAATTAGAGCCAAATTTAACTGTTTTGTAAAATAATTAAAAAACAAACACAAATAATAGTTTATTCTAGGAATTATAGTTGGATTTGAATACAATATTACACCTAAATTAGATTATATTTTGGGACAAGTATGATACTGAGAAGTAATATTCTAAATATTTAAAAATACAGCCGCTGGGACTAGTTATTAACTTGCAGATTCTAACATCAGCCATGTTGATATGAATGTTATGAAATGATCGGAGTGAGTGCTCCTTTTTCACTTAATCGAGGCCACAGACCGTGGTCAGTAAAGGAACTACAATTTCTTGGTTATAAACGGGAAGGTCATTGCGAGTTTTCCTTGCCAGGGTGGAAGCTGTGTTACTATACATTCAATAAAATATACCATAGTAGTGGAATTAAATTTGTATGGACATGTTTGACGGGTGGAGGAGTATAGACTACCAAAACATATACGGATAGAAAGCCAGGGGAAAGAAGCGGAAGGCCGATCGCAGGTATTACTAGAACAATAGAATACAGGAAGAAAGAGGATAGGGAACAGTGGGAAAGAAAAGTTGGACACAGAAAGATGCTGGGCATTGAATATTTGTTTATATATATAAAATTTTCTACGAATGAAATAAGTTTTGTAATTTTTGTTTTTCTCATTAAAAATTACTAAGTATAGTAATTTTACTTTGCGGGTGGTGGGGGACAGCGCCGAGATCAACTTCGACTCGCCTCACACTGGACTGAGTCAAAAAGATCCACTTTACCCAAGAACCATATCTATATCTATCCTAACGATTTAATAGAAATAATACAACATTCTTATAACATGGAGTCATATCTTTATAAAATGTAAGTTTTTGAACAGTTAAAATAAAACGTCCCCATAAAAATAGAGGGAACCAAAATCTGATAGAATCGCGTCACTTGTACAGCTAAAGCGGCTCAACTGTACAACAATATTGCTCAACTGTACGATGGAACTTGCCACTTTAATGTTGGTAATATTAATGAAATTTAAACTGAAAAATAAAATATGTGTTTATTGTTTGATAACTTAGAGGTACGCTTCAGTTCGTTGCTTATCATGCAAGTTGAACAGCAGACAAGTAAACTAAACTTTGCAAACTGATTAGTCCTCATCAGTTCCTTTCTTTAAGTGTTTCATACATTACTTTAGTGTTTCTTGTTATAATATAATCTACTAAATCTCAACAGTGAAAGCTAATTTAACTACTTTGGTTGCGGAGTACAAAGACAAAACTGATCCACATAGCTGTCTGAAATCATATAACTTTTTATCGAAATGTAATAAGAGGGAATTTGTTCATCAACGTTCAAACTACCATTTATAGAAAATACAAATTTCAAACTTAATATACAAATTACTGATATTTATTTTAAAAAACATGAGGGAAAACACTACTTTAAGCCTAAGTAATAGAAAATAGTCAATTATCGTAACGATTTTGATTTTATACGACTTATTAAATTAAAGCTTCTTTCAAAATTCTCCTTTGTTTACATATTTCTAAAGTTAAAAGTAGTTGCCAGAAACTTATTATTATCTTTTATTATGGAATACTAAATAATTTGAAACCATAAATCTACAATGAATGATGCATGAAATCAACACTTTTTAATCTTTCATTTTTATGCAACTCATCAATCTAATATGTGGTTATTCTAATACTTTTGAAAGTTTTGTTTACTTTTAATACTTATTTGATGTTATTATGAACTCCATACAATAATACAAAAAATGTCTGATTTATTTTTCGAATTTAAATGAATTTTATGCTTTTAAAAAAAGGTAGAAAATACATGATTACATATAACGTTTCTTTTTCTATGCGAAATATATCTTGTTTCAATCATGTTTTTGCTATTATTAAGTTAATAATAACAAAATTTTAATTTTATTCAAGTACACCATGAAGTGTCGAAAACGATTTCAAATAGAATGAGTATTTTTATAGTTTACTTTGTTAATATAATTTATAAAAATTGATAAATATTGTAGACTTTAACATTAATTTCTGGCCATGTAACCTAGAAAAATAAGAAGTTAATCTATACAAAAAGTTACATACATTTAAATTCTGGTTTGTTTTTGTTCTTAACTTATTTAAAATTATTTCGAAATTGATTCCACAGATACACAACTTAATACACAAATTCGTGAGTACGTTATTTTTTAAATCACTTTCTATATAATCTATGACTCTTGTTGAGAGGTGGTACACTATAATCGTTTCTATATTGTTGAAACATTTTCGCTTTATTCTTCAACATTTCGTGTTTTCTTTTTATCTCGATTTCCCACACATGTTTAAACTTATTGTATACCAGCATCGCTGCTCTTGCTTTTTCTATAGGATCCTTTTCATTCTGTAACGAAAAACTTAAATATTTCTGGCAAATTTCATTCAATGGTACATAATTATTGTTCAATCTTTTGAATGTTGAGAAAAGAGCGATGTCTCTGAGCATCCACCAGTCTGCTTTGTGTCGTAACAATTTAAAACATTTATTCAACTGTTCGCCTATAATAATTTTAGCCTGTATAAATTGAAGAATATTTTCAAGAACCATAAAATACTCTTCACCTTGCAACAATTGTTCCGGGTGTATTCCGGTCTCGTTAGTGCGATAATCAACAATCTCCGAGTAAGGTTTGACAAACTTATCGTACATTAATTCACCATGTTCGTCAACTAGAGTAATCCTAGCCAACATTTGATAACCAAGAAGTCCCCAGTTTTTAATCGTAACAGAATTACAATACATTGCTATCGGTTTAAACACAACGGTTGAATTCCTCTGATAACGTATTAATTTATTCAATGACATCATTTTCAAATCTCTATATGTTTGCGCTACGAAAATATCCCAATCTTCTTTATTTTTATAATACAAATTCATAAAAACTCTCGCCTTTTCAACTGGATGAGTGTACGTTGTCAGAGATACGTTTAAAAAATTCTGAGCTATTTGAGTTATTGTCGGTTTTGGGTTGTTCGGTAGAGTGAATTTATTGTACAAACGTAGATCACGCCTGTAAAAAATTTGAAATTTTAACCCTAAAAGTATCAGAAAATGCTTTATATTGTATCCAATTAGTATTTTATCACGCAGGATGTTAACTAAATCTTCTTTTATCTCTTCTATCGATGTTCCTTGTTCTATATCTTCAACGTGAATTCCAGTATTTTCGGTAAAACAATCCAAAACAGTCATATTGTTCGGTTTCACAAATCTATCGTAGATGCACTGATAGTTACCGTTCACGATTACCATTCTTCCGATTACTTTCAACTGCCCTAATTTCGATGTTACTAATATTCTATCGTAATAAACTGCAACCGGAGTTATCAACTTTCTCTTAGGAACAATGAAACGTTTATCATGAAATCGTTCACCCATTTTTTTACCCTCTAGATCCCATTCTCTTTTGTACTGAAGATACAACAACATCGCCGTGCGCGATGGGTCTAAATGACCACGAACACCGTGTATAATTGTTTTATCTAAAAAGTGATTAGCGATATCGTTTAAAGTCTTACACTGCGAAGGAGCTAATCCACGATGGAATCTATCAAAAGTATTTGAATCTCTCCTTAAAAGATAAGGATGTTTTATTCCTAAAAGCTGTAAATCACGCCCTAACCCATGACCGACTAAAATATGTCCACGTAAAAGTGATTCTATTTTGTCTCTTTCCGTTTCAATTGTCACTGTGTTTGTGAAATTATTCGGGTACAGTTGGGTAACACTGGTTCTGTAGTCGATAACAGGCAAAACTTGATTGAACATCTTTTGATAAAGTGTTGCACCATTACTGTCCACTATAGTAACTTTGGCTAACTGGTCTACCACTACACCATCATCGCGACTCCCTTTTACAGTTTCACAATTTAAAGCATAAGCTTCCAATGACGGTTGTAGAGGTCGCTGTTGCATCTCTTTATCCCATTCTTCTCTATATTTTAGATACAGTTTCATACCGGTTATTGCATTTGCTGTTACGTTGTCAGCAATACCGTCTAGATCATCGTCTAGATACGTTTTGGCCAACTGTTCCAAGGATTGACGTTTACTTTCATTCATATGTCTGAATTTACTAAAATGAGCAGTGTCTCTGCGTAAATAAACGGGATGATGCATTTGTAATAAACGTAAATAATAGTTTAATTTATGTCCAACGAGGATTTGAAATCGTACCATTTGTATAACTTTTGTTCTAACGTGGTAGAAAGGTTGAGCTTTTGTATCATTTTCTCCTGAAATAGTTATGTTGGTAAAATTGTCATTCAAAACTCTTAAAGGTCGTACGTCGACTTCATGGAATATCTGTAGATTTTCGTCAATAATGATTAGTTTTGTAATCATTGAAGTTGTAAATCCGTCTACCTCCTTCACTTCAACATTACAACTAATACAAAAAGCTTGCGGATTATTATCGTAACGGTCATTCCGAAATCCTCTGTTTGGTCTGTTATAATAATCCCCATTTGCTGACTTATCCTCGATAAAAGAAATAAAATATATTACGCATAACAAACTATAAAATATATTCATATTATTAACTTAAAGTATATTGTTATTTAACTGAATTTTATTTCTAAACTTCTAACGAAATTATTAATAAATTTTAACCTTGCAACTCTTCATTTTACTGCAATGTTGGTCGAGTTGATATTATATAACACATAACTTCATCACTACTGCCGTTGCTATCAGTTCTGCTGTTAGATTCTAACTGATAACATATGTTCTGGTGAAAGCAGTTGTACCAAATATGAAAATCAAAAATACAGATACTGCATTCTCAGATGATAAGGAACTAGCTCTCTCGTACCGAGTTGAGATAAATGACACGTTTATTAATATTGGAAAGCAAACTGTTTTATCGCCTTATGTTGAACATTTCATATTTGATCAAATCCGAAATCTGGACTTCCGAATCTACAGCCTACACAGTTGGAACGATTTTCATGGCGTTTTCAATACTATCTTAGTTTAGTTGTGCATTATGAAAGTTTTAAAATGAAATATTCAACTCTATAAAAAGAGTTAAAAAGGAGTAAGAATTCTAAACTTATTTTTCCACCCACAAAAAAGATAGGAACACCATAAAAAAAATTACATTAATGTTTTTGTTTTTACCTAAGTTTTTAAACTTAATTTCTACGACTATTGACACCTTGAAAAATATTTGACAACTAATTTTTTCGTTTTTATTTCTAAATATAAGTAATTCTTGAATTAAAATTTGAAGTTTCAACTTTCCATGTATAGTAGGAACAACTTTATTTTTCTTGGCATGAGACATTAAGCTTTACAAATACCAATCCCGCTATATGTTGACAAATTAAATATTATAAAAACATTTTCAAAATAATTTCCGAAGCGACCATATTGGGGATTGGCGAGCAATACATTTAGTTTTAGTCATTAAAATGTTGATCAAAATCATTAAAGCGATCTTGACTAGAAAGTGTTTCGCCTTTAAACAACAACAACACTTGATTTATTTAAAAATCGGGTAACGATAAGTAATTCGTAACAATTTGTAATATACATATATGTCATACATATATGTCATGACATATGTTTGTGTATTTTGAAGGCTGATACTAAAAATATCAGGTATCAACCAGTAACAGTACCATTTTGCAACAGGTTCAGTTGAATCACAACCCATATCAAACACTCTTGGTTGACCGTTTGTTTTGTCACATTTACAGCTCAAACGGACTCTCGTGGTAAACAAGTTTTTTCCTGATAAACCATCTTAAAACGCTTTTACAAGAAAACAAATTGTTGGTGCCAATCTTTACAAAGCTCTGTAGTGCAAACAATAGTTTCCACTAATTAATTAAATCTTTTAAGTGTGCGCTTATTATCTCGTGACGTCAGTTCGACCTAAAAATAAAGAAATTGTCTATTCATGTAGGCGTTGTTTTGTGATAACTATAATTACCTTATACTACATATACTAATAATAATAAACCTGTGACACGATAGACAATGAAGGGCATATGTCTTCTAAACGAATTTTCGTTAGGTAATGTGTGGTCAGTACATAGAGTTCCCGTTACTAGCGAAATTCACAACCTTTTCTCCCTCACTTTATTGTGTTAAAAACCGTAACTTTTTGACCCTTCACAGGGTTTAAACCTAAGACCTAGCTTACACTAGATGACAACTGGAGGGTATATACAGTCGACTCTCGCTAACTCGAAATTTATGGGACTACAATTTTTCTTCGAGTTACGTGTAGTTCGACTTAGGCATAGTTCGAGTTATAGAGATCATTCTTGACTAAATTCGACTTACAGAGGGAACGAGATATAGAGGTAAACCAAATAAAAATTCGAGTTACATAGGTAAAGAATAGTGTACTGTACTGTACTTTATTCCCTCTAAACACTAAGCTTTTAACTGTATCAATATTACTCTATCAATAGAAAATAGGTGTATTTAGAGTATGCATAATAAAATACGTGTACATACACGGTAAACAGTACAGTCCTTATATTAATTTCACTGATTAAAAAAGTCCGTAATCTTCTTCTGATTAAGACTGTTTGCAGCAAGATTGTCAATCATATTTTCGATTGAAACAATCGAAGTAAACACACTGTCTGGTGCATCACTGGATTTTTTCTAAAAACATACGTAAAGTACGTACTGCAGCTTTGGCTTCTTTAGGTGTAATGTCTGCTGGTTCCTCTTCCTCGTTTTCTTCGTCAGAAGGAGCATCCTCATCGTTGCTAGAGATATAGAGGTAAACTTCGACTTGTGGAGGTAAAGTGCAAATTGAATTCGACTTATCTACTGAACTTCGAGTTATAGAGGTAATTTTCGTGTCTCTTCGACTTATAGAGGTAAAATATAAAAGGTAAAATTATTTCGAGTTATGTATTGTTATTTTTTCAACTTAGACAGGTTTTTTCCAAGGGGATTGAAAATAACTCAAGATATCGAAGATTTCGAGTTATCGAGGTTCGAGTTAGCGAGAGTCGACTGTACTACGTATCTCGGGTAGGTAAAAACAAATAATGTAAAGAAAACAAAAACAAGTTGATCCCTACAAAATACACCTCTAAACGTTTAAAAATTTTTTTCACTAATTATCTATTCCATGCGAGAGGAGTAATGTTAGTGTTTTTAAAATTTTACAGAGAATGGAGAATGTATCATGCACCGAAAACGGTTGAGTAAATTGATTTATTCGTTGCGCATAGTAGGCTAGTTACCAAAATTGTCTAAATTAAATTATCTTGAGTTTTTTCCATCCGTCTACAATATTCTTTATTTCAATAAAAATTATCGGTTTCGACAGGTCACTGTCATAATCAGATTTTTAAACTATTTTTTTTGAAAATGAAAACATTTATAAAAGTACAAGGTTTAATAAAAAAAGCATTTGAATTTAATTAATTCACTTCAAAGTACACAAATGTGAAGCACCAAATAGTCACACAAAAACATATCACAGACACAATAGTAAAATAAAAACTTGTTAAATATGTAATTGTTAGTGAAGGACCGCACTGGTCGACGTCACTCCAAACTATTTCAATAGTTAACTCCAGTAAGCATCTGATGATGACAGTGATCTGTCGAAACTGGTAATTTTTATTGAAATAAAGAAGACTGTAGATAGACGGAAAAAACTGAAGGTAATTACACTTAATTAATCAAGTGTATTTGGACTATTTGTTCATTATATACGGTCCATTGACCGATGATGTTTATGGAAGCAAGGTACTTGAAAATCGTTTTTAGAAAATTCCTAACATAGAAATTTTAGCTATTGTGGTCTTCCTCATTGAAACGCCATCACGCGAGATTATGACATATCTCACAGGAATATTTTACCTCACTTTTTGGCTCAGTGATATATTAAATGTAATTGAAAGTTAACTCTTTTAGAGAGAAATAAAAAACTCGCTTTTTAAAAACTTTACAGAACTTAATGGATCCAATTTTTCGACATTTTGAGCAATTTTACAATACAAATCATCCAAAAATTTTCTCATTAAAATAGAAAATGTTATTACAAAAATCGACTTAAAATGCTTAGCCAAATACAAAACAGAGATTTATAATGTGAAATGAATTCTACTAACTTATCACTTTCCAGTAATGTTTTTTACATAAGATGAGTTTTCCATTGAAGTGCAACTAGCCATATTTTCTTAAAATTACATTCGAGCACCCCCCCCCCCAAAGCGTTATTTCACAGTGCTGGCAAATACTATATTTTTATGAATGTTCTCTAATTTGACGCTGCCTTATTTGTAACCCCTTTTAAGTGAAAACAAAATTGATTAAAAATTTATCGGCTACCATTTAAAATAGGTGGAACATATTGACTTTAGTTTTGAGCAGTATTTCTATATACAATTTTTAGTTCCCTACCTCCCAAATTTCAGCGGTAGAACAAAAATACTCTTTATTTCAAAAGTCGTTTTTATTTACTCGTTCAAAATGTATACAGGGGCGGGACTTTTGGAACATCCTGGTATATACAGTCAATAAAAAATGGTGCCAAATTACTCCTGTTAGTAGAATCCGTGAACATTTCATACCTTTGAATGTTTCCATAATTATAATTTCTAAACAGTTTTAAAGTAATCTCTTAAAGCTTAAACTAATAAACTAGTTTAGAGTAGGTAAATAGGCCTACATAAACAATCATATGTTAACATGTTATATGAAACACATGCGATTGTCAAAAATGATAAAACCAACTGACTTACGAATGAATGTAAGTCGATGTACGGCAATTAAACATTGCTAAGAAAATTGCCTAAGTCGTTTGTAATCACCACGTTAAGTAATGGCAATTCTTTTTGTAGTCTTGCATTTCATTTATAAGGATAACTAGTTGGTACGGCGCACTTATATTGAGTATGATGTAAACATAACCTTCAAATAAACTAAATAATTTGTAACAGCTGATCAGCTAAAAACATTTATTAGAATTTTTGAAAGTATAGAGTAGTAAATTACATTGGGTAAAATCGTTTTGAAGGCGAAAAGTTGTTAATGGCTGTTATGGACCATAAATATTTTGCTTGTAAGGTACGTTTTTAAAGTAAAATAAAGAAATAAACTACCTACACTGGAATACGTCAAACGGGTAGTTTTTACGGAGTCTATAGACCGATTTACAACATTAATTTTTTATGGTGTAATTTTCTAAATTTAGTAGTTAGGTCAAGAAATATGTACATGTGAATTTGTTAGCTTATGTCTAAATCATTCTATTTTCTTGAAGACGCCAGGTCCGGGATTTGCAAATCTAAACGACCATCACTGTATAGGTGTGCTTACAGAGGATTCTGTGGATGCAATTTTGTTGGTTCAATTAGGAAACAATCGAAAATTTTCAGAAATATTCGGAGAAGTTCTAGAATTTTTATAAAAAATAAGACTTGTGTTGATCAATAGCCATTCCTAATTGAACGAACTGCTTGAAATTTATAATTGTATTTTCATTATGTCATTAAATTATTTAATAAATGTTTACCTTAATTTTTTATGTAAAATTATGTTTAAGGTTATAAAACGAATAATAAAATAGCAGCCAGTTTTATGGAAAATAACTATTAGAATTAATTGGCCTCGTGATGAAAATTAGTCTCACATTGATATTGTGATTGATCATGATTTTCTTGGAATACGTTTTGAATGGTAATTTAAATTTTGTAGATTAATCTAGCAAATGTATAGGTATATATATATGCGTGGGAGTGTTGATGTGTAATAAGGGCCACTCACCATAGTTTCTGTGACCCTCTCCATCTTCAACACAATGATAATTGTGGTTTGGCATCTAGAATTTATACACTTTGAAAATTATATTTTAAAACCACAGGCAAATTTTGACTTCAATACTTGATCTGCACTAAGTACAATCAAATTGGAATAGACCTTAATTGAGAACCAAAAAGACTTATTCACGTGATGATTGGAATGAACAAAATTATAATGAAGAATAATTAGTTACGACGTTAAATACTTTACCGGCTTTCAATTTTTATGGTTTGAAATAAGTTTTTCGTATATCTACACTTTTAAAATTATTTGATATATTTAAAAATTGCATCATGATTTAAATTTATTTCATGTTAGACCTATGTTATTATCAATGATAGGTAAAAAAGTCTGAAGTTCCATAATAGCTACATAGTGAGATCTACATCTAGCCTAGAGTTAGATTACGTTCTCTCTTGACCAACTCTTGTTTTCTTCCGACCCTGATATTATTTGGTTATTTGAGGGTTTGTGGTCTTTATACTATGCCTTTTTTTTTTTTTTTTTTTTTTTTTTTTTAAATAACGCGATGATGGTTGAGAGGTTTTTCGTTTTTAAACAACAAAGGGAAAAATCCATAATAGCACTTGGAAAATTAAAAAGGAGTTGGATACCAAAAATAATATGAGAATATATTTTCGGTTACATTATGTTTTAAATATAACATATTCACGTTATAAAAGATTACAGAATTTAAATTCAATTTAAAAAATATATATACAATTAATTACTAATCTTGACTTGTGAGATGGTATACTTGATAGAATAAAACTTGAACAAACGTTCTTACAAATAGTGCATTTATTTATTCAAACGTGACTAATTTGTGAGAATATGTCTTAAATTTTTATTCTATCAAAACAACATTTGTCCAGTGTTTTTAAATGTTTATTTTTCTGTTGACCTTTATAGCAGTAATAATTTTAGAAAAGTTCTTTTAACTTTACTTGATTCTAAGAAATCACTATATGTAAACAACTCTTATTTTGCAGCTCTATAAGAGAGAGCTCTAAAGTTAGTAAAGTTACCTAATTGGGATATATTTTTCGCTCGTCAAAGAGCATTTATGATCAGTAATTCTCAGGACGCGGGACAAATCCCTCTCTCGTGTTTGAGCTCTACAGATCACATTTTTTTCTAGATTTCCACAAATTTGGTACAAATATATTTTTTTACAATAGCTTGGGAGAAGTTTGTAACTAAGCTGTTTTTGGTTAAATTATACAGATTTTTGGTTCTAGAGGTTGCAATTTTTTACAAAAATTTTCATTTTAGAAAGGAAAGAAAGCATCATTTCGATAAGAATTTCTATAATCGAAAATCAGTCAATTTTCGCCAATCTTTTAATTTTAGTGTAATATTTTATATTTGAGCTCTAATGAAAAAAGCTATGTAGAAGAACAATTTAAGCTGTACTACAACCTTTTACGTTCCGAGAAATTAAGAAAGATTGAGGAAAAGACTGAGAAAACTAAAGAAATTGGCGTCAATTCATGTTATCGTTTAATTAGTGTAACCCTTATGATTATTTTTTTTAATTGACTTACTCCTTTTCATTCTTGCTGGAACATGGGGCGTCCTCAACATGTCCACATTGTACTCGGTTTCGTGCTTCTCCTCTGATCTGTTCTCAAGTCTTCCTCGCCTCTTCCATAACGCTCATGCGCCATGTATCTTTTTTTCCCATCCACTAATGCCTATATATACTTTTGCTATATATAGGTATTCCGAATTCCTTGTTGTGTCACTTATGCAATCCTACCTCCTTCTCCTGTGTATAGACGATATACAGACATCATTCTACAGCGTACTGTATAGACGACAGAGAGACATCATTCTACATCATACTGTATAGAAAACAAACATACATCATTCTACAGCGTAATGTATAGACGACAGAGAGACATCATTCTACAGCGTAATGAATAGACGACAGAGAGACATCATTCTACAGCGTAATGAATAGACGACAGAGAGACATCATTCTACAGCGTAATGTATAGACGACAGAGAGACATCATTCTACAGCGTAATGTATAGACGACATAGAGACATAATTCTACATCATACTGTATAGAAAACAAACACATCATTCTACAGCGTAATGTATAGACGACAGAGAGACATAATTCTACAGCGTAATGTATAGACGACATAGAGACATAATTCTACATCATACTGTATAGAAAACAAACACATCATTCTACAGCGTAATGTATAGACGACAGAGAGACATCATTCTACAGCGTAATGTATAGACGACATAGAGACATAATTCTACATCATACTGTATAGAAAACAAACACATCATTCTACAGCGTAATGTATAGACGACAGAGAGACATAATTCTACAGCGTAATGTATAGACGACATAGAGACATAATTCTACATCATACTGTATAGAAAACAAACACATCATTCTACAGCGTAATGTATAGACGACAGAGAGACATCATTCTACAGCGTAATGTATAGACGACAGAGAGACATAATTCTACAGCGTAATGTATAGACGACAGAGAGACATAATTCTACAGCGTAATGTATAGACGACAGAGAGACATCATTCTACAGCGTAATGTATAGACGACAGAGAGACATAATTCTACAGCGTAATGTATAGACGACAGAGAGACATAATTCTACAGCGTAATGTATAGACGACAGAGAGACATAATTCTACAGCGTAATGTATAGACGACAGAGAGACATAATTCTACAGCGTAATGTATAGACGACAGAGAGACATAATTCTACAGCGTAATGTATAGACGACAGAGAGACATCATTCTACAGCGTAATGTATAGACGACAGAGAGACATCATTCTACAGCGTAATGTTAGACGACAGAGAGACATCATTCTACAGCGTAATGTATAGACGACAGAGAGACATAATTCTACAGCGTAATGTATAGACGACAGAGAGACATAATTCTACAGCGTAATGTATAGACGACAGAGAGACATCATTCTACAGCGTAATGTATAGACGACAGAGAGACATAATTCTACAGCGTAATGTATAGACGACAGAGAGACATAATTCTACAGCGTAATGTATAGACGACAGAGAGACATCATTCTACAGCGTAATGTATAGACGACAGAGAGACATAATTCTACAGCGTAATGTATAGACGACAGAGAGACATAATTCTACAGCGTAATGTATAGACGACAGAGAGACATAATTCTACAGCGTAATGTATAGACGACAGAGAGACATCATTCTACAGCGTAATGTATAGACGACAGAGAGACATAATTCTACAGCGTAATGTATAGACGACAGAGAGACATCATTCTACAGCGTAATGTATAGACGACAGAGAGACATAATTCTACAGCGTAATGTATAGACGACAGAGAGACATAATTCTACAGCGTAATGTATAGACGACAGAGAGACATCATTCTACAGCGTAATGTATAGACGACAGAGAGACATCATTCTACAGCGTAATGTATAGACGACAGAGAGACATAATTCTACAGCGTAATGTATAGACGACAGAGAGACATAATTCTACAGCGTAATGTATAGACGACAGAGAGACATAATTCTACAGCGTAATGTATAGACGACAGAGAGACATCATTCTACAGCGTAATGTATAGACGACAGAGAGACATAATTCTACAGCGTAATGTATAGACGACAGAGAGACATCATTCTACAGCGTAATGTATAGACGACAGAGAGACATAATTCTACAGCGTAATGTATAGACGACAGAGAGACATCATTCTACAGCGTAATGTATAGACGACAGAGAGACATAATTCTACAGCGTAATGTATAGACGACAGAGAGACATCATTCTACAGCGTAATGTATAGACGACAGAGAGACATCATTCTACAGCGTAATGTATAGACGACAGAGAGACATAATTCTACATCATACTGTATAGAAAACAAACACATCATTCTACAGCGTAATGTATAGACGACAGAGAGACATAATTCTACAGCGTAATGTATAGACGACAGAGAGACATAATTCTACAGCGTAATGTATAGACGACAGAGAGACATCATTCTACAGCGTAATGTATAGACGACAGAGAGACATAATTCTACAGCGTAATGTATAGACGACAGAGAGACATAATTCTACAGCGTAATGTATAGACGACAGAGAGACATCATTCTACAGCGTAATGTATAGACGACAGAGAGACACCATTCTACAGCGTAATGTATAGACGACAGAGAGACATCATTCTACAGCGTAATGTATAGACGACAGAGAGACATCATTCTACAGCGTAATGTATAGACGACAGAGAGACATCATTCTACATCATACTGCATAAACAACAAACAGACAACATTCTACAGCGTAATGTATAGACCAGTGGTTCCCAACTCACTCCGGGCCGCGGACCACTTTACTTGACATTAATAGTAGCACGGACCACCATTGATATATATATATATATATATATAATTATATAGTTTCAAAGGCAATTAAAAAAAAAACATTAATCATAAGAGCAAATTGTTTATTTTTAGAACATTTTAGCAACAGTTACATTTTCATTAGAATACTAGTTGAAATAGAAATTAAATGTTCTCATTGCACATAAAATATTTTTTAGGAATTATTTTAGTGAGACTTCTGAGCTCGAATCTGTTTTACTAGTTCAGGAATTCTCGGTGAATGGTTCTTGCTCAGTGCTAGTCGCAGGTCGCTGCCTAAGCTCAGCCGATTTCTTTGTTTATTTTTTATTAACAGCAAAGTTGAAAAACCTTGCTCGCACAGGTAGGTGGTTGAAAATAGCACAAGGTCCCTAAGTGCTATTTTCCGGGCGTATGGGTATGAAATGGCCTTTCGACACCACAGCTCTTCCAAATCTGTGCCACTTTCAAATGTGTCCTTCAAATCATTGTCATTTTGCAGTTCAATCAACTCCTCTTGGATATCGTCGGGAACATCTGTGACTTTACAGCTGAAAGGATTTAGAATCATTTTTTTAATTATCTGTGTGTCTTTGTCGTACTCAGGAAAGTATCGTGAAAATTCTGCTTTAAGCGTTCCTAAATGTGTGAGGATGTTTGGTAGAATTTTATCCACATGAGAAGAATAGCTCTTGTTGTCCGCCAGATGTTTCAAAGTCGGGAAGGATTGAAAGTTTTGCTCTTCAATCTTTTTCATCCACAGATCAAGTTTGCACAAAAACGCATGGAGTTTGTCCTCAAAAACAAAAATGTTACCAACACCCTTCAACTTGTCATTTCCTGATCCTTGAAGCTGCAAGTTCAGTTGGTTCAAATGTCCAAAAACATCTACTAGGTACGCAAGTTGCACCTCAAAAGTTGGATCACACAAATCCTCCAAGAATCGCTGCATTTTTGTTTCAATAAAAAACACTTTCAACTCTTCTCTCAACTCAAATAAGCGCTCCAGCATATTTCCCTTTGAAAGCCAACGCACCTCAGTATGAAAGAAAAGTGTTTCGTGTTCAGAGTCTAACATTGGACACACCTTCTTGAAAACACGACTGTTGAGTGAGCTTCTTTTGACTGCATTGACCATATTTATGGCCATCTCCATTGCCCTTTTTAGGCTCTCTGGCAGTGTCTTTGATGCCAACGCTTGACGATGGATCATACAGTGCATAGTTACCGTAGCAGGGTTCTTCTCCTTTACCAAGGCTGCCAATCCTGAACGTGATCCCAGCATAGCAGGGGCTCCGTCTTACAAAATCCCGCTAGCTTATTCCAGTCGAGGCCATACTTTTCTAAATTATCACAAATTATTTTCATTACGTCTTTGCCCTTAGATGTGGTCTCCAAATCTTGAGTAATTAAAAGGTCTTCCTTGAACGTACTGTTGTCGCCCAAATAACGAACAAAAACTAGTAATTGACAGCACTGCGTAACATCAGTAGTTTCGTCACATTGCAAACTGAAAAATGGAGATTTTTTTAATTCAACAATTAATTGTTCTTTAATGTCGTTACTCATTGTATCAATTCGTGTTTTAATCGTATTATTAGATAGGGGGATATCCTGCATTTTTTTGGAAGCTTCAGTCCCCAAAACTTGCTCGACGGCTTTAATTACACATGGTTTAAGAAGATTTTCGCCGATGGTGTGTGGTTTCTTAGCCTTAGCAATCAAGTGCGCTACTTCAAAAGAACTGAGAGTAGTTTTTCTGACTGTTCATAAGCTGTCCCAGATTTGCCTAATTTCATTTTCTTTAAATTTTCCAGTTTACCTGCGAAGAATTCAGGTGGCCGGTCACTCAGGTTTGCATGATTTGTCTTCAAATGACGTTCCAATTTTGCGGGTTTCAATGCCTCGTTGCTGAGAACGGCTGCACAAATTACGCACTGAGGTCTAACCTCTTTGTTCACTTCAATCGACGTAAACCCGAATTTAATATAATCACTATCATATTTCCGCTTTGGAGGCATACTGAATGCAAATAGTAACAATCTCAACAAACACTATAAAACTTAGCACATAAATCAAAAGGTTCAAAAGGATAGAAAGTTGTAGTTAATGTAGTGTAGTCGTTGACCTATTCGACTCACGCTCACGACTGAAGACAGCAAGTTGCAGACTACACCTGCCACCACCCCCACCAGTTTGGATCCCACTCCCACCACACACTCCCACCATACCGGTCTACCTTATTCCGTCTACCTCCGCCGTATCGAACTTGTTAACTTAATTTAGTTTTTTTTTTTTTTTAATTACATTTTACTCAATAATTATTTATTTCTTCTAAGTCCCTCGCGGACCACTTTCAAGGCTCTCGCGGACCACCTTTGGTCCGCGGACCACCTGTTGGGAACCAATGGTATAGACGAACATCATTCTAAAGTCCAATTTTTTTTTTTTACTCAGAGGATCTTAGCATATTTTCATAGATTTTTTAGTACTCTATAGTACATATATGTAGCTTTTCTCATGTAGTTTTTGACATTTTTATTAACACCCACCAGAAAAGTAATAATTTTCATATAAAACGTCACAAACATATTGTTTGAAAAAAAAGAAAAAAAAAAAAGAAACACCCTTCTTATAAGGATACTGTTGACTGAGGAAATAAAACATTTAAATAGGAAACAATTCAATACTCCGTTAAAATCATTATTAATTATTAGAGGGGTTTACTTTGCCACTAGGGATATAGTTGGTCACGGTTGACAGGCAAGTGAAGTGTGTATAGTGGTTTAAATGAATTTTTAAATTCTTGCTTAAATAATTTGTTTTTAATTGTAATGTTTCCAAATATTTTATAATGTTGTTGTTTTTATCTGAAATTTTGTATATTCATTTACGTGAATTATGAATTATGTTATATTGTGGCATTATGTGTGCTTAAATATTATTATGACAGTTTCATTTTAACTCACTATATGAGCTTTATATAAATATTAAATGAAATGTTAGACAGTTAAAAGTATGTAGGCCTACCCCATACTTCATTTTGTTAAGTTCACTATGTTATTGCAGAATTTTAATATGTAACAAAATATGTTTGAAGATTACTTATATCAATAAATATTGAGCTTTGAAAGATTTTCGCCTTCAGCTAATATTTCTTTTAAATCTTTCAACTACCCCCTATCGCTTCACAGCCCCAATCTTCCATTCTTTACATGACACTGTGAGGGATTACATCTCTCCTTAAATATCGTTCAAAACATGATGCTTGAAAAGGAAGCTGAAAATTGTTTGTCCTTTAGTGAAACCTCAAAGCAACATCCTGTTCATTTTTATCAGTGACATGTGTAATCCCAGCTTTAGGTTTTGCTCAAACTCCGCTGTAGCCTATTAGATAATGGTCAATATAATTTTTCTTTTCAGAATTGTCATTCATGTCTCATTTTAAAGGGCGCGAACTCTAATTATCTCTGAAAAATAAGAAAATTTTTGTAAAGAAAACTTTCGTGGGTGTAATAATTTAATAATCGTAGCGATTTACTATAATATAGAAAACATTCTGGGATTCCTATCTAATAAAAGAAATAATATTTCACTGCCTAACACAGGGGATAGAATATGATGCAAGGTTTTAAGAAAGCATAGAGATTCTCTGATGTCAATTTACAAATTTGATTTTACTCCCACAGGTTCTTTAAATTATTAACTTTGTATTAGCGAATTTTCTAATGAAAAATATCCAATCTTTCACATGACCAGGGGTGTATTTCTCAATATACAGACTAGGCGTTCGCCTAGGGCGTAAAATACAACACAGATGTGTAAGAGCCTGTAAACAATCACATAAAATTATTTATAATATTGTCAAAATTTTTTAAGGAATGCAAGAAAGACAATACTTGATTAAAGATCTGAACATTTCCCAATAATATCGTCTGAATCAAATTATAACGGACAAAGACCCTATACACACCATTCACTACAATTGAGTCAATAAGAATATGTTTAGTAAGGATGGCATTACAGAGGGTTCTCATATTCCTTCCGAGAATATCATAGGCATTTTTGTGAATTTGCATGATGATCACCTTCATAATTTGCACACTTTACAAACTTCTTGTTTAGACCAACTACTACTAACCTCTCTTTCTTTGAAAGCAGAAATAAAATTTTCGTATGTGTGGTTTAACAAATAGACTCAAAAAAGTACAACAGATAACACTGGTTTTGGAAGAGTTGGAGGAATTTTAAGCCGGGTTTAGACAATGAGAATTCTCCTTGCAAATTCCAACAGCGAGTCAAGCACAAAACTATCCAAGAATGTGATTTGGGTGTCAACATGATTCAAGGGTGAGCAGCCAGTTGTCGCGAGGCAGTCATGTAGAGACAAGAGAGTGTGACTGTTAACACTTGTTCCTCACCATGCTAGTGCATTATCAATGATTACTAATAAATATTTTTTAAATATTATATTACTTACTTGAACTAGTTATTCTACTTTTTCTCTTTCTGGAATTTTCACTCTTATATGTTCCCATTAATGTTTTCATGTTTGTTTTCAAAGTTGTTGCCATTATTTGCATTGTTTTGCTTATTTCTTTCCAAACGTCTTCGCTTTTAGATTCGTAACTATAATTTTTATTTTATACGTACTTTTGTGTCTGTCAGATGTAGTCTTTGTTTGTATTTATCTTCTATGTGGCTACATGTTTCGCTGCCACAGGCAGCATCTTCAGGCCAGCTATTATGTCCATACAACACTCACAATTACACAACACTTGTAACATATATTTTTATACATTTTCTGTACACGTCATATATTAAATAATTTAAATAAATTATGTTTAACATAGTTACATTTTTAAACGATTTTTTTAAAAGTTTTAAACGAAATACACCAGAAAGAGGTACCTCAAAAGTGTAACTATGTTAAACATAATTTATTTAAATTATTTAATATATGACGTGTACAGAAAATGTATAAAAATATATGTTACAAGTGTTGTGTAATTGTGAGTGTTTTATGGACATAATAGCTGGCCTGAAGATGCTGCCTGTGGCAGCGAAACATGTAGCCACATAGAAGATAAATACAAACAAAGACTACATCTGACAGACACAAAAGTATGTATAAAATGAAATATATGTAGTTCTAAAGCTGTTCAACAATGAATATAATTTTTATCTTTTGGATTATATGGTCACGGGCAATTTTTGTATAATTCAATTACTCGAATTGACTCGCTTTGGTTCATCATTTTTATTCCACACAATACGAGTATTTGGTGCCAATCACTTTTGATGCGGGTTATTTACCTACTAGTGGGGGGATGTGGGTGGGTAGCCCAACGAATCGAGTGGAGGGGCAAGGAAATGGTCTAGAGTCTAGAACATTCGAGTTTTGATTTTCAAAGCGGCCTTGTGAGGAAAACTCTCACTGTCTAAATCCGGCTTTAGGGTTGTAAAAGTTAAAATCCCCCCCTCCCCAACAATTCCTGTAGCATTTTTAATAGTTTTGGTAATAAGACCCTTAAACAATTATACACATGATATAGTATCGGAGAATAGGTTCTGGCTCCTTACATACAAATTTCACATTTTCATCTTTTTGATTCATAAAGATCCCTCGTGCGATGTCGAGAATTGTCTCTTTTCATAAACGGGGCTGACTTTTATGGATTCCATGATGAGATGATACCACCACACCATGTTATTGTGTCCTTTTAAGTCATACACAGTTAATTATACAATTAATTACATTTAGAAAAGGATTAGGTTGATTATCCTGGATATACAATAATACCTTCATTAGTAATAATTATAGCTTACGTTCAGGGTAAGTGAAAATGAAAAGGTAGAAGGAATCAACATGGTGGAATGGAATTAGTCCTGTTGGATTGTGCGAAGGTCTGATATTTGTAGCCCATGGCATTTTATTGCCAAATTAATATCGATACACTAGACATGTTAAGCATTTACAGGAGACACTCTTATAACTGTACCATCCAAGGATGAGATTAGACCATTTTACTACCCCAGTACTCGTAACCTAAAGTATTCTCCTTACACAACCAGAGTTCAATTAGTTGGGCGTCAGACAAATCGGGTATTATAAGATTAGAATACTGTTGTTGTAACTTTAGCTTTTGCAATATAAAATTCACTATCACCAAATATCTTCAGTAACCACTTATCCAGATTTGGTATACTAGTTTTTGTCAATGATTTTCATATTTTATCTAAATTTCATCAAAATGGGTGGAGTTATAATTTCAGATAACCGTTTTGTGAAGTTAGGATTTGAGCAGATTTTGATAAAATCAGGATTTAATGTTGGTGTTATTTCAGATATTCGCAAATTTTGAGTTACAATAAATAATTTTTTTTTAAAATCCTCCATGGGTTTCTTAAAGATCCAAGAATTGTTTCTTAAAGCTTTTAATAATCACATTAAATTTATTTCTTTAAATTTTGCTTTTTTTTTATAAACATTAACTGAGAAATGGTTATTTAAAGATGGAGACTTTGATCACAAATGCGAAATTTGAGATTGGTTTTTTGCTAACTACTCGAACATTAAACGCGTAGCTCACCACTTATCCTCATCTTAATTTTTTGAACCTCTACCTGCGACATACAGTAAGTGAGAACACTAGCCACTAAACCAATTTAGGGGGTCCATTTGAAAAAAAAAAATAGGTAAAAGAAGAAAATTACTATATAAAAAATATGCTTGTATTTACAAAGTAATAATTAGTAAACATAAATTTAAGATCATTTGGTTTAAGGGAAAATTCATTAAAACATTAACAATAAAAATCCTGACAAATTATTTTAGTTAGATTGTTAATTATTGAATTAAATGTTTGTTTTTTTTTAATTATCAGGAGTTTATTACATACTCTATTTGATACAAATAAGAGTTAATTATTTTAATGATTTAGTATTTCATTATCTAAAATCATAACTAGGTCTAAACAATTTATCTAGATTAGAGCAGGAAATGCTTCTGTTTAAATATGAAGTGTTGCTTTTAATTATCAATTTATTCTATAAATACTTTAAAGGTGCTATGTAGTATTTGAAATTAATATGAATAAACTTACAAAACTGATACTAGTAAAATGAATTTCAATAGAAGTTCTAATAGGCTGTTTGACCAATTGGGGGATGGAGGTTTGATTGTTAGGCAATGCATCAGCCACAATGAGTTTTTGTATTCAAACCTTCAGGACAGACTGAAGAAAGAATAGGTGACCATAGAGATGACCATAAAGAGGCATACTCTACTCTATGATATTCCTTCAAAGATACTCAAATGAGGTCCCAGAGAAACATTTCTTCTGTTAAGTTGGCCACCTGAATAAAGGAGATATGAATTACCTGGGCAGTACTAATAGACAGCCCAGTTTATTATATAATGTAACAAATGCTTATGTTTACCATGTTTGACATTTGAGGTAATAATTATTCTTATGTAGATTGGCATGATAATGACAACTTGGGGAGAGGCATTTCTATTGACTTAATATATTACAACTATTTAGTTAATCACAAATCTTGACTGAATTCAAAATTTTGAAATCTGGCTTTGTCTTGACTGAGATTGTTAAGCTTGTAATGAGACAAAATCTTGTAATGATTGGTCAAACAGTTTTGTGTGAGGCACAATAATGTAAAAACGTTTTTTGTGCCAGAATTGTTTATATTTTTTTAATAGATATGAATTAAATCTAAGTCCTAACAATTTTACTTTAAAAAATATATGATGTGTTAAAACATCCCTCCTAAGTTTATTCAATAGAATAATTAGTGTATGTAAGCCTACAAATTTGTTTAAAAATGTTTACAAAACCAATTAGGATTTTTTAGTTAGTATTGTTATTTTTGTGTTCATAATATTTCACGCTCTTTCACTTCTTGTTGTAAGAATAGTCGGCTGGCATTTCTAGAGACTTCTTCCACTTTTCAAACATCCTTTCCCTTTCGTCACTTTGAGAAGGATCTCTGCAGAAATCTGTAACTCCAGAAGCGACTGGTTCTTCATCAGCGCCTTGTATACATGTCAAACCATCACAGCAGTGTTTTCGTACAGTCACTGTCTTTCTTGATGTTTCTATAGGCTCAGTTTCATTGCTTGATCTGTTGTAGTTCTCTGTTGTGTTTATGTATCTGATTTCTGTTCCACACTGTAATATAAATAAGCAGAAAGAATACTGAGTTAAATCGTTCTTATTTTTCTTACAAATCTATAATAATTCGGCTTACACCTATTCTGAACTCAGTTAAATTTTTTAACTTAAATGTTTATTATTATAATGATAAGGAGGATATTAGCGGAACTTTGTGGAAACCAGGAGAACATGTCCAAAGTCTGTGAATAAATAAAACTTCAAACATAAAAAATGAACAATCTGTTCAGAAATGCTTTTGTTTTTTGTTTATTTGTCTTTTTGTATGATCACTTTGTTTGTTTCAATACTACTTAACTTACAGAATTTCGCTATGAAAAGCTAATTTTCTATTACATAAGCATAAAGTTTCGATTCAAATGTAAATACCATTTTTAATTATAAAAACGTTTTCAAAACAAAAAAATATTAGCGATATACTTTAAAATCATTCTTTATGTTTGTTAAAATTATGTTGAATTTGGAAAATTACCTGCGACAAATGGAAGATCTTTTGAAATATGGTTTAAGAGTCACATACAAAACAAAAACATTGCCAAATTTTGGAGAGCACTTGTTAGAAACTAGCCACAACAACACATTCAAGAAAAATTTGCAAATTGTATATGAATGTGGACACTAATAAGCAGATTATGAACAGTTTAGAAGAATTCCAAATTTATAATTATATAATTTCCGACCAAAGTTCCTTATATGTGATTCTAGATCGTAATTAAAATCGAGTCTCTTCAATCAAGGAAGAAAAATATCAACGAGCCATCAATTACAACGTATCATAAATTTACCACGAATTAGAGTTTGTCATTGAATTTAAAATATGTGTCTGTATTTTTTTAATGCGATTTTTATGTTAGTTATAAATTGATGTGCATTAGATTTAAGAAAAATCCCTTCCAAATTTAAAAGAAGGCGAAAAAACAGAATTGAATAAAGTATAAACTGGTATTATAAACGTTAAACCAGTCTATTACGAAAAAAAACATGATTGTTTTGGTCATATGCTTTATACCTTGTAGGCTAATAGAGTTATAACTTGAAAAATGCATAATTTATTTGATATCCTTAGGCAACAATGATTTTCGTTAAATATATGGTGTGCTATATAATTGGTGTCCAGTTAATTGGAGCATTATATTTTGTAAATTGCCTTTCTGGTATTGAGTACAAGGTTTTTTTACAAAATCAATTGTCAATTCTGCTTGAAAATGCACCTCTTAAAAAAAAACCTAATGTTATTCCATGATGATGGTAATTTAATTATTTACAAGAAGTTAGACAGCATTTAAACTTAGTTTTCGAAGCAGATAGTTTGGTCGAGGTGGACCAATTAATTGGGCTTTGGGGCCATTTACATAAAGAAGAAGAATTAATAAACAGAATTTCAAATACATTAGAATATCTCAAGAATGACTGTGACACTATTTAAAAAACTTCTTTTAATGGTATCCCTTGCTCTAGATTTTAGATAAACTATCGGGGAGGACATTTTGAACAGTATCTTTAAGCTATAAAAATTAAACTGAAATATCATTACTTACTTTCCAATATGTTATATTTTCGTTTTGAATTTCTCTAATAATGTATTATATATTTTGTTCTGTTTCTTCTTCAGTAAAATTTTATTTTTAAAACGTTTTCTATTTTTATATTGGGCTTATTGAGATAATTTTTTTTTGAGAATTAAATATTCTGCAAGTTATATTCTGTTCAATAAAATATTGCTCTGTAGTATTTTTTAATTTGTCATAATTAAAAATAAATTTTGTTTTTTAGTTAATCTTGGTTGTTGTTGAATTAATAAATTATGTTTTAGGTTTTTTGTCGATAACTCGGTTACCCTCTAATCTAAATAAACATTTTTTAAAAACATTTTGTTTGTTATTAAAAGAGGACAATATTTTGTTTCTTGTAATTTGTTTTCTAAAGTTAACAGTTTTTCAGTTATTCAACATTAAAAATAGGGATTTTTAACAGTCGCCATTTTGAAAGTAGGCTACATGAAATAATATTTTCTTTTTGATTTTGGTAAACTTGTAATAAGTTAGATAATAAATGGATATGTCAAATTTGAACTCAATATTGTTTATCTACTTCCAAAGTTACAATGTTCTATATAAAAAAATACAAAATGTCAGATTGTCTGGAAATGAAGCGTTTCCAAACTTATGTTTATATGAACTTTTTCCAGATTATAAATGTGCTACTTCCGAGCGTTAGAGTAGCCTACATATTGAACTACAGAATGAACACCTGTGAAGTATGTTAGTGTCCTTCTGGGATACTCTGTATAATTTGAACGATAATTGAAACTTTTTTTTTTTTAAATTGTATAGTTGGTCCCGAGTTGAAAAATAAGATATCCGGCGTTTCATAAATATTTTCAGAGATAATGTATATTTTGCAGTGAAAAAGTTAGTACTGGTTTTACAAATCTCTTTAGAAAGGATTGTTAAAACAAAAAAATATGTGGGCAAATTTCAAAATGGCAGCCGATTTTTAAATTTCAAAAATATTTTGACTATAATAAGTATTTACCTGGAGGTGAATTTGACACAATAGCTTCAAAATTAGCAATTCAATGGTAGGAATTACGCAAGTACATTTAATTTTCTTCTCTACAAATAGAAAGTTATCACTGCTAATATTTTTTTAACAATGTAAATCTCAAATTTAGAATGAAATAGCTCTAGTCTGCAGAATTTTAGTTGATTATTGGTTAACTTTAGGACATAAGCTAAAGAGGTTTTACATTTTGTTAAATTTAATTGGTATAAAAAAAGAAGAAAAATGTTCAGACAATTTCAAAAAGTTAGTTGTTTGAAATGTCTTTTCTGTAGTTCTATGTCCTACAAGTGTCAAACTAACCGGAGTAATTGTTTAAAACAGACGTTAAGAACATACATTTTTAGGTGTGACTTGGAACTTAAAATATGCTTATCAAATTAGAAGCCGGTCAGGCACATATGGTGTACAAATTCCGCAATATTAAAATCAAATTAGCCAAGACTGTTGTAAATGTTGCCAAAATATTGCAACATAAACTTTCGCTATAAGTCTACAGTCGCTGTCAAGTTAACATATTCAGCAGAGATCCTATGGATCAAAAATGAAATTAGGAATCTGTATTGCAAAAAAAACAAAGCTTAATATCGACTTTTACACGGCACACTTGAATTTACTGAATTCAATTCATCCTGCATTGATAGATAATGTACTGAATTATGTAAACACAGAAGTCAATAAGGCCATCAGTCCAATCCGCCGCTCACAACACAGAAAAATCTACTATTTACATACCAGTCAACACAAGTCAATAAATATTGATTGCAAACATGAATTCTATACGCGGCGTTTCCAACTTATCTAATGTACATTTTGATAGCAATGAAATGGACTTGTTGAACAAAGGTTTAAAATACAGCATCCCGAGGGTAAATAATAACAGCCATATCATACTTGACGTCGTGAACTCTGAAGAAGTAATTAAGACATTTAAAGACCAAGTATTGCAAAAATTTTAGTTAAAACATAATAAATATCAAGAATACATAAATAAATGGTAATATAAATAAATAATTAGTAATGTGTACAGAAAAAGGTAGTTTAATATGAAGGAAAGTAGAATTATAAGAGTTTTGTCAATTTCATTAAAAATGAAAAGTTCAAAGCAAGGGAAGTGGGATGAGAGACTGGAGGGACAGGATCCTACAGGTCAAAAGATAACAATAGAGTTGTTGACCACGTGACATTTCAGGTCCAGACTAGATTAAATAATCTGATTCAACTTGTTACCAAAATTATTCACATGCAATCTCCTATATTAAATTTTAAATTGTTTAAACTTTGAATATAAAAGCATATTATGATAAAGAATAACTGGTCAGCATAGGAAATACAAGAAAATATTTATTAAACCAAAGTTTAATAGTTATTGCAACAAACATGCATAGACAAAAAAACTAAAATTTTGTCTAGATAATAAGTTTAAATTTTTATAATGGAAATAGGTAAAGGATATGTGACATAATAAAATGATACCAAAATAAATTAATGGGGGGGGGGGGGTTGACCATCGAAAAATCAACAAAGTTCAAAAATCGTACAACTTTAAATCAAAGTTGTATGGAATCCAGAAGTCAAGAGGAACAAAATGATATTTACAGATTTCCAGAATTCCTGCTAGAACCAGAGATATAAGAATTTTCAAGAAAGTTTACAAATTAAATTCCAGAAAATCAGACATTACAGGAATCAACCTGCAGTAACCCCTACCACACAATAGGGGAGAAGTCAAGTGTTTGGATTTTGCAAAAGCAGTGCTGGCAACCCATGTACAAATAAACTAAATAATAATGAGTTAATCAACAGCTAATTAAAGTAAAACAAACATTAAAATGACCAAAAGGGATATAATAAATATTAACTAAAGTGAAATCTTGAAGAAATAAACCAAATTAATCAACTTTAAATGTCATAAATCAAAGGGAAATGTTCATAGAAATTGGTACCACTGGAACAGGGAATACGTTTTTGAGGTCCATTTCAAAAGAATTTTTCTTCAGTCTTTATCAAGCTCCTGGTAGGAGAACAACTCTCTATCCAGCTCCTAGAAGGAGAATAACTCTAACCAGCACCAGGAGAGGAGTCATCTGCAATCATCTTTATGTGATCAGCACTATACCGATCGATCGATCGTTTTATTGGAAGTGACCTGGCATTTCAAATGGTATAGCAAGATACAACAGACAGCCACACTGATTCAAACTTAGACTTAATCTTTAAACTTCTCGACTACAAGATCTTCAATCTGTAATCATTCAACTTTAACAACAGGACAACCGATTTCAACGTAACTGAGGACTGCTAGCTGACATCAACAAGACCTTCAGCAGAACAACTGTAAACAGTCTTGCCTAACAGGAGCCGAAAACAGCTATACAGTAAATATGTTTACAAGGTACCACAGTTATGTTCTTGAATAATATTCACTTTGAAATAAAAATAAATGAAAAAACGTTCTGGGGAAAATTATCAAATTAAAATTCTTTTTTATCTTATATATGTACTTTTTAAAGTCAACTTGTTTTTAATTTTAAAGTAAGTTTGATTTTAATAGTTAGTAAAGATATATTCATTTTAATAATAATTAGAGAATCAATAGTCATTGATATTTATGTTGAATTTTTGTAATATGTTTTAAAGTTAAGAAAATGTAAGATTTAAAATCTTGATTAATATAAAGAATTAAAGAAGGAATTTTTAATTAAAATACAAATTTTATTTCTGGATAACATTGTGTTGTGTGGATTTTAAACTAACCCTATGTTGTTTTCAGCTTAAAATTAAGTGTGTTTTTAAAATAATTTGTGCTCTCATAAATTTCACAATTTAAATAGAATCTGCAAAATAACTCTTTCAAATGACACTCCCTGAGAGTGAGTTTTAAAGGTAAAGCAATAAGAGAAAAAAGAGCTAGTTTTGATTAAATAATAAAAGTAGCAAAGGAATTTTAAAGTAATTCCTAACATCTAAGAATAAATACTAAAGTCAGTATTTTATTCTTGAGGCATTGTGGTGTTTGGCAGAATAAGGACGTTAATAAATAATTTATCAAGCAGTTCCCCAAAGGTGGGACTTGAATAAAATTAAGGGTTTATTGGAATTGTATAGCATTAAGTTCAATTTCCCATTTACAACCTTCTGTTGTGAATAACGTCAAAAGAAATAAAGGGTTAGAGCAAACATCACACTGTTTCAGTACACGTAATTGTGAACAATAAATTGAGCAATATCATACGCACATCCACCAACATAGACTGTAAACGGCATAATCTCAATAGACTTTATTCAAATGAAGTCAAAACTCACAGTACAATCAAACAAAAATTAATAGATAATAACGCAATCGTGACAAAAGCAGATAAAGGCAACAAATTAGTTATTATAGATCAGAGTGATTATAGACAAAAAACCTTAGATTTCATTATCGAGAAAAATATCCAAAAACTTAGTATTGATCCAACTAATAAATTTCACAAGAAAATAAACCAAACAATCAACAAATGCATGTCTCTACTGAGTGATGCAACTCGCAGATTTCTAAAACCAATCAACCCCCAAGCACCATTGTTCACCGGACTACCGAAGCTTCATAAAAAACATATACCCATTAGACCACTGATTAATTACACCACTGCTCCAAGTTATAGAACGGCCAAAAAGTTAGAACAACTTATCAAAAACAATATAACCATAAGAAAACAATTACAGTTTAAAGAACACAGCTGAATTTATAAATAAAATGAAAAACATTAAAATCATTCCAAATTATAAAATTATTTCATTTGATGTGATAAACATGTATACTAACATCCCAGTTGTCGAAACTATAAACATACTTAAAAATAACCTGACCAGTACCAACAAATTGCATAAACAAGAAATAGAAGAATTATTGTTGTTATTACAAAATTATTTCAATTTTGAAAATAATTTCTGCACCCAAACAGATGGCCTAGCAATGGGTTCACTGCTTTCTGGATTATTAGCTCACATCTATTTCAATTATTATGAAAATGAACATCTATTTTCTAGTAATAACAAATACAAACATAACATCATATTCTACGGTAGTTACGTTGACGACACGTTTATAATTTTTAACGGCTCCAATAGACAAGCTATTGGGTTATTGAACTATATAAATAACATCAACCCAAAAATACAGTTCACGATAGAAATAGAGAACAACCAACAACTCAATTCCCTGGACTTAACCACTATAAAAACAACAGAGAGTTTTGAATATAAGATATACCTAAAGCCCACCTCAACTGACATCACTATTCATGCATTATCTCATCATCCTTACTCACAGAAAATGGCAGCCTTCACTACTTCATGCACAGACTTCTCACAATCCCATTAACAAGATAGAATACTATAACGAAATAAGCATTATCAAACACATAGCGGAAGCCAACGGATACAAGAGTTCTTTAATAGACACAATGATTAAAAGCCATAATAAAAAACTCAATCGGAAGAACTCAGATAAAGACATAACTAGGGTCAACAAATACATTTCCTCAGATTATACTAACCTCCTACCAAATGTGTTGAATAATATTTTCAAGAAACACAATATCACTCTTGCATTCCGTACAAGCAATAACATATCATCATCCCTTAAACGTAGAACCGACACCCCATAGGATATAAATCTGGCGTTTACAAAATAAAATGTCCAGAATGTAACAAATATTATATAGGACAAACCGGGAGACATTTCATAGACCGTTATAAAGAACATGTTCCCTGTAATAAGTCCAACATTGCTAAGTCAAATTACGCACGTCACCTTACTGAAAACAACCATTGGCTAAGCGATTTGCAATCCAGTGTAGAGGCAATACACATTTGCACTAAAGGCCGATTATTGAACGCGAAGGAAGAATTTGAGATTTAGAGTGTTAAAAAATGATCCAAATAACATCTTGAACTATAATTTTCCTTCCAATCACATCATTTATACGATACAGCCTTAAAACATCTACGAAAACTTAGCATAAGTCGTTATCAGCAAGATTAATAACTTTAACCAGCAGTAAAGTTATGTCTGATAGATGACAGAGCACACTCGAGTGGCACACTGATAGATGATAGGTGCCAGACGAGTTCATATTGATGTGTTTTTGTGTCAGTGTATGTTTTTGTGTTGAATGTGTTTTTAATACCTATATGACAAGTTCTTCAAAGTGAACGAAGATATTATCTGATGATGGGGTTATGACCTCGAAACTAGTAAGAAGTAACCAAAATGAAGTCACCTTAAGGTAATTTAACATTTTATTAAATAGCGTGCAAGGTTTTGTTTAATCTTTGACAGAAAATAAATTTAGGTTTTGTGTATCTAGTATCTAAATGGTTTAAACATAGCACTTTCTATTCATTAAAGGAATGTTACGTGCAGACCCATGGAGGCTGCATTATTTTATTCCTTTTTTTCTTTTCATTTTATTAATATTGTTATGTATTGTATGTTATTATTTTTGTCTTCTTTATATTAAGTAATTTGGATTTAAAGATGATATTGTTTTTTTAAGTACTCTATTTCATAATTCAAATTGTATTGGTTCGTTTTTAGTCTTTGTTTAGTCGATCATGTGTATTCTAGTTCAACTATTGTATTGTAATTTCATATTTCAATTTGTATGTTTATTGTTTAGTTTTGTTATTAGCTTAAAGTGTGATGTTATTTATTTCCTTGCTCTTTTTCTTGTTTAAATACTGTTTCTGCTTGTTTTCTTTTTTGTTATATAGTGTAATGAAAGGAATGGATATATATATATATATATATATATATATATATATATATATATATATATATATAAATTCTAATGTAGCTGACTGTAAACCTACATGTTAAATTGTAATTTTACGCAATTAATGTAGTTTTTAACTAACTACTTGGTCATTACTAATCACATTATTGTTTTTTTTTTTTTTAATAGATCCTTTTGTAGAGCCTAGCAATCTGCACATATTAAGGTAAATATTAAAATAGCAAAATTAATACATATATAAAAAAACACCAAAAGAAATTTCAGAGTATGAAGAATAAAATAAATGTGTAAATACTTTTTTGTTGAAATGATTTAAAGAGAAAAACTAATCAGTTAAAATGAGTTGTATAGAGTCAGTGAAAAAGGAACAAAATATTAAAATAAGAATTCCAATAGAATATAATATATATATAAAACATTAAAATGAGCAAAAGTAAGTTAAATATAACAAAATTTATTGAATACATACACTTTCATATTCTTCCGAGCATACACTGGCATCAATCTCTTCGCTTTCTTTGTAGTCTTGTGTATAGACATATCCAATAAGCAATAAAGAAAATATCGCACACACTATATCATGCCACATTTTATGGAGAGAGCAAGAATGAATGTCCAGTTTTTGATTATGTTTATCATTGGTAGTGATCAGCCTATCTCATCATATTATGGCTTATCTTATTTGGATGTCTAATTATGCAATATTTAAAAATTAACAGAGATTATAACATGTACTAAACTGAGAAATACAATAAAATGATGATGAACAGCTTTGTACCTAACAATTAAGTGTAGTAAGTTAAACTTTGTGCATACTTCCGACAAATGGAATTATATCAGAACAAAAATAATCTATTTTAAGAAAATGTTTGTATTATATTATCCAGTCTAATTTTAAGAATTGTTGATTTTGTATTGAACATTTTCCTTATGCCTTCTGGTTAAAGTTGTTGGTTGAATTTTTTGTTAACTAGGAGCTCAGGTATAATGAGGGGATAACAATCCAAGGGACTTAGTTGGATCTACATCGTTTTCATCTAGTCTTGGATTAGTTACCTCTCTTTCATCTTTCCTTTAAGATCTCATCTCTTGTTTTCTTCTGACCCTGATGCTATTAGAGCATTCGAGAGCTAAGGGGTCTTTATTTTGTTCTTTAAAAAAAAATTAATTGCTTCCTTTTGTTATAAGGTGATGATGATTGAGAGGCTTTACACCTTTAAACATGAAGAAAAAAATTATCATTATTTGTTGAAAGAATCATTTTTAGGGTTGGTAAGGCATTCTTCATAGCAGAGAAGGGTTTACTTTTACTATTAATCAAACATATGATAAACATAAAAAAGTTCTTGATTTACAAACATTCGGGCTGCAAATTTTTATGATATGAGCAATGACTTAAAAACAAAAACAAAAAATAAGAAATTTGGATACTGGTGTGTGACTGGCAGATAACAGAAGTGTGACACTTGATTATGTATGTAAACCCATGTAATTGGCTGTTCTCAATGGGGTTAAATTTTGCAGTATATATAGTACTGAACTTGTCAATCGATACCAACATGTAGTGTATGATGCATGTATCTTTTATTTCAATTTTGCTGTAACATTTATTACTTTATTTGATCTTTATTATTGTTATGTATTTAGTTATTTTGTTGTTTTGATCCTACGAACCATATTTATTTCTAACTTCTAATTTAAACTTTATGTAATAACTTCTGTTGCCACACACATAAGTAAAATAATAGACTTACCAGCTGTTACATCTAATTCAATAAGAAGTATTCAAAATGTTCTTAATACTTATTTTAAAAATTCGCAAGCACTAAAAGCTTTAAAATATGACGTGAGCCAAGAATTAATTTTGATCACAATACTTTTTAGATCGTGAAAGTCTTAAACGTTTTGAAGACAAACGCTCTGTAAATCATAATGTCCCTAATGTAACAGAAGTTATAAACTTTTTGTACGAAGAGTACATACATTTTGATGATGCTCAACTATCAATTAGTAATATTTCTAAAATGCATTTAAATCAAAAATGAACTACAAGCCATCAACTTATGATAAAAATATCCATTTGATTTTCAACAGCAACAAAAATAAACAAATAGCCACAAGTACAACACCATCATACAATTTGCAATAATAATTCACACAAATGGTCTCAATTTAAAAATAAATACAACTGTAAGATTGGAATTCATCTGAAAAATCAGTATTGTGTGAATTGTATAAGTTAACACCATATAATAATACTGTATAAATCTATGCGTACATGTCAGAAATGTCATAACAAACATCATACTCTGTATTTAGAAAATATGTCAAACATTCAATCTAATGGGAGGAGCAATTCATGACTAGACCAGAAGGCTGCAAGAAGTTCATTGTTTAATTTAAAGAACCGCATACCACAAGAGCATATCACACAAACGAAAAATTTTATACCTGCTCAGCTGGGTTAAACCCGGAAACCATTTAAAACAATCCAAGTTTAACCAACACAAGTGCACAAGTTCAATCCAATAAACATTCTATTATGTTAAACACGATTAAAGTTTTGACCAAACAATTTAAACAACTTATTATTATAACAGCTATTTTAGATTCTGGAAGCTAAAGTATATTTATGACTACAAAATGTGCATCTCTTTAGGCATTAACTTAAAACCTGTTGGCATTGTATTAAATGGTATCATACAGAAACATACTCTAGTGAAAGGGTTAACTCGAGTGAATTTAAACACACTTAAAGATTTTTCATTGTTAAAAATCTTAACGCTTTGTTGTTCATAAAATTACAAATTAAAAATAAATGTGTTAGAATTTAAAATATGAAAAGATTGTTATTGTATTAGAATATGAATATGTATTTATGTAATGTTATACCAATAGAAGCATACATATTACTATAATGGGGGAGGGGGGTTCACTAGAACAAATTCCATGAACAAACTAAGACCTTGGATGATGATTAACTCCATGGCCAAGAGGACTACAGCAAAAAACCAAGGAGATTCCTTCGTTTCCAACCAAGAGGAACCAGGAACCAAAGAAAAAAGTGTGAAAATCATCAAGGATCATAATATGGTCAAGAATATACTGTATAATGAAAATATTAGACGGATAACTTGGACATTAATGGAAATACATTTATGAGAGGAAATACTTTAATCAATAATAACTAATTCATTGTTTTTTTTAAAAATAGTTTAATTATTAAAATGTGGCAAAATTAGTACAGTCCATGATTGACAGAAACGTGAAACTATCCTTGATTGTTGGTACCTTCTGGGGTTTTGGGTGGGGTAGTGGTAACCTACTACTATATTAATTTAAACTGGTGTTATTTTTAAACTTCATTTAATTTGTCCCAGTCAGACTTAGTTCCTATCATTCATTCCCTTATTGCAGAACATAGAGCTTTGACAAAATTATGTCAGAATTTTCTGTCTTATGCCATGTCATATCCTTTGCCTGTCCCCCAGTTGTATTTACAGCTGGCATTTATTTTTTGATACTTTGCTTCCAGTTAATTCTCAGCCTGGCTCTCTTCAGACTTCCTTGTGGATTCTAATAGAAAGCTTGCCTGGTAATATTTGTGTGTGCCCCATCCATCTCCATTTTCTTTGAAGTATCTCCACTTTAAGTGAACATTGGTTTGTGACTTCCCAACGATCTTGGTTGAAATAACCTTTGGCCACCAAATTTTAAGGGCGTATCTTAGACAACAGTTAAAAAAAGGTTTATAATCTGGTCAACCGTGCTTTCCCAATAGCAAAACTGTTTGAAGCACTTTATGTCAGCTCCATCCATTACCAAGCGAGAGTTGCTGTGATGAGTGATTCTTATTTAGTCTTTATAGTATTTATTTTTAATCCTATTTGTTCAGCTTACATGTTACATCCTTCATATCCATATCCTGAAATATTTCTACAAGAAGACATAGGTCTTCTTGGTCCATGCTCCGCAAAATACATGGTCATAAAAAGCATGGAAGACATATCCATAAAATCATGGTCCATGCTCTACATCTTTTAGAAATACAAAATATAGTTTCAGGCTGCTTATATATAATTATTACATAATTTTAGTATGTTTTATAATATAATAACAAATGCATTAATTGCATTCAAATTTATTAAGTTAAATACTTTATTTAGTAATGTTATGTTAAATTTGCTGATGATACAAATTTAAAAAAAAGAACATATTTTCCAAATTTTTTTCCCGCTATAGCTAAATGAAAATAATAATAATAAAATTAATTATTACTTAGGATTATATTTAATATAGTACTTTATTTATTATTGCTATATTACTCAATTGTTTCCTTAAATATTATTGGTGGAGTGAGTAATACAGTAATAAATAATTACAAGCACTCCTTTGGATAATATCAAAAATGAGAGAATCAAATTTAATGGCAATAACTCTTACTCTTTTCTTATTGCTATAGTAGTAAAAGTAGGGTAAGTATATTTTACATAGATAACTTGTTTTACATAATGTTTTACATAGATAATTTGAGGCGACAAAATAAAAATATGTTTTATTAGTAACCATAAGTAGTATTTACCCAGTCTTATTTTTATTTATTGAAAAAATAACACCAATTTTTTTCTTCAAACTTGGAAATTTATCTATAATGTCTTCATAAACTGCCTCTGTTCTTCCAATAATACATTGACCTTGGCCTCCATTACGATTCGTCTCCACTCTTTTCTATACAATGGAGACAGTTTCTAATTCCCGGTCCTCATCACTCTTAAATCTCCCTCAACATCCTGCAGCCATCTTCTTATTGATCTTCCTCATTTTATTTGTCTAGTAATTCTGGCTTATAATTAGACTTAGAATAACTGGCTTAGAATTTCTTTTGGCAATCAATATACTATTGCATTGACATGGTCTCAACCATGTGACGTTCACAAAACATAATATATCCTTCCCTTTAATCAATTTCTCCATCCCCCTGTTGCTGCAAATTCGCCACACATCTACCTCATTCACAGAACCATAAACTTTCCTTAATATTCTTCTTTCAAACATTCTTAGTGCATTAATTTCACCAGTTAAGAGAGTCCATGATACCAATGCGTATGTAGCCACTAAGGAAATTAGGATTTTGTACAACCTAATTTAACTTTTGTCGATATATTAACTTTTAGTAATTCTTATTATAAACTTACAAACAAATTTATTTAAATAATAATCACCATAGTTTTATATTCATGTTTATTCTTGTGTTGTGTTTTAATTGAGATATATAGTTAGAAGTAGGTATAATAAACACATTTTAGATATTTGCACATAATAAAATTTTACTTGCTTACATATCACCATTACACATTAGTAGTGGGCACTACCATATAAATAACAGTAACACACTACCATCTTCATGTATAACAGTAACACAACTCGAGCTTTGAGTAACTCGATTTAAAATAAAATTTGATTGTACACTTTTGTCCTTGATTTTTACAATATCACTGACAATTATAAAAAACACAGTGTATAATTGCTGTAGTTGAACAGTGAAGCAGGTGATATATTTGCTTCATTAGACATATCAACACACTAAACTAGGTTTGTGGGTAATATGCCACTCATACATTTCAGGCATTGATGCAGCAAAGTGGATGTACTGCATCTGCTTTAATGAGATGATTATGAGAAGTTTGGAAATATTTATCGTTGATTACTTGCAGCAATGTGGAGTGTCTGTAGCACATAAAATGTTTCATAATAAAGTCTAAATTATGTTAAATTCTATAGGAAAGTAGGGCTTCACTTGCAGTATCTGAATACCTCTCATTGGACAATATTATGTGTATATAACAAAACATATTATTTTTAATAGGAATTATATATTTACAAAAATAATTTATTTTCAGGAAGTTGCTAAAATTAGAATGATTCTGCAATATTTACTGTAATCATTTTTCTGATTACCTCAACTCAAAAAAAAAAAAAAAACTACAATCAACAACCTGTACTAATTACACGAGAAGTTATTTGACAATTTACATTAAAATCATTGGAAAAAAGAAATTATTATTATTATATATATATATATATATATATATATATATATATATATATATATATATATATATATATATATATAAGAGGCTTACCTAGGAAAATGGTCCTTGGTATTACCTAATAGTACGTAAGTAAGAAAACACACACAAAAAAACACTATAGTTTTGAAATATTTCGTAAACACTGTTCACTTTCTCAATCAGTAGAGTTAAGAAGAAAACTGAAGACTGAGTGTTGAACCACAGATTTTATTTATTTATTTATTTTATTTTTTTGTAAAGCCTGTTGGGAAAGGGAAAAGGATAAAGGATGATTGATCTAAGGTTAAGATTAGAGGGTTCTCTTGATTTTGTAACCCATAACTGTCTCATCAATGGGTTACAATATATATGCATATCATGAGTGGAACAGTTTTTAAAAATATCACTTATATAGGCCTACTTCCTTTGTTTGACATAATAAAGATTTAATCACATTTTGTTGTCATATGAAATCTACAATACCTTTGATATAGTGGTTGTTACTTCTATGACCTTGACTGGGCATTGTAGATGCAATTGACTAGCAAAGGTGACAGGTGTTGAAAAACTTAACACTGTCACCTCATTACAATTTATCACCTTAACTTATTCCAATTTGAATTACTCTCCTTGCAATTCCTGGCCAATTTAGTATAGACGAAATTCGCATGATATAAAATCCGATAGCTAGGTCTCTTCATTTCATTTATGTGTATTCTATCCCTGTTTATTGTGTATTTCTCATAAAATACATATGGCTGAAAAACTGTAAAAAATAACACTACAGTCTTTCAACCAGACTAATACTTGTATATAATAATAAAGGTACAGTTGTCTGGTAGCACCTTATTTATTATTTTATTCTGGTATAGTGCCGCAGGGTGATGAGTAGTCTTTCTCCATTCACACTCAAAATTAATCTGTTTTAAAATATAGAATATATGACCCAACTAAAATTCATCCCAGTTACTCCATAGGATTTTAAAGAAACTTGTGAGGAGCTTTGGGATTAATACATTATTTCTGTTTGTATAAAGGTTATCAAGTATTCAGCATAAAATATGCTGAATTTACATAGTCGGCAAACACTGTTGCATAGGAAGTACTACCCAAGTAATGGTATCTCAGACAACCTATCAAATAGCCTCCTACAACTCTGGTTCTATAATTTAAAGGACTTTCTGGAGAAGAAAGAAAATATAAATCTGTACTTCCATTTTTATTCTCTGAAAATGAGAAAGTAAAGTATGAAAATAGAAATTGGTGCATACCCACTACTTATTATTGTCTAATCTTTTAAAGGAGACTTAATCATTGTTATTATATCTAAAGTACATATATATAAAATTCTACTTCATTGAATTTTATAAAGACTATAAATCTATTACACTTTTGAGAGTTGAATTGTATATATCTGGATATTCAGGATCAGGATATTTTTTAAGATAATTCAATTCTTCACTTTTCTTGTACTTGTCTATGAAAGACCAGAGATCTTTTACATTTTCAGAATAAGATTTTGAAGCATTTCCACAGAAAAATCTTTCATAAAAAAAATCTTTATTGTCTTCTTCAAAAGTGGTATCTGTGCACTGAAGTCCTGGGCAGCATTCATAATCTCCACACTGTAAAGCATCAAAAGAAAGAATAATAATTTTAAGTCTACCTGTAAGTTGTGGATTTTTGAGTTAAAAATTATATTTTGGACCGATGAGAACTTTCAAATTATGATTATCCCTAGTGAAACACATCAATATTTAGTTTCATTACATACACAATAATGAAATTTTAAATTCATATATTTAACAAGTTGATGAGGACCATCAGGAACTTATCCTCTTTTGTCAAAGAAAAAAAAACCCTTTCATTGTTTTTCGAATCACTAACAGACTTCTTAGCTCTAGTTATATTAAAAAAAATCCTTTCTAGCCTTTCTCATGATGGTTTTACAGAGTTTTAAGTTGAATATATATAATATATATATAAAGCCTTCATTCACTATGATGTCAATGATTTTCATCTACAGGCATTGTACCTATTCAGATATAAAATTTTTTTGGAGGTCAGGTTTTATATTTTACTTTGTTATTTCTTAGTTTATTAAAAAAACCATTCAAGATTGCTTGTAAGATATTAATAAAACTATTTATAGTGCCTGCCATATAACATTTTTCATTAAATTTTTCTTAACTTCAATAAGTACGAGTATTTTTATGGGTGTACAAGAGATATCATGCCGAATTTTAAGCCTGTATTTTAATTTTTGTGTCCATTATTGTGTTTTACAATTGATCACAACAAAAAGGTGGATATTATGTTCAAACCACTTTGTCAAATTCCTTAGACTGTGAAATTTAAGATCTGTTAAATGTCCTTGGTATTACATTTAATTACCTCTTTAGTGTTATGTTTAATGTACTATCTTTGGGTATAGACCCTGGGTGATTCGAAGAAACCCTTGGATGGACCTGAGAGTTTTGTGTGAAGAAATGCCATGCTTAGGGTAGATTGTAGTTGTCAATTTCCATAACTGTGATAGGAACTCTGATAAAAGGTTCTATAGATTTGGTATGGTCAAAATCAGAGAATCAATGTGAATGAGTTTAGATTTATTAGAATAGGTAAATACGGGTTTATAATTGAAATGACTGCCATTAGCAGATAAAATCAACACATAGAATTCAGCATAAGCTTTATAAAACAATATAGTTTCTTTCACCGATCAGGTAAGACTTATGGTAGGGGAAATTGGTCTGTTAACTGGACATTGATCAATAATGGGATTGGTAGGTCAATACATAAGTTCTGCTCCCATAAAACATATTCTTGGAATTGTTTTCATAAAACCTGAAGGTCCTCTTCCATTTCATAGAAAACCTAGGGTGGTTCTGAGATTATAATATCTGGTTGAATCCTATTATATAAATATTCCACATATTGGCGCTTGACTAATAGAATGACGTTATTGTTACCATAACAATCAGTATATTTAGAGAATGGGGGAAATAAGTTATTTAGTGTTTCTGAACGTGTTATTCTTGTTGTCCCAAGTCATATTCATGTTGTCCTATAAACATGGTCATGAGATAAGCGTATAATAAATAACCTGAAAATATTTTTAGATACTGGTAACTGTTTTTATTAGATATTTGTACTTTAATAGTGTGCATATATATTTATAAGTAAATTAAAGTGTATATGTGTATGTTTTAGTAGTGATAGTGTTTTATTTCTTACTCTTTTTAATAAGCCTACAGGATGGAGTGTCAAAGTGGAAACAGTAGTAACATGTAAATCGGAGTACCAAAATATTACACAGCCCAACTAGAGGAATTGTTTTAAATGTATACAATTTCATGTTAAAAGAAACCAAAGAAAGATATTGTATGATTAAACAAGTGGATCAATGAGTGTCTCAGGCTTCTGATATATCTCCAGTAGCATTCAAAGAATTTTGAAAGAAACGAAGACCAGTGAAACGACTAGTTTCTCTACACTGCGTTATAACCACACAAAGAAGAAAAGCAAAACAAATGTAGACAATTTTACAAAATGTGTAATTTGCGATACAATATACAATTTTCATTTAAACTATGGGGAATGTGTTATTCTAAAGAGAATTAAAGGAAACAATTAACTTTGAGGGTAGTATTTGTATACAAAAAAATTATAATAAGGGATTTAGGCTTTTGAACAAAAAAAATTGTAATTGAAAAATTGGAAAATCAAGATATGAGGCTAAAATGTCTAGGAGCGATAAAATATTACAGAGAACAAAAACAAACTATTATTTACACAGACGAGACTTTCATCCCAGTCATATAAAACCTCTATTTTGAAGTGATGGTTCTAATAGGCTCCTTTCCCCTTAATTCTAAAGCAATGAATTATTGTACACACGGGTAAATAAATCTGATTAGTAAAATATGCCCTTCTTATATTTAAATTGGGTCAAAAAACAGGAGATTATGTTAATGATATGAACTATGAAAAGTAACTAAAACAAAAATTAATTCCAAATCTTTATCCAAATTCTGTTTTTGTTGTACATAATGTGCCTTATTACAATGTGCAATTCAATCGTGCCCCAACATCTTCCTCTCATAAATCAGACATAATAGAATGTCTCCAAAAAATCAAATATAGTCACTGCCAATAAGTGTAAACCAGAACTCTATCGACTAGTAACATTACACAAATTCTACACAAAAACTCATAAAATTGACACAATTTTAGCAGACGAAGGTCACTCTTTTTAAAACTACCTCCTTATTTGCCTTATGTATTACATTTCTCAGCTAATTGCCACAGAAATGTACATAAATCTAAACAAATACTAATAATGCTGATATTATTATTTTATTACATTATGTAAAAAGTCGAAATTACTTACATATTCAAATAGTTTTGAGCATGGATACAATAGACGTTGGTATTGAATATCATAAGATTTTTTGTTCTCTATAGCAAAGTCTATGTATTCTCCTTCACCCTGAATTTTAGATATTAATAAACTGACACACAAATAAAAAAAATGTTGACACATTGGGTTAGTTATTCACGGGTTTTAATGAAGCATCTTTCTTGATTATATAATATCTAGATTATACCATCAACATAAAATGTGATTATTTATAAAACATTGTCTCTTATGATTACTTATTTATTTAGTTATATTTGTGTTAATTATAAACTTGCAGTTAATATTTATTTATTTCAGACTTGGAAAAAGATGTAATTTGTATGCCGGTAAACCCTGAAAGAAATCACTTTGAAATCTCAAAAGGTTTACAAGAAATTGCAGTTTATATGTACCAGATTTTAGCATTTCACGTATCGGCACTTGCAATTCCCTTTTAAAACGCCTGTAATTCCCTAACTATTCATCATAATAATATGAACTAATATATGAAGAAAGAAGAAAGTTCAAAATTTAGTGTGGTTTTTTTTCAAATCGAAAATAATCTCATGTAGTTTCTGAGTAATGAATTCTAGAAAACAGTCAATTTTCAAACTTTGCAAAATCCTAAGGGGTACCTACCCCCTTGCAATTTTTTTAGGCCGGAAAGTGAGTTTTTGATTTTTGAATGTTTCTATAGCTTAATAGAAGCAGAATTAAATTTGAATTCGAGGAGTGCTATTAAAATTTCAAAATTGCTAATTATTTCCCATTTTTATAAAAATTTCAACATTTAACAATACCAATGACATGCACAACAAAAGATGCAGAATTGAAAAGAGAGTAAACCCTAAAAAAATCACTTTGATAGTTTCATACAAAGCATCATATATTTCTTCGATGTGGTATCACAAAAGCAACAATGCCGCAATTCTGCTTTCCCATCTTGTGTTGCAAAGTGGTTTTACTGTGAGAGTTAAAACGTGCTTCAGCAAAATACTCCATCTGTGAGTGTAACTTGAAAATGTCTTGAATAATGCTGAAACAGTATACTGCAGTTTTCCAAGACAAAGCCACATTGTTAATGTCCAAATTCATAGAGTGGTTTCCACATAGAATGCTCTAGGATTTAAATCAAGAATTCTCTTCTGGACTCCAAGATGTTTTCTCTTCATTGCAGAGCCATTGTCATAACCCTGGCCTCTCATGATTTTCAAAGGAATGCTTCTTGCTTTCTACTCTTTGAGTAACACTTCTTTAAGACCTTCACCTGTACAATTGTAATAGGAACAAAGGCTATAAAATGGTTCTTAATCGAGACATCTTCATTTTCTGTAATTTGTACGAACCTAACTACAAAAGTCATTTGCTCGGTGTGGCTTATGTAAAATTTTAGCAATAAAGTCGTTTTGGATATTTTTACTTAAATAATGAACATATTATTCTTCTCACATTTGATGGTCATACAACCATCAAATTTTCCTATGTGTTCTAATAGCTTAAAAAAAAAATGCTGTTGTTAAGCTAAAATAAGGTATCGGTTTTCCCTTGACTACCCTAAAACTGTATTATACATAGTAAATGTTTCAGAACTTGATTCCAATGTTCAGTTTCAGCACGAGTCTTTCATTTTCTTCAATAATAGTTTTGTTTAGACGTAAATGTAAAAAAAAATCACACCAGGATTTACAGTTATCAATATGAATAGGAGATTTCTCATGACTGGTCAAAATTTTGCTCAAGTTCTGCCAGTCAGAATACCCTACATTACCAGCAAGAAGAGAATTAGCATTTTCAAACAGTTTGCAGGCAAAACAAAAAACTCCATTATTCAATATTGAAAATATCAACCAAATCCTATTAACTTGCCCCCCATTGTAAAGTTTTCTTGTATAATGTATTGAGGAAAATCTTCTACATTTAGCGTCTTGAGGAATATTTGTTGTTAGTGACTTGCTTAGGTCCTTGCTCAACAAGTATTTATCGTACTTCATCATTTATTTTCGGTGGTTACTCTCCATAGTCATTTGAAAAAAGTGATGATGTTCCTCCATTTAGTTTCTGTAATCAAATATCGGAGTTAACATGACAATTAAACTACAATGTTTTTGTTCATTGATTGCCTTATTACTAAAAATATATTTTATTAAATAATCAATTAAAAAGTAATTTATTTACGAAAAATAATATTTTGGGTGCTTTTTTCTTCCTCCACCCCTCTGTACAAATGAAAGCTATTGCAATTGACATAATTTTTGTATTGGACAGCAGTGGAGACTAGTACAATGAACAACACGTCAAGAGAACAGGTCACCATATGCTAGGTCAAACATGCCAATAGGTAATGAAGAGCCTGTCCCAAAGAGATTAAGGAAGGAAAATGATGTTTAAGTGATGGAGGAATTTTTTAAATCATTGCTTAAACTTGAATCCATTATTGTAGGAGGAGTTCCACCAGACTTTATCTTAAACCAAAGTGGAAATCTAAAAGAAAGTTGTATACATTCTACAAAAAAGATTGGTGTCCCACGAGAAATGTTAAGCCACTTTCTTTTTGTGCATTTTCACAAAAGTTTTTATAAATTAAGCCTATTTCTACCAAAGCAAGTTATAGTTGTGTGCAATGAGATGGTAGGGCTTTTATTTCTTCCATTTATTAGTATGTGATGGTAGTTCTTAATGTGTTAACATTGACTATTTTAGTTTCATGTTATGTTCTGTTTGACACAAAGATTTTATAAATTAAAAAATATACCGTCAAAACTTTGTTTCACTTAATTTACTTAAATGAAAACTCCTTTTAGTTCCATCATCTGGAATGCAATTTATACACAACTATTAAGTGGGAATTTAAGAAATAAATATTGACTTATTATTATATTGATATACTGTACAATTAAAATAAAACACAATTTCTCGTAAATAATATGTTTATTAATTCAAACGTGTCTCAACGATAATGTCTCCACCTTTAATGATGTATGAGCTACTATAATCGAGATTTACTTGTTTACTGTTTTACTTTACTAAACTATATCAGTTATAATTTGATCATTGTAGTTCATGCATCACTGAAGATGGCAAATAGTCGTTGAAACATGTTTGAATTAATAAACATATTATTTTTGAGAAATTGTGTTAGAGGTTTATTTTAAATGGAATTTTTTTTTGGATTTCTAAAAAGAGAGTCCGAGAGAGGAAGTAATCATGTCCATTCTCAGCAGTTCATTGGTAGTTTACACATTTGAATTAAATTCACTAATTAAAAATATACTACTTTAAAAATGTTCATTATCCTAACATTTCCCCTATTATATAATAACATGTCTTGCAGTTTAATAACGTTATAAAAGAACACATTTCACTAAGTAGTTTATTAATAAATTATCAACTAATAATGAGTCTCGTTTACTCATTTCCTAAAATGCAAATAAAACTTTAATTTTGTGAAACAACTTGATACGCTTATCTGTTGATCTTATGTAATATTAGTTAGTCATTGATTGATATAAACTGAATCATGTGATAATGTCTGAGATGAGTTTTATAAAATAAATCATTTATATATTTATAGAGAAATCTCCCTTATATATTTTTTAAAATTATATAACAAGTATTGTGCTTCTGTTATAATATGAATAAAATGTTTTAAGCCCAAAGAAACACACTTAGGTCTTTGTTAGGATGTAATATGTTTGTTTGCAAAATTATTCTTATGAATTTATTTAAAAAGGAACCTCTTAACCAGCTATTTTCTTACAGTATAATTTTTTAACTTTTTTTTTGGCTGAGAAACAATGAAAACTAGTATTTTTCTTCAATGCTACCATTTCCCATGTGCCCGCTCCCCTACGAACTAACCAACGTCCTCTTTACCTCCTAGATACTTCTTCACTCTCACACATATTACAAGCTCCCTCCTAAACAGAGCCTAATTATACCAAAAAATCTTGTTTATGATGTAATTAAAGTGTACCGTATACTAAAAAATTGTTTGAAAGAGAATTTATATAATATTTTTATATACCATTAGAAAATAACTGAAATGAAAATCATATTACATATATTTATTGTAAGTTTCTTGCAGGATGATGAAAATATATTCCTGATTACATTTTTATAAAATATGAAACTTGATATTTATTGAGTGCACTATACATAATATCATAATATTACAATAAACATTGGGATGTTATATTCTTGAAAACTTTGTTCACTTTGATTATTGAATAATAAATTTATTTACTCAAAATAAAGTCTACAGCTCAGTGTTCACATTTTAAGGCTACTCCTTAACAAAGCTCTGACGGCTCTTTATAACTAAAAACCGTCTAGCTAACTTGTCTAAATCTAAACAACGAGCCCTCTTAAGTTCGATACAAATTATACTAGTACCAGACATCCATTTCTTAAGTAGTTTTTTATGACATTTAGATTTGAAAATGACATTTTGTTACTTGCAACTGTGACTGGTATGATTATAAAAATTATAAATGATATACATACGTTTGGCACACTAAACACAATAAACTAATTATGATTCAAAATGGATGGTCACAGTCACAATTAGCACACTATGCATCAAGATTACACCCATCACTTTTATGGCCGGCCTTCCACACCACACTGTCCACATACTTCCTCTTTAGAGCAAATGCTGATAACATGTTCAAATTCTTGGCATCTGGAATGTATGAACATGTTAAATCCAAGGATTTAAAAAATCCTTTCTATAGTGTTTGTTAAACTATAGAATTCAACAAACACTCGCTCAGGAAGATTTGGTGTACCAAATGTTAAAATAATAGAACTGGTTAGATTTTCTAACCATTCTCAGTTCGATATATACCTTAACTGTTTATAATGTATTGTTCGGCAAGCTCATTCAATAATTTCCTCTGTGCTCTCATTTAAGAGGTCACACAGGAAATAACACCTTTAGATACATTTAAACCTTTGTGTGGTTCAACAGACATGTTAACCAGATCGAAAAAGGACTTCATTATCAACAGAGAGTGACTCTGTTTGTCAGAGTCAGTCTGTATGAATAAAGTACCATTTCGAAGTTTACAAATAGAACAAACATTACCTGTAGCATCAGTTACAGCTTTGATAATAAGAAAGGGTGAGATCTTAGACAGATCTCACCCTTTCACTTACAGATCTGCCACTTCATTACTATTATGTACAATAAGGAATCTAGGAGAAGGTCCCTGATTCCTTACATCCAAATTTCATGTCTTGAGCTCAACACAGACAGATTCCTCAGACGATGCCAATAGTTCTCTTATCACAATCCGGGTTGACGTTTATAGTTGTAGAGGCAATAAAAAGGTTAATCAGCTTATCGTGTTAAGTGGTTGCAGAAGAGACTCTGGGAACGGGTACATCCTTAGATCACTTTCGATCATTTCCAAATTCCAGAACTCTGGGGCCCAGAGTATCCTCTTTAACCAGACTGGATGGGCATCAGTACAGACATGCAACTGAAGAGGGCGTAACCGACACCTTCCCCATCGCAAACGCTTCCTGACCAAAGATCAAAGTGGCTGGTTACTAAACAGAAACCATACATACACCTTCAGCAGAGCAAGCTCACAGCATACCAGATTCAAAGATTTTCACGCTTAGTCTGGTACGCACTTCCAGACGTGCTACGGCTTTGCCCGGTTAAAAACTCGTTATATATCAATGTACAGTGTATGTGTATCTCTAGTGATTTGTGAAGAGCAACAGCCTCTACCAAATGTAAAAGTTATTTGAGTGTTGTACGTGTGTATATTCAGAAAAGCTGTTTAATTGTTCCACCCCTGTATAGCTAGGGTTCAGTGAGGGACACTAAACCCCTCGCAATAGGTACAGACTATCTGCACCTCCTACAATAAAACCCTAAGTAAAGGTGAAAGTAAGAAAATGTATATAGGTGAACTGGGTGTATGTCTATATAGAAGATAGTTTATGTGTTGTAAGTGTTTGACTGGGGACCGCGAGGGACGTCAAACCCCTCTTATTAGGTGCAGCTAATCTGCACCTCCCCTGCGGGGTAATTAACTAACATACAAAGCATCGGCAGCAAAGTTTATAGTATCAGAGCCATTTTGTGGAATCTCTAAAAAAGGGTTATGTTTGTCATCAACACTTAGGCTGAGAAAGAGTAAGGGACAAGGTGGATAAACATCTCAGGTCTGAGAGTGAGTAGACTCGCACTTCATTCCCCCTCTATAAAAATTGCTTCATATCTTATCAAGTTAAGCCAGTGCAATATAAGGGAGGTGATAGGCTGGATCACAGGGCATGACCATTTAAAAAGCATATTCACAGGATGGGAAAATTCACAGCAGAACTTCTGTGCAGAAAGTGTGGAATTCACGACTAGACTAAGACCACCTCCTCTTAGACTGTAGCTGTCTTAAGCAGGAAAGGATAGACATCTTTGGACATGTGGAGAAAGGTTTAACAATTCCCCAAGATAACCTCATAGGAAAAATCCACAACTTTTCAGAGTTTGTAAATCTATAGGATGATGACTTGGGGGCACAGATTCATCTTGCAGGATCACAATAAGCTTTAATGGCTGAAATGCTTTGAGTAACAAGGACTGCCAGAAGTGGATTGTATTGAATCACTTATATATGATTGTATTATGAACTATATATATGATAATATGTGAATTTTATGATTTTATAAACTATAACAACTATAACATATATATAACAATTCATATACAAGTCAGATATATGAACCAATAACAGATTTTTTTTTTATATCGGGAAAGTATAGTTGTAACATATTTTTTTACATATGTTCCAGAATATCCCCTTTTCTTGTGTATAGGTGGGAGAATAGAAAAGGCAGTGGTAAAATCTATTGAGAAATACATGACTCGAGACAGTATCTTGAGTCCTTGGAATTGAGAAAGGTAAAGAAAAAGAAAAAAAAACTATAGTTAAATAATTTTTATTAACAGAAAGAGTGTTAATTTTGGTTAAGAGATTTTGTAAAGAATTTAAGGTGCATGGTAGTGAAGAGTGTCTCGTCAATGTATAAAAGTAGAACTCTGTTAGTATCAAAGATAAGTACCTTGCAATCCCATGTAATTTAATACAAATATATTGTTCCCTAATTTTTGACACATAGAAATCTTGATTTATTAACGTTTTTAGGTGGAAAAGAACAAATTGCATTTCAACAAAGATATTTATATTCATGACATTCTAAGTAAAAAGTGCTGATATAAAAATATCATTTAATAATATACCCAATATAACACTAACTGACTGATTCATTATAATTCATAGAGTAAAAGGTTACTATTTATCAGATAAATACTGCTTCCTGCCAGCCACCCTAAAACTCTGCACTAATCTTTAAAAAATGTTTAAACCAAAACACTTAAACTAATATTTTTTCAAATAATTTGTCACATGTTGCTTTACATAATCCAACCAAATGCCTGTGAAGCAACCAAATGGGATCTAAGGATACATGACACTTGGAGAGTGATGCAAGTACTTGTTCCCCTTATTCAAAAGATTTCATATTGTATAGGTCAATTCCAATAGGTTTATAATTACTTTTTGAAACGAACAATTATAAAATGGACTTTATTTTGCAAGTATCAATTTAGTACATTATAACTAACACAACATGTAATAATAATAATATACATAATATATTTTATTTTTTATACTGAAATATATAACACTTTATTTATGTTTATAACAACTAACTTACATCATATTATATTTAAAATATTATAAACGAGTAAACACGAAATATTTATTTTATTTTAATATCTATTCAACGTACAAAATCGTTACATTTATTTTGGTATAAATATTTATATAAAATATTATTGGTTAAGTAAAAAAATTATTTTATTTAATACAAACATATTAATTATATAAAGTGTACGTATTATGAATAAATATATTTTGCAATTTACAATATATTATAATAAACAATTATCTACATCATTTTAAATGTGTCTAAGCTAACAAGACATTGAATTGTATCTGAAGGTAAATTTTGCTTTTTTTCCTGCAAATAAGCAAATACATTTTACAGGTTCTTCAAATCTGTATATGTTATTTATTCAAAGAGAAATAGGATATTTCTTTATCAGCTATTATTTGTGAATTTGTATTGATGTTTCTTTTTAACGAACAAGTTTTGTGCAATTTTCACAAAACTTGATGAATATCTTGTCAAAATGTAATCAAAGGAAATTTTGATCTGTGGAAATATCAAGGTTTTGAATCTAAATTGAAATTATGATAATGGCTGCAATAGTTATAATATTTTGGAATGAAAATTATCTAAAAATCGGAGAACATTTATTATCATTTTTAAATAACCAATATTTTGTCTAAAGATATTATGAGGAATAGGAAATATTGAAATAAGACATAAACAATAAAGTAAATTAGAATAATAATAAAATAAATATTTATTTAAGTCAATAGCTAAATAAATTTATGTATCCGAAAATTGTTATTTTTAGAAAATGTTAATTGTCGGGAAAGGTGTAAGAAAGTTCAAACCATTCTTATTTAGCAACCTATGAATACTGTAAAATTTTGAAAAAACATACCGAAAATATATGATATCTTTTGTAATAAAAAAATTATGAGCATGTGAATTAATAACAACAATTATTGTAGGTACCTAACCTAATTTGATTAGTTATTACAGTATTTAGAACAGAAATCACATAAATACAGTTGAGAATTTTATATTTAGGAATTACTATACTAAGACTATATAATCAATGAGAGAGGAGAGGGAGGGAGGGTGACAGAGAGAGAGAGAGAGAGTGAACTGAACTGAACTATCCACTTTATTTGGGCACAGTCGAGGCTATGTCGCCCCTTCTAGGAGAGAAAGAAAGAGAGAGAACAACAAGTTATGCAAGGAGTCAGTTTGATGATTAATTTTAAATAGTTTTAAAATCAAGTTTAAAACACTTTCCAAAATGATTCACAATGGTTGAGAATAAGCCTACCATTTTTTATTTATTTATTTTTTTTAAAATTTTTTTTTTTGTAGTGATTCATTAAAGCTAATAACCTAATAACCTGTTTTTAGTTATATTGACTACTCTCGTAAATAAATTTGTATGTAAATGCTTATAAGAAATGTTTTCTGAATTTCTGAAGCGCTAAATTGAAATTTTGCGAAACAAAAATAATAATGAGTGATGAGACGTCTATGGATAGAATACTGTAAAAATAAAATGATCAAAATCGGTCAAGTGAGAACAACTGGTGAATTTAGGGAGAAAGAAATGTTTTTTTAAATATATAGAATTTTGAAAATATAAAAATTACAAAATATAAAATCAGCTTATAGTATTATTATTGGACTTTAATTTTAAAATATCTGATTAGTTCAGGTAGTACTTTCAGAGATACACATATAAAATAGGTTCTAAAATAATTATTTTTGACTTTGGGGCCTAAAAGGAAATAGTCTTTATGGAAACAGTGTTTAGACCAAAGATCAGTAACTTTATTTTGTTAAAATTTTATTCTAAAAATCACAAAGTGAAAAGTTTCATATATTCTCGACAGTGTAGGCTATAATATAATATTATTCCCCAGTGGTTTTATTCTCCACCAACCTAATGATTCTTCCACTAACGAACACAGGAATTCACCGTATCTTTCTGAATTCAGAATATCAGTGTTTTTACATACATTTTTGCCATTCACAATATAGCTTGCTATGAAGTGCACAGACCTTTTTTAGAATAGGCCTACATATTTCTTACAGGTTGCTCTCTTTTTATTTGTATCTCTATAAGCATCATATATACTTATTCAAAACTCAATATTCTGTTACAATTTTAACTACTAATTACCATTTGTATTTAAATACTACTTGTGTGTTGAAATCATTTAAACAATTTTCTCTTTTCTCAATGAAGAAAACTAGAGAGGGAAAATGACAGTTGAGTTCCATTTTGTCAAACATTCAAAGGGAGTGTGGTTATATTTCAAAGGTCATTTTAAAACTAAAGAGAGGAGAAAAAAAAGAAAGAAAGGCAATTTACTCTCAAAGCATTCAAAGGGAGACTATAATTGGAGACCCTTCCAATCTTTCTATAAGATTAAAAACTTTGGACTAGAAAAACCTTTTAATCTTGCGGTTGTGCACGTAAAAAACCAGTTGAAATAAACATATCAGATATTATCTTTTTATAATGTTACCAAATATGTTTCCCGTTTCAAGTTTGGAATTTTATATTGTTCGTGAAATTCAGTAATTAATTGTGGATTGCATACTGAGATTTTGAGTAAAGACCAAAATGAAAATTAGTTTCGAGGTTTGTAGATCACAAATAATAATGCAAACAATTTTATTTACACAGGAATAGTATATTAGTATATAATGTCATCATTAGTACTAAAAGTGGCTTTTTTCTGGTGCATGACGATAATTCATGTGGGAATAATTTAGTCAAGTACTGGAAACACACTTTTGGGAAAAGTTATGAACTTTTCATCATACTCCAAAATTGATACCACTCCACAAAGTAGACGATTTCATTTATTTAGACTTTTCTGATAGATACTAACATCACTTCATCACTTACTTGGTTTAATATTATATTTTGTTTCTTACACCAATCACCATACACTTGTTATATTCATCTTCATATCTACCATGAGATTTTTCTGAAAGTAAATTGTCTGTTACATCTGCAGTTTTTTAAAATAATTCATCGGGGAATTGCATAATATTATTTAAAACAAAATCTCTATTCAAAAATAAAATCATTCTAAATAATATTATTCCATAATAAACTTTAACTCAACAATATCTGTTTTTAAATTTCTATAGGAAAGATGGTTAAAAGCCGGATCAGCTGTTTTAATAGCTTCGAACTGAAGAGAAAGAACAATAGCGCAGAAAGTGTTAAAAACCATAACCGCTACAACTTTCGGTGGTTGTAAGACTGATCTGCAATCAGCTGTTTTCAAATTTTTTTTTGTAAACATAGAAAGTATCTAATTTTGGTACAGTATGATGAAAAGGCTTTTTATTCACTCAAAGTCTTGATAAATATAACTTAATCACAATTAATGGTTTTACAAACAAATTACAATGATGTACATTTGCTATGATTTTCACAAGCAACCTGCTATACAGTATTTTGCCATTCAAGATTTTGTTAAATCTAATGCAATAGTAATTATTATTAACATTGTTTATATTATTTAAAACTGTGTACTTATATTAGTTAAAATGCATATAACATAATAACATAGAGACCGCATAGTATCATTCTAATTATTATTGTTTTAATACCTTTATGTACATAATTTAAAATCACAATATAATCACGTATTGTTATTATATGTTACAAACTTGCTTCACTGGAGTCCTTAACAAAGACTTTTCTCTTCGCCACTTTTATTTAAACACTTGGAAATTTAAAACTAATTGAATTAAGCTTACTACAGCATGTTCCCGCTTTCTAGGTGCACATTTAAAATTTTGAATCATAATTTGCTATTTTTGGTTGTTGAAAACTATTCTATAAACAATTAGTTGATAAAAAGTCCAGATATCAAGACGCCATATATGTGTTACAATCTGTAGTCAATTCCACAGCTCAAGCCTCCGAACCTATTTTCATGTTGTTTTGACTAATCTGTTCCTTGTATTGTCCTCTGTATTATGGTGGATGATTTATTTAGGTAACTCCACAATACTATCTGGACTAACTATGGTATTTAGGGACTCCAAATTGGAAATGATCTCTGACCATATGAAGACTCAAGATTTCTTTTTCAAAACTATTCATAGTGTTGAAATCTGACCACTATTTATAACTTAAGAGGTTTATGAATGGTTCCAAAACTAAGGGTGGAACTAATGTTGAAATCTTAGGAGTCAGACTAAGGTAGGAAAAAGTCTTGTTGTTGGGACTGTATCCAACAGTGTTTCAGTGAAAAATTATAGTTGTAATGGAATGTGTCTAAAAGAACCTAAGATTTGAATATAAGAATTAGGAGGTATACATTTAGATAGATAAAAATAATAGATTCTAATTAACTTGGATTAAAGTTAGTTTGAGATTGTTTCAGAACTATATAACCGCTGGTAGGTTTCAAAAATGTAATAATTGGTTCGGTTCTAGGACATAGGTACTCACAATAGTGGGAATGAATAAGCATCAATGTCTAACTTTATTAAGATCTGAGCCTTTCTTTAGCATACCCAAAAAGCTGGCAATATAGGCCATTAGTACTTGAACTCAGGAAGAGCTTTTTAGGAGGTAGAGGGTTATCTCAGGATTTAAGGACACATAAACTCTCATATCTTGCTCCCTCGAAGAAAATGTCATCTTGTCTTTCTTTGTTAAGCAGGGAAAATAATAAGAATATGGTAAGATACATCACAGGGCTTAGACATATGAAAAATACAGTACGAAATGGCAGACCATCTACTTATAGAATATAAAATCTTGAGCAGGACAAGAAATTTATATTTTTGATGACAAATGGTTGATAGTCTCTCACAACAACTTTGTCAGGAATAGTGTAAAGTTCATGTAGGGTAAATGTCCAGGGACAATATAATTGTGAGAGGGCAAAAAAATGGTCATGGTTGACATGCTCAATGATTAGACTGTCCAACTTCAGCTGTCTAGGTTAAACTACTGTGCAAAAAAAAGTTGAATTTAGGCCCAAAAATTGAAGTCCTAATGGAAAAAGTGAGGTTTTCATTGAAATAAGAGGTTGTATTAGCGGCCTGTATAAAACTAAAGAAAAATTTCCAAGGAATTTTAATACTCTTTTCCTTATTAATTACTAATCCAATTTAAATTTTTACTTTTTTTTATTAAAGAAACTTATATTTTTATATACTGTACTTATATTTTTGCATGAATTCAACAGGAATTAACAATTTAAACATTTAATTTGTAATTTGTATTGAAAATTAAAAACTATGAGTTCTTAACAGACATTGGTTGGTACTTTTGTTATAACATAAGAGCAACATTAAAATTTCATAAAAACTTTCATGTTAACTTTATCAATATAGAAATAAGAAATGATTGAATTTCACAATTATCTTGTTAATTTAGATTTTGTATTTTTCTTGGCAACAATAAGGGTTTAAATGTATTATTTGTGTTTGCGCAGTTATGATTATACAAAAGATAATTAATTTGTAAACTTTGTAAACATAAAATTACACACCATTTTTTCAACAAACAACATATTATATATTTTATACTGTAGATTAAAATCATATTCATATATACTGTAGATTAAAATCATATTCCTATATACTGTAGATTTGTCATGGACTCATTTATATGTGCGTTTATGTTTAAGTAACCATTGCATTTCTTCTGTATAATATTTACAATACGCAATATTACAAAGTTTAGAGTTTAACAGCACAAAAAACTGCCAATAATGTAACATACAATGTGCAATAACAGTAACACAAAAGCTTACAATTTAAAGTATGACTATACATTATAAATTTGATAAACTAAATTTAAATTGTCAGAATCATATTTTATAATAATTCGGTAAAACATTTCAGTTTCTTCTGTGCTTTTAACATCTTCCACCAAAGAGAACGAGGCATTTTTAGATTTGGTTTTAAGGTAACATTATGAGTGTCACATTTCTTAGGATGGAACTGTAACATAAACAATCAAGTAAATTGTGGGATACTGAAAAAGTAAGGCAGAAGTGTAATTAAAAAATTACTTATTCAGCAATATTTGTCATTAGAACATTTTTAAGGAGTTAGTGCTAAATATTATTTCAAGGTCTTGGTTACTTATAAAAAAGTTGGGATAATTTAATATCCAAGATTCAAACCTCCGATTTCACACTTTAAATCTGATATGGTGTCTTTGTACCAACTATTGTTAACAATTTTCTCCCTTTTGTGGTTTAATCATAATCCTGTGGTACAACAGACCATGAAGAGCCTAAACCTAGCAGACAGCTTTTCAGTTGAGTAATATAGGGTTTGTAGATTGAGTTCCAGTTATCGTAATTCTAGCCTTTATAACTAGAATTTGATACTAATTGCAGCTTCCCACTCCCCCCATGATAGTGGGCCACCAACACCATAAGTTTTTTGAGCTCAAATGGGAATTAAACCAAGGACTTCTCGTTCATCAAGCTCTATTCCAGTTTCCAAAAAATAGGTGTCTAAAACGATTTTCAGGGGTTTTCAATAATCTTTTCCTTATATGTACTATGAAATAACATTGTGTTTAAATACATTTTTACTTAAAACAACTTCATAACTAGTTTTTAAAACCTAATTAATTTAAATAAAGATTATAGAGTATATTTAAAAAAAAAAAAGTAAATTTGTTGAGTCGTCCATTATATGACATTAAACTGACTCTTTAAAAACAACAAAAAAAGCAACAATGGCTCAACAGTGTGTGTAGAGCCTAGACGGCTTTTTAGTTTGGTAATGTGGGGTTAGTACATCAACATTTCTGTTACTGTTGTTATGTTGCCTTCTCAACTAAAGTTTGCTACTAATTGTAGTTTCCAAATTTTCTTTACAAAGCTAGGTCAACTACAAAATGTTTGAGCACCCACGGCATAGAGCCAGAGACCTCTCACTCGTGGTAATCACTAGACTAGCCTGGTGCTCAAACTGACTCTTCAGCATTCTAGTTCTGCTTCTAGAGAAGGGAGATTGTCAGACAACAGATGAACTTAGAAGGGCCTTTGTAGAGGTTGAGGTCTTTAGGGTCACTGATTGCAAGGTCCTTATGAGTTCTATCAGGAGCCTAGAAAAGATCTGTGAGAAATTACAGTCTACAGTCAAGTCATGTGTGTATGTGTGTGTGTGTGTGTGTGTGTGTGTGTGTGTGTGTGTGTATATATATATATATATATATATATTTGTATATATCTATACTGTATTCTAAAATAGATCCATTTTAGATAACAGTGTAGAAGTGAATCAGCATGGTTAAGATATATTAAATGTAAAAGAGAACTCTTTTTATTTTTAATAAGTTTTATTCCCTCATTAATCACATTACACTTAAACATCAACATATGCTGAACACTTGATAGCAGGGGCGGCTCCAGGATTTATTTTTTGGGTAGGCACAGTTTAGGGGTCTCATGACTATGGCGGGGGACCTGGGTAAATACCTCCTAGGATAAGGGGGGACTGCTTATTGAAGATAAAAGCATACACCACACTGTTAATTTTAAAACTATGGAGCCAGGTCAACTATGAAAAATAAAAATATTTTTTTTATTTTATGATATGTAATATATTTTATTGCCTATAAGTGTCACAAAAATAGTTGTTGAGAAATAATATTTAAATCAAAGTAAACCATACAGCTCGTTAATACACCTTAAATCGGTAATATGTACATTTAGGCGTGTCACCGGCCGAAAACCAAATAAGTTAGGTAGGCCCCGGCCTACCCGCTGGAGCCGCCACTGCTTGATAGACTCCAACCCCACAATTAAAGGCATAATGCAAGACCCATAAATATTAAAAATATGTAGAAAGAGCAAAATATGGATGTTTTAGAACAGTTTTTCATTTATAAAACACTAAAAACAGAACCCGACTACATCCTTAAAGACCAAATACAATTTGGTTCCCACGCTATATACGACAGCATAATGATGTTAGAAGCACCTACAAGATATACAATCAACAACACCGATTGACCACATATCTACATTGCATCCACAGTTCATGTTTGAGTCTGCCCGACAGTGGACGTATTGAGTGATAAAGCGATTATACATTTTAACAACCCAGAAATGGTGATTATTTTATAGTTTGGCACATGAAATATTATGTGGTTTTGTTTAAGTGTAAAGTGATTTAATGGTGTAATGTAAAAAAAAAAAAAAAACTTCTTATCTTCGACAATGACAGTGTGATGTCGAAACTGCAGTCAGACATATCTAAAAATAAGTGATTGTTTAAAAGTTAGTATATAATACAAATATTAATAATTTAACAACCTAGGAAGTAGGAACCAATAAAAACATGAACAAAACATTTTATATATCAAGCAATTTGCCAAATTATTAATTTTAAAATGGAATTTAAAATTAGTAATTTACGTTATAATAAACTTCTTTTATGATTTCTCCTTTAATTAATGTCTAAAATGTAAGAATTATAAATATTTGACATAGACATAGACCTAGACATATATTTATTTCACAAAACCTTTTCAAGAGAAACAGGTGCAGTATCATTAATGTCAATAGAATTAAATTTAAAAAATATATATTTCAGAGAATATAACTAAAATATTCATCTACACTAAATAAACCTTTTTCAAAACTTGCTTCTTAATAACATTTTTAAATGGTTATACATTTTTAACCCCTTATACTGTGGACTATTTTCACACAGCTTTAGACAAAAACATGGAAATCTGTAATACTCTTTTGATATGGTGATATAGCAGTGGTTACAAAATTGTTCTTTTCAAAGCTTTATTTATTTTTTTGATCCCAGACCAACGTTTCATACACATGAAGCTCTGGTAGCATAAATAGAATTATGTATTCAATTACACGCCCTTGTCTTGTTCCATGAGAAACAATTGAAATAGCATAAATTAAAATCGGCATGAACTCGTAATATGTTTGTTTTATACAATCCATTTATTGAGGTGACATATTTATTCTATAGTATAAATAAGAGATCCTTAATGGTTTTGTTACAGCTATAAGTACTTACAACAAAATCAGCTGGTCCTGGAGTGATTTCAATGATGTCTCTGTGTATATATTTTGGAAAAACACAACCTCTCGTCTGCAGCAATGATTTAGGAAGATTGTATGTATTTGGAGCTAAAAGAAAACACAACTTATTAAAAGCAGGTACACCTTATTTGGAATAAAAATACTTTCTATTCTGAAGAGAATGCTTGGTTAATCATTATAGTTTTTTGAATTAGAAAACAGTATTCAAAATAATAATAAAACACAGAGCAGTTTTTTGTTCAGAGAATGATGACCTTATGTACACAAGTTACCCTCTTCAATGTATCTAGTCCTGAGAAGGATTCAGGAAAATTAAAAAGATGGAATTCCACATCTTATTTAAGTTTGGAAAAGTTCCAGTTAAAGTGATGTAGTATTTGTCATTTAGGAGATAGGACTTAGAAATGGGCATCAGCTTAGATAGATGTTGCCCAGTGACACACCAGAGAGGAGACAGCAGAATGCCTTCTGTGTGAGTTTAAGATGTTTATTTAAAGGTGACTCAGGAGACATGGAGGTACGTTTGTTGATCATATGATCATATAAAGACTTCCTCATGAGTTTTGTAAGTAACCTAAGAAGAGTCTGGGAAGTATTATAGTCAGGTTGTGTGTGTATATATATATATATATATATATATATATATATATATATATATATATATATATATAATTATATTCCACAATAATTCCATTTTGAATTGGAATTGAAAAAGGCTACTCATGGTTTTCCAACTCCAAGGAGAGAGAGAAAGAAAGAGAGGGGGGAGGGAGAGAGGTGAATATAATGAACAAACTTGATTTCAGCTTCTCAAGAACTAAAGATATTAATTTATATAATGAAAACACTTGTGGAAACTCTAATCATAAAATGAAAGAAAATTTCTATACTAAACACTTTATTTGTACGTACAATATAAAGCAATATATCAATGATTTAGTCATCATTCTCAGTTGTCCAATGCACATTAACCCTCCTCTGGTGCATAAGGGTTTGAGTGCATAAATTGTATAGTATTGTGTTTATTGTGCAAATTATGTTTATATTTCATTTGGTGATCTTAATTTCTGTAAACATTAGTTGAGAAATATTCTCAAACCAACCAAACAAAAAGGTTGGCTTTCATCTATCTAGACAGCTGATTGACAGTAGTTATAATTTTGTTGTCCATATAATACCATTTTTACCAAATACGGATAGCAGGCCCAACAGTAGCCAAAGGAAATTGAATATGTTGATCAAAATGATTTCCTTTTCGCTTTACTTCTCAATTATGATGTAAGGAATGTAATGCTACTTTTGTAATGTAATGTAATTGATATCAGCTTTTAATGGTTTTCAACATTTCGAGACCCTCTACATTATCTCAAAGAACAATTAACCCAATCAACTAAATCTCAGAAATCACATATCACTACTAAAATAAAATAATAATTATATAAATTATACTATTATTATAATTATATATAGAGTTTTGTAGTGCATATTGTAACAAATTTAAGTTCCTAAAAATTTAGATTAAAAATAATTATTTTTGTCCATTTAATAACATCAAAAGACATAAAAATTATTATTTTTTAACAAAATATACAATCATGACTTTATACAGTCTTTTGTAATAACTTGTATTGACATAATTATCTGTACTTTCTTTTTGTTGACAAAGGCATATTCTGAAATATAGAAAAAAAGTTTATTTATATTTCTTATCTGCATTTATTATTTATAAATTCAATTTTTGATGACAAAAAAATTATAAAAAATATTTCCTTGTTGTTTTAGTTCAAAAACTTTGACACATACAGTAAATAATATAAACTATAGAAATGAAAGTACCTGGTGTAGATGATGAACCAAATAAATTAGACTTTCCTGAAGTAGTCAAAAATGCCGCTGTATCTGATTTTAAATGACTTATAGGATTTTTGATGGTGTTAAATGCCTCCTCAATTGAATAAGAAGCACAACTGGCTTGGATCTGTAAATCATAATTCATGATTTGAGTTCAGCTGTGACTTACATACTGGATACATGTGGAATTTTAATATAAACAATGTTTATTATAAATAAGCATGCAATAATTTTATCATATATCTATAAAAAATGAAATACAACTAAACAAAAGTATTTGTCTATCTCCTACAAAAAATGACTTGTTTAGTGTCCTCAGAGAAATTTGGGAATTAAAAAAAAATCATTAGAGCCAATTTTGAGAGTATCCAATGTTTTGGTTTAAATTTGCCAAATTTTGAATTCCTAAATTTTGAAATAAAAATAAAAACAAAACGTTTTGACATATGGTCAAAATATTTAAAAATTACTTTTTGAACTCAAGAAAAATTTTACATTCGTTAATCCAAAAACATGAAATAAAATTTGCAAAAATGTGTTATATTTGAATCACAGAGTACCTAGAGTAATCATATGTAACTAACTTCTAATTTAAAAAATATAGATAGTTTTACTTTCTAAATCAGTGTACACATTTATTTACTATTTATTGGGGGGCAGGGATTTGTTGGTGGCATTCTTAGTATTTATCTTTGTTCATTATGAAATCTTAATCAAGTTTAAAAAGTTCCAAAGGTGTGTTACCATTTCTTAAATACAAAGATATAAGATAGAGACAATATATTCAAATATATTTGATATTCTGTTAATTAATTCTTCTTTATTTCTTCTTTATTCTAGAAACAACTTTATTTTGGTAAACAAGTGCCATTAAGTGACCCCAAAGGTAATAATAGTCTAGGGGATTTAAATTTGGAGATCAGGTGGCCACCAATCCATCAGGCTGAAAAACGTAGGTTAAAATTTAGTCTATCTTCTTCTATATAATGAGATGTTGCACCACCATGATGGAATAACATTTGCTGCCTTTGTTCAAGAGGTGCATCTTTCAACAGAATTGGCAATTGATTTTATAAACATTCTTAGGGTACACAACCCCAGAAAGGCGATTTTGAAAAAACAAATGTTTCAATTAACAGGTCCTCAACTATACCACACCATACATCAAACAACAAAAATAGTATTGAAATTTTACATTTGGATTTTCACTTGACAATCTTTGACTATTCTTAAAATTTTGTATTCCGTTTCTTTGTAAGACAGATTCATTGGTGAATAAAATGTAATTAACGATATTTAATTTTTTGTACCCATCAAGGAAAAATTAATCTTAAGATGCTGTCAGATGGTTGAAGATTTTGAAAATTTTCTTTCTCCATTATTTTCCAGACGTTAAGATATGCCTGTTCGATTTGAAAGTCTTCCGGTGCTGGATTGAGGACTGCACAGTATAATTTGAATGATAGTTTCTTGTTCAATGAAACAAGTAACCGTTGGAAAAGACCTATTAGTTCGTAAGATATTGAAAATGAAGGAAAATGTTTCGTGATGAGTATTCTTCTGTTTGGAAATACAGTATTTGTTCATATTCATGTTTTGTAGACCGGCCATTTCCATTACTAAAACCGTAAATAAAAACAATATCTGCACATTTTTTATTTGAAATTAATGTCATCTTTAACTTTTTTTTTGAAAGCTATAATATAGAGCTTATTGTTTTATAAATTAATTGTTGAAAAGCTGTTTTATTATTTCCATTCAAATTATGTTGCTGAATAGTAAGTTGCCAACTTTACATTTTCCATACACTTAATAACAATTTAGATAACACAGTACAGTATTTATGAAACTGTTTTATAGAGTCAGATTAAAATATTTAATAAAATGTAGGAATTGTTTTTTTTTAAGCATCAGAATTCAAAACAAATATTGGTTTTATTTAAATTTGGTCGTTGTAGACACCTGCCAAGAAATTATGTCCCAGGTTTTTTGCCAATAACTCAATTATCTTTTGCTAAATAAAAACTCGAAAAAAATTGTTTGTCGTTAAAAAAGGAAAATATTTTGTCTCTTATAATTGTTTTGTAAAGTTAGTGGTTTTCATGTTATTTGTCATTAAAAACTTTTAACCTCTACCATTTTGAAACTACACAAAATAAAGTTTTTGGTAAAAAGTTACATATAATAAATGTGTATGCCAAATTTGAATTCCATATTTTATTTATTTTGAAAGTTATGTTTTTTTAAAAAAATACAAAATTGTCTAAAAACAAAGCGTTTCCAGAGCTTTGTTCATATGAACTTTTTTCATTATTTTGGTCAAAGGAATACAACTGTGAATTACGTTGGATGTCTTGAGGAGACTCTGTATAAAGTGACTTTTTTATATATTTCCAAAACAATAGCAATATTATGTACTAGAAATTAATATAAAATTTAAAAAAAAATCAGGGATAACACAGCAGAAGGGTGTGGCACACCACCATGTTGAGTGTCTGAAAAGTTGCTTGCAAGTAGTGATGTGTGAGTTAGAATTAAAATACTCAGTGAATCTGAGTATCAAAATCTTGGAATCACTGGATCTTGGAATCAGTGAATCTTGGAATATTCCGATTATTAAAATCCTTGCATTCCGAATAAAATATTCTAGGAACAAGGAGAATATTTAAGTAAGTATGTAAATATGTAGGAGTTATATGTAACTAGGAACAAGGAGACGATATAATATTCGTTATTAATTCGCTGATTGGTAAAGCTGAGTTCGAATCCGATGTGCAAAATCATTCTGCGTAGATATTCGAATTTGAAATAATAATACGAATATTGAAATCATTTGAAACCGATTAATTCAATTATCTATTTCACCCAAGTATCATCATCGCAACTTGCGAGATCTTAAGAATTTACTTTTAGCAATCTTATATTTAGACAATGGTTATTCAATTATAAATTTTAAAAAAATGATATATAATTCGTAAATATCAGAAACTCTTCGAAGATTAGCTTTTAAAAATATTTCACATTAAAGTGGTATTTTTCTTTTCTATTTATAATATAATCATTAGGTGTTATCAACTATATTTTAATTTTTGTTTTCTAAAAATGATAGTTGGGATATTTATGAACAAATTCCCACCTATAACATCTGTTTATCATTACTTTTTAATAAGAAAATGGTATAATTGCAGATGGCTACATGGGTTAGTTTCATCTTGATATATTCATCTTGACATCATTATTAAATATTTTAATAGTTTTGCTCAATAGCTTTAAGAATTATAACCAGTCTTTATCCCTTTGTTTTAGTCAATTTTTCAACACAAAACAGATTCACTCTATTTAAAATCAAATAGAGAAAAAATAAAATAAAACGAGAACAAGGAAATTATTTAGAGGCATAAACAATTTTGAAATCTGATAAGAAATAAACCCATGTGTACACTCTTCAAAGGGTTTGTGGTGATGATCTATCAGCAATGATTATCCCATATTTTAAACTTGGGGAAAAGTAAGGAGATATTAGATTATGTAATATACGGGGTTGTCTAATATTGCTGCTCAGATAAGTGTAATTCTTTTATGGAGGTCACATCCTATGGTGGGAATGTCTCTTTGAAGCCTTCAGTTAACCCAAAGAGTATCTCTGATATTGTGATTAAATGTGTGTATATTGAGTTAACATAATACTCTATATTATACTCTAGCGTATATTGTCTCTACTTCATTTCTGCTTTTCTCTGGGATATCTCAATTGGTTCTGCTAAATCTTTTATTATATATACTATTTTCTCACCTCACTTTCCACTCATTCCTTCCCATCTGTACTTGAAGTTTGATTACAACAAACCCAATATGGTTGATTAGGCAACTGGATCTCCATCCCTCTCTTACAAATAATATAGCCCTTGTGAGTAATTATCTATAAAATCTAAAACAAATTTACCACAATCAGACAAAAGTTTTAAACAATACTTACTGTGTCCATTTTCTCAATAAATCTAGGTTTCCGTGAACCAAACATGTTATGTTTTTTACTTGATTCTACTTGCTTCTTCTGAAAGTGAAAACAAAATAGATATTATTAGATTATTATTATTAATATTATAAAAATCTAACATCTTTATTAGATTATTATGTAAATATAAATAGTGCATAAACATTGTATAAAATTTCTTACTCGTACTTATATACAAATATACAAAACAAATTTAGAGGTATGTTGACACTTGATAATGTGGAAAGCTGTTATATTCCTAAATAATGCCTCCACTCATAATGCTCATGTTGGTTATTTGGTGTTTACAGACTTTGCAAAATTTGTTTAGCACTTGGTAAGGCAGAACATTGTCAAATACTGTTAGTTAATGCAACTTCCACATGCTTTGCTTGCATTGGAAACTTAGTTCCATTAAACATTGTAGTAGTTCATATTTAAATGTTCCTCTTCATTCACTTGTGTTATAAACTTGTTGTGTGCCTAATTTTACTAGGATCTGACAAGAACGGTAGCAGGACTCGGTGGAGCAAGAAAAAGAAAGGTGTACTATAATGTTGCCATGGTGATAGGTGTACAAGTCAACCTAAAAATCTTTCTTTACATAATCCATACACTGTGTGTAATAAATATAAAATATGCGCTTGCTTTTACTTGAAGAGTTCTTATTTTTATTAAAAAAAATTGAAAGTAAATTTTTATTATTATCATTTATAAAATTATGCCAAGCTTTTTATGGGCGCCAGGTAGCGTTAGCTTACCAATTTTGAAAAAAGGAGGAAGTTAATTGTTATTATTAAAATCTCTCAGGGTCGCAAATCCTTTTAAAAGTGTACTTCAGTGGTTCTCGGTGAAATAAAAAAATCTTATTTTGTTGAGCTGAAATTGAACATAATTTATTGAATTAAGTATTAACATTTATACAAGGTTATACATACATGTTCATAATATATATCTTACTACTATTTGATATCTCAGTATCCTTTGATTTTAAATTCTGCCTTAGAGGCTTAAATTCTTTTTTATAATTCTAAAATTAGTAGTTGCAACTTGAAAGAAAATTATTTTTTTTATGGTGAGCTTTAAAATTCTCACGTAACAAAGATGATTATTTTTATTATTATTATTATTAACATGAAATTAAGTTATTTGAATGACTAATTATTAAACAAAGATTATACATTTAAATACATTTAGAAAATTCATATAAAAAGTTCTTTTTCTTTTACAAAATTATTTTATTTTAAAATGTCTCTGATTTTTTGTTACCGCATAACCGATCCGGTAGATTGGAAGCCTCCACGTGCTGAGTTCCTTTCATTCTGTGTTGCAAAAACCTTGCAGACTCAATCTATACACCTGACGATTAATTATCCCTTTAAATTCATGGTATTGTACAAAGATTATCATCACTTTAACAATAGTTATTGTCCAAAACGCAAACTAAGTCTTACCACGTCAAACTGTCTCTAAACTCACTGAATCTTCACCATTAATGTTCTGAAGCTTCTTTTATTTAAAAACATCTCTCCCTGAACTAAATGTCACCATAGGACCTTAATTAACTACTTTTGCTACATTTTGAGAAAGTTTCTCTTCACTGAAAACATGTCCTACCACCTCAGACCCCTCTCTAAGACTGAAAAAACCACATGTCTCTCTCTCCAGCTTCCAAACCAAGCGTCCTATTTAATATGCAACGTATGCGAGAATTATTCTCACACCTAGCAACACTGACTCTGTTCAAATTACTTTGCCTAACACAATACAAATACTACCTAAATATTTATTACAACTTAAGATTAATATTTTATACATAACATCAATATTTTGGAAACCTAAATTTAAATTTAATTACCCTAGTTTTAACATTTACATTGAGTCATTCTTTTGACTTCTGAAACCCCCTCCCTTATTCAACTTTAACGTTTCCCGGGTTACTTTAAATATTCAAATCTCAATATAACCATTTTTTGGTTATCTAGGTTAAAATTACCATTTTTGGTATTACATGTGCCATATGGTTTCAAAACCTTTGAGCTGTTATGATATTAGGATAGATCAAAGGAAGTTCAAAGGCAGTCAGTAGCAGCCAATAAGAAACACATACCTTCCACAATTAATTGTTCTCATGAGTTACCTACAGTATAAATTTTGTAATTTTTCTTATTTTAAATTTTGAGTTATGTCAATTGAATTTTATATCATCAGTTAATACAATTTTGTAAGAAAATTGCTTGAACAGTTTTGTGACACATAACGTAAATATAGACAGACATTTAAAAACACTTTTAAGCAGCTTTGGTGACCGATATATTCATGAAAAACTCATAATTAATATTTTATTTCAAAATAATTTAAACTGAGTAATAAAATAAATCTACCTAAAACTCACTATATAATTATATTTGAGTAGAATTTCAATGGGTTTTTGCACTGTAATACTCCATTAATTATAAATTATTAATCATTTAAACAGTTTAGTTAAAAGTATTTATTTATCATAAATAGTATAAAAAACAATATTTCATTGATAATATTTGTTTAAAAGATTGCTCTTGCTCTGAACTATTTCAAATTTTAATTATAACAAAACGCTTCTTTATTTTATAGAGATATAATCATAATGTAGAAATGTGGAACGAATTAATACGTTAGAACAGTTTTATTCTAATGAAAGGCACTTACTTGCAAATTGTAATCTGAAGGACCAGGAGTGAAATAACTGTCGGGTTTTACAAAACTTGTATTTCGAATAGCTGTTGTTGAAAATGGAGTGTTTTTCGAAACTTCAGGGTAGAATTTCTTCTGAAGTTCATAAAACAATCCTTTTGCTGGATCATAATCACTTGGTCCTGTATTAAAAAATCAAAGTAAATTTGGTTTGAAATGTTTATGTTATAAGAAAATATAAACAAACAAATAAACCATCAAATAGAATCTTGTAATGCCTCTTTCTTGAAACAATGCTATTGCAAGCACTCTTTTTTAGTGTATTTCAAGTGTTTTTTGTTTTCAACAACTTATTTTTTTGGATATTTTTCCTTTAATAATTTATAGGTCCAAATTAGCAAATACTATATTTATAAAACATATTGCAGGTTATTAATTAGCTTTATTATTATATTAGTTAAATTTGGACAAAATAGACTAATTATCCAGACAATTTCAACACAAATTCAATGCAAGAATGTAGTAATTGATGTATATATATATATATATATATATATATATATATATATATAGAAAAACTCATGCAATAATGTTTTAACAGAAATTTTATGTATCTTAATGTTTCTAAAACTTGTCTCTTTCATTTTAATCTCAGTGGGAACACCCTTAACTTTCCCTTACTTAAGTATTGATATTGAAAAATGAAATGAAATTTATTATACTCTAGCCTCACATACATAATTGATTCAAATTATTACATACAATAGACAATATAATACAACTCTTAACATTAAATACCGGTACTTAATACCTAGTTTAACAAAAACAAAGATTTACACTTTCTAACTAATATAACAATTTCTGAAATCAGTTTGGACTGTCTCAAAGTTATCAACCTGTTTCAACCCAACCTATAATAACTAAAGAAACAATTTTCAATTAAGTTCAGTGACAGGCCAATCAATAAGATTAAATAAATAGCGTACCCTTTCAAATTATACAATTTGGCTTTATCTAAGTAATTTAACTATATCAATACCAAACCAACATGCACAAGCTCATATACTTGTCCACTCCTATAAAACCATTTACTATATTCAACACAATTAATCATACCAGTAGACTGTATGTTTCTGTAAAGAAACTATAGTTATTACTTTAATATAAACTGTTTTAGGAATTTAGAAAATTCATTAAATTTCAAGCAACTTTTAACATAATTTGGTAATTTATTAAAAAATATTAGAGCTAAAAAGGTAACAACTGTGATTATTGTTGTGAGACAAATTATAATTGTGTCAATATTCATGAAATCACTGAAATATTCGAGTGTGGTATTGGACAATAGATTGTGTTGGAAGCATCATGTTGTAAAATAAAAATTGAATTGAATATTTATTACGAAAATTCTATTTAAAACAATAAATGTCCTATTTGGATTATTAAAAAAAAGTATTTCACACCCGTTACGAGTAGATTGTATTATGGCAACAAATGCTGAAGCGGAAAGTATATTGCTGTAAATAAAAAAAAACATAATTAGGTTAACATCAAACAAGTCTAGACTGATTTTGAGGTTGAAATTTAACTATGAGATATCTCACCATCGTAAAACTGCTTTTAAGCTTTTTTTATCTATAATTTGCTTCAAAGATATATAAATTAATACCTGATACCATTACAAACATAAGTAATATAACCAGTTTTTCTTAACAATTTTAAATTGTGAATGGAAATAGAATTAAATACTTGATTAACACTAAAAAAAAAATTCCGAAATTATGTGTTTTTTTGAGGTCTTGGGTTTCAATTTTAGTGTAAGAAATTAACTTTTTTATTTATTGCCAGATTTTGGAGGAATTTAAAATACAAATAGATTTAAGTAAATGAACGCATTTGGTGTAAACAGAATTAGAATGATCAGAACCAAAATAGCACACAAAGTAGTGTTTGTTTTGAAGGCTGCCATTTTGTTGAGAGTTGAGTTATTGAATAATGGAATTTACAATTAGTTTTAATTTAATAAGACCTTTAAAGTGATGCAACACTAGTGCTAATTTAATAATTTTTTAAAGTTAAAAAAATATACAGATAAAATAAGTATAACATTAAGTTTTTCAAATAATGACTTGTATATACATCATTTTAAAGCTCCAGTCAATCCCAAACTCATTGTACAGTCAGTTTTTGTTTGTTTTTTTTCAACTGCAAAAAAATGGCAATAATTTATGTAATGTAACTTTTATAGCCTAATGTAACAAAACATCTAATTAAAATGATATAAAACTTTATTCATCAATTCCCTATTGAATTAGATATTTATCAGAAATATTAAATAATAAATTTTACAATCCATAGTTACAACTTTTTTTCCTTAGTGGCGTAGGTTTCATACGAGTAATTTCGTGCCAACATATTTACTTAAATTAGCTGCTAGTTATAATTGTTGAGAAAAATACAGTTTGTTATTCATTTGGTATTGTTTACAAAAGATGGTTGTGATTATTTATTAGTTAATTAATTTTTATAATCATGCCTAACATTTTTTAAATAAAATGTATTATCTTTATTCTATTTATTTGAATTATTTTTTTTATCGGAAAACTTATACAAGTTATTTTATCTCATATTTTGTTGTAATGTAAACTCTAGTTACATGGTTACTCTATTTGGATGGAAATTCCAGTATTGTAGTATTAGATTTTGTTTGCTGGATTGTATCCTAACAGACCAATTGCATTGAAAGACTTTATTTTGCATTTCGTCAAGCAGTTCTAAACTAAAGGATTTGTAAATGAAAGTCATAAGAAACAAATTAAGCAACCATTCATGTTTTGAGAGAAAAATAACCTTTAGTATGAACAGCTGTTAAAAATGTTTCAAATTCAATTCATCTGTATGGGACTGGGTCTGAACAGGGAAGGTAGTGGAAAGGTTCTTAAGAAAGAAGGGTATAAACGTTATAAAGTTAAGAATGTTCAGGAGTTACACTCAGAGATGATGAAAAATGAATGGTATTTGTGAAATATGGAATGACAAAATTATTAATAACCATCTGCAAGCACACTACTGAACACTATTCACAGATGAATGCACCGTTTCTTTCGATGGAACATTCAATAACCAAAATGTTAGGGTGTGGGCAATTAAAAATCTGAGATTAGTAAATGAAGCCTACCACCAGGTTAGATAGAAAGGTAAAGTTTGGGTAGTTCATGGGTAATTGGACAATTTTTTTATAGAAGGAAACATAAATGGTACCTTTTATCTCCAATTTTTTCAGAATACAGTGGTACCTGCTACAAACTAACTAAATTTGCCTTATTCATACATGATAGAAATCCGGCATATGGAGCAAAAAATGTTAGTATTTCTGGACGGTAGTTTCCTTGGACAATGGATTGTGCAACGAGGATCCCACGTCGATAATTTCCAAGATCACTGGATCTTAAATCTATGGACTTTTTCTTTTGGGCTAAATTGAAGAAAAAATATTTCATTTGAAACCACGAATCCTCCTAAAGTTGAGAGAAAACATTGTAGAAGGGGTATTGTCACTGTAAAAATGCTAATAAATGTTTTACAAAGCTTTTACGAATGGTTGAAGTTTTGCTCCATTACGGCTGGTCTCTCAACTTGGAGCATTTGTTTAAATTTTGTTTTGGACCTGCTTAAAGACATTTAAATATTTTCACAAATTATTAAAATATTGGATTTTTCATTTTACCTAGGATAGTGTACGTATTTAGTTTAACATCACGGTTAAATCGTTTTATGCTTACAAATAATTTTATGTTGAAGTTAGATTTAAAAACGTTACATTAGATAATGTGCAACCTCCATTAGTTGCAGTTGAAAAAACTAAAGACTTACTTTACAAATGAATTGGGCTTGACTGGATTTTTTAAATGACATATATAATAATAATAATAAGTACATATTTAATAACTTAATATTTTGCTTATTTTATCCATATTATAGCACTTGCTTTACATCATTTTGAAGGCCTTATTAAATTAAAAGTAATGGCGAATTCTATTATTTAATAATTCAACTATCAACAAAATGGTGGCCTTCAAAACAACCACTACTTAGTCCTCCATATTGGTTCTGTTAATTATAAAAATTCATGTTTTCGCCAAATGCTTTTACTTACTTCGATCGACTTGTATTTTAAATGTCATCAAATCAGGCAAAATAATAAAAAGTTAAATTTTATTCTAAAATTATCGTAGACGTAGAAAAAACAAAAGTTTTGAAAAGACCTTTTACAATCTGTGTCAGGTATTAAGTTCTATCCCATTAACTATTTAAGTTTTCTATCCTTTTCCATTTAGTTTGTCTAATAAGTGCTAAATGTAACATGGGAATTACTATGGAGAAAGTTAAAAATGTCACTCTGAATAAAATGTAGGGTATGTCTCTAGGTTTCGGACTGTAAAACAAATGTTTATGAAGATTATTTTATTTTACTTCTCCATGTTCACTAATCAAAAATACATTTTTGTTTATAATTATCAGAAAAGTTAATTAGACTTTTGTGTGCTTTTTGCTTCATTTCTTTTGAAATGATGAAGAGTCCAAACAGGCACTGCCTCAGGACCTCCTATATTTTTCACATAAATGTCTGATTTATGATTATTGTTATAAGTAGGTACATATTTTGGTGTTGTTTTACTTTATGTGTGTAAACGTTGTATTTTTTTGTGTCAAGTAATGTTGTTTATTTTCATGTGAGAATTATACTTTTTATTATTATGATTTAAAACAAGTTTTTTTTATTGTTTTCATTCAGAATTTCTAAAGAAAAATTCAAATAATTTTTTCAGTTTGTTTATTACCTTTTACTTGAGTCATAAAAATGGAAAAAAAAACATGGTGGTGTACCTGGTGTAGATTTAATAGGAGGAGGAGATCGTGGAGCATCAACCATAAATGGACTTCCTTTGTAAGATGTGTACTTGGAGGCTTTCGATATAGCAGACCTGTGGTCATTATAAGCTGCAGGACCAGGGCCTTCTATTATTTGGTAGATGTTCCCTCTCTATGATAAATATAATCAAATGAATAAATATAAAATAAGCAGAGATGGTGAAGAAATCTATTGAATGGTTTAAGAGAGAAGTTGAAGTTTATATTTGCTTGAAATGAGTTGTAAATATTTCAGATGTAACATATTGTGAATCAAAATTTATTTACTGTAGAAAACATATGTAATAGAATATAATAATATATTATATTAGATTCTAGTGCTCTATTAAACTCTAACCTAGACTATATTATAAATTACTTGATATATTTGGCTTAAATAACATTAAATGGTGTTGTCTAAGTTTAAAATTGAACAAACTATTAAAACCTTACAAAATCCATTTCAGGGCGGTAGGCTATTCACTTATGGCTTAAGGGAGCCTGGAACAAAGTTAAAAGAAGAAGTGAACATGATTTTTGAAATGAAAATATTATAGCAGGTACATGACTCAATTTAAACAGAAGAAAGCAAAAATCATGAATTATATAAACTATTTGCCAAATCAGATATAATTGTTGTTATAAAGCTAGAGAGAATACTATGAGTATCTCACCTAGTCAGGATGAATTAAGAAAATATTTCTAGGAGAGTTATGGAGGGTAATTTAAGCACATCAAGAGGTAGAAGTCATTCAAAACTGAGTTGAGTAGATAGTACGACTTGAGATATGAGAATTGTACCGATACTTAATTGATGAGTAGCTAAAGCTGACAAAACCACTTGGGAAAGCTTCATCTAAAAGACCAAGATCGATTTCGGCTTATAACACCACAGAAATAAGTAATTATTAAATGCATAAAATTAGGTCATCTTTATTAGTTGCAGTTCTAAAATCAATCTCTTAATCATTAACTGTGATATAGAACTAGAAATATGAAAGAATGGTGAGCACTGAATAATCCCTTTAATCTACGCATAAAGGGTGATTTGGTAATAGAGTATATTATGAGATTTCAGATTAATAAGTTTGATGGGTTTTGATTAAGATTTTAACTTTTTTTCAGCTTAAAACAAATAATATGTGTGAGCTTGTTCGTAAAAGGTAATACATTTATTTTATAAGGTTTAGTTGGATAAAGTTTTTTGTGTGTGCATTTTCCTTATCATTAGTTTAACAAAAAAAAACTTCCTAATCAGTATCGCTTAAACATGTTTATCTTTTTTTATCTCAAATGGTATCAAAATCATATTTATTACATTAATAATAGATAAAATTGTTGTTTATTTAATATAAAAATATTATCATTTCTGTAATGGATAAGTGTTCTGTTATTATAAATTTATAAAGACATAGTTGATTTCACCCACTGGTTTACTGAAACAATAACTTGAAAATATAAATGCAAAAACTTTTTTTTAAATAAAAACTTACAGGTGCTTTAGAGAATGTACCAGCTTCTTCCTTGTTGTTTGATTTCTTTTTAGTAGTAATGTCATAGAATCCAGGTCCTGGTAAATTCTACAATAATACAGTTTTGTTTTAAATAAAGATAAGCGAAATAATACATTTTAAACAGAAGAAAAAATAGGTACTCTACTACTACTATTATATATGTAAGTTACTTACTCCTCAGCATTACATGTCTGTTTGTGATACTGGGGGTTTCATGAATTATTTCCCTCCATTTCTCTCTATCCTTCACCTTTCTCCTCCAATTGCAAACTTCCAACTTCACCATGTTCTTTCCAACCTAATCTATCTGGTTCTAGGTCTTTCTTTTCCCTCTTACCTCAGAAGTTCATATCCAACATACTTCTTTGCATATGATCAGCTTCCACATGCACTACTACATGGTCTGCCCATCTGAGCTACTAACTTTCATGACATGTGTTATGTTTTTCTTTTAAAACCAACTTTCTTTCTCAGCATTACCTTCAATGATCCATGTCACACTCTAAATTTTTCTAACAATCTTCCTTTTAAATACTCTCAACATGTGACAATCACCCTGTGACAAACAACTGGCCTTACGAGTGATTTTAAAATAATTTCAATTTTGTTGTTTTGTGTACAACATTTGAGATATGAGAAGTTTAAGGTTGAAAAATAAGCTCTATTCCCAACCAATGTTCTATTATAAATTTCTTTACTAATTTTCTTTTCATTATTTAAGGTAGATCCAAAGTATACCAAGCTAGACACAGGTTCAAAGTTGAACCCAAGGATTTCTAAATCGTTTAAGGATCTTCTATTTACAGCTGAAGACATTAAAAAATATTTTGTCTTATTTCCATATAACCCTAGTCACATATTGGTACTGTTTTTAATTATTATTTTAGCTGCTTCCCTTAACAATACTTCCCCTCTGATGACACTCACAATATCGTCAGCATTTCCACAAATCTAGCATAATATTGTATTTAACAACAGCCCCAAGTTTGATTGCATCCTTCACTGCATTATGTAAGGTTATATTAAATAAGCATCACTGACAAAGTGTGGCAGGTACTCTACATTATATTATGAATATGATATCATACATTTATATACATTTACATAATGACAGGAAAGTACAACAAGGCTCCTTAAACACTGAATAGGGATATTGGGAAATGCAGCAGTCATGATTTTATAAAAGAAGGGGGGGGGGACACTTTGAGGCTGGATGCTTCTGCAACAGACCTAAAGGAGCAGAGTTTGGCTAGAACCGTGAACAGAGCCAGACCTCCGTGTTCTTGCTTTTATCCCCCTAAGTAACACGAAATAGTAGAGCATGTGTAAGGTAAAATGCAGTAGGTAAAATATAGTTTAATTAAAATATCTACAGTTTACCTTTTATTTCTCACCCGAGCTAATTTCGAGGGACTTACGCCTGCCATTTTCAACATCCTCACAACTGTTCGAACACGCAGCAATGAGTGCATAAGGACCTCCAAAGACAACCAGAGACACGCCATCGCCCTGAAACTCTAAGTTGAAGCCAGCAGCGAAGCGTTCATCACAAAAGTATCTCATTTATGCACACCAGACTGCATCTCAAAGATTTTTCCAACTTTACTTCCAATCATGACTTTAGATGAAGATTTTTCCATGATCATTCGTATTAAATATGCTAGTTTCCGAGGAACTCTATTTTTCCAAAGGATTTTCATCAATGGAAATATCTTGATGATATCGAAAGCCTATTTTGTAGTTGATGGATACTAAAAAAATGCAAACGAGTATCATATTCATAGCATTTTTTCTTCATTTTTAGCCTGATTGGAAAGATTTAGTCTGTGGCACCTATACCAACTCAAAAGCCACAATGATTTTCTAAGCAGGGTTATTCCTCTGTGATTTTTACATTGACTATACTACCCTTTTAAAATATAAAGCATATTAGCCCATTTTTGCAATCTTAGGCATTTCTTTCCTTCTCCACACGTCAGAAATTAACTTATACATTACATCCTTCTATTTTAATACTCGTGCTACTATTTTTAATCAATTCTGCAACTAAGGGAGCCTCACCGGGAGGCTTACCATGTTTTAAAACCAAGAGAGTAAACTCCATCCCATATATGCCAGACTTGTCAATTAGTGGTTACAGCTCACAGAAAAAACTTTCCTTCTCAATGTCAATATTTTCTTCCAGGCCTACATTTAACAAGTCAGAAAAGTCCTAAATCCATCTATTTATCACCTCTCTAAGCCATTCCTTACAATGACTAATCACTTAGGGTGATACACTTTCCTGAACCTTTACCTTCATATTAAATTGTTTACTCACATTTCCATTTCTTCAAAACATTTATTAATTATTTTTTCTTTTCTTCTCTACATATTCTCTAACTCTTCTCCACATAGAATACTCATCAATGTTTTGCCTTGGGCGCCTCTGTAATAATTTCTGCCTGGCTTGGTTCTTCTATTCTATAACTTTCTTACATCAGTTTATTACTGATTCTAAACCATTCAAATTTTCCTTTGCCAATATCACTCTTAATCATTCTCAAATTTTCATCAATCGAGACATCTCTGCTTCCCTATTTCCTTTATCAGTTTCATCTCTCTTCTCCTCCTTCGTTTCTCTATCGATACTGTCTTGAAATTTCTTGAGATCATCTTTTATTTTCAGTTTTTCATTTTGTTCTCTAATATTTCCTTGTATTGCCACTTTTGCTAATCTTTGCCTTAACTTTAAGTTAAGTTAATACTAATTGTTATTAGAACCCTGTATGCTTCTTACTACAATAATTAGAAGAATGTTTTGTAGATATCATGATATGGTTAATTTGGTTAAAGGCATCTCCCCCAGGGACCTTCCTAGTACCTTTATGCATGCTTAGCCTATACATTTCAACGCATTGTTCCAATAACATATCATTGTTCTCACTTTCACATCATGGAATGAATATTTTCTGGCAACACTACTTATTGATTCTTACTTTTCTATTTTAGGATTAAAGTACCCTAATTTAACACTACTGCACCATATTTCAGCACTTTTCCAATCATACTTCTCAAACTATCATAAAATAATTCTTTGATGGAGTCATGAGCCTTCTTTTGTTGGTTCATAAACAGTGAAAATAGAGAGATATTTCTATGCAGGTCGTTTTTAAGTAAGATCATTTTGTAATAGAACAAGGAAAACTTTATTTATGAACTTAACTTTTATAAGAAATAAAAATATGAACATTATTTTATTTGTCTACGTAGTCAGCATTAGTATCAAAACACTTGTTAAGTCATGGGACCAGCTTTAGGATACCATCACCAAAGAAGTCTGCCGCCTGTCCATTTAATCAGCCAGTAACAGTTTCTATCAATAGTGTCAGTTTCCAGTCGCTTTCCACCAAGAAATTCCTTTGGAAAAGTTGTTTCCAAGAAGTTTGAGAAAGTTTGAGGGAGCTAAATCAGGGCTGTAGAGTGGATGGTCCAATAATTCCCATCAAAACTTGTCCAGTTGAGTCGTTGTTTTTGTTGAAATATGAGGCCGAGCATTATCATGAAGAAGAATGACACTGCTTGAGAGTAGTTCCGCCGGAGGTTTTGAATGACACACCTTATCTTTAATAAGGTTTCACAATACCTCTCAGCATTTATTGTCATTCCTCTTGGCAGGAAGTCTATGAAAAGAATGCCTTTCCGGTCCCAGAAAACTGTGGCCATGATTTTCCGTGTTGTTGATTGTTGTTTGAATTTTCATGGGTTTATCGGAGAGTTTGTATGATGCCACTCACTGGATTGTTGTTTAGTCTCTGAAGTATAGTAAGCAATCCAAGTTTCATCACAAGTCACAATGTGACTCAAGAACTCATCACCATCCTTGTCATAGAGCTCCAAAAATGACAAAGAATGTGCCAACCACTATGTTTTGTGTTCTTTTGTCAACATTTTGGCACTCATTTGGCACATGTTTTCATATTAAAGTTCATTAGTAGCAATTTCATAAATGAAACTTGAGGGAAATTTTGAAGAAGCCTGTCAATAGTGAAGCACCTGTTTTGACAAATCTTTGCATTAACTTGTTGTGTCTACTCGTCATTAATGACAGTAGGCCATAAAGATTGATCCCGATCATGAACATTTGTCCTTCCTTAATTGTACAGTTTACACCACTTATTGCACATTTCCATCATTCATTACCCTTCCCCATACACTTCAACAATTTGTCGATAAAATTCAGTAGGACAGACATTTCTCACATTTAAAAACTGAATAACGGAATGCACTTCACAGCTGGCAGAATGATTATAATTAATATCGCGGCAAATAGTGGAATGTAACCAAATAACCAACACGGACAGAGAGTTGAAATATACTCGCAGAGTAGTGAAGAATGGCCAACCTTGCTTTGGCTCTATCCGCCATTCTGCGCCAACCTGATCTGCAATTGGTTCTTACTTAAAACCGACGTATATTTACCCTTAATCAGTAATCTACACAATCTATCAGATATCAGATTCAAATTTAAGAATATAGACTTCCTTAGTTTACTAACATTTATTTATAAACACTACAAAAAAAGTAAACTATATTAAAAACAAATATCATAAAAATAAACAGTGCAAAAACATTTCATAAAATATCTGACTTTATCCATACATAAAATGAGGTGGTAAACAAACAAAAAGTATATATTTGCCATCTTACCGAAAATGACAGAAAGTTATTTGCCATAGCATTTATTATTTTGTCTGGCATTTAAACAAGGGGCAATAAAATAACTTATACTCATTATTCTCTTAAACATTGTGTAACCCAATTTAGAGGATAATTAATTGTCTTAAGGATAAGAGGATAAGGATAATTTTATTGTCTTATATGCCCAAAGTGAGCTTCTTCAGTCCTATAAAGTTTCCCAAAATTTTTTTTATATTCACTCATGCAAAATTTAGAAGAGTGGTGAAACTTTTGGGAGCCTGCTTTTAAGTATGGTAATTAGTAAAGGGTTTCTATAAAGTAAATTAAATAGTTAAGCAGTACATAATATCAGTTACCTCTCTTTTGCTTTGGTTGACAAGTTTATCTAAATATCGCTCCTGTTTTGTTTCATTTCTTAATTTTTCACAAATTTTTTCCTGCACTACTTTGTACAAAGGCAAAGGTTTCTTGGACAAATTATATTCTTGAGGACCAGGAGTGTCTTCAATTTTACTTTTGAAACGAATTTCGTTCATCAAGGACCAATTGTTAACTTTATATTTTTTTGTCGTGTAACATGTTTCTTCCTGTTTGTCAAACATAATCATTTAGAACATAAATATTTTCTTTTGGTTCAAATTATATTGAAAAAATATCTAGATTATATTTTTTAATTAAACTTCATATAGTTTTTGGTGTCATATTTCTTTAAATTATTATAAATTAAACATACTTTTAGGGTAAAGAGGGTCGAATGTTTAAATTTGTTGATACTTTACATCTTTCAAGAAAGCCAGTTATTCATTGTTAAACGACTATTTCATTTTATAAAGTAATTACCAAAGATAAATGTTTTCTAGAAGTATATACTCTTTAAGCTAATTAATAAGTACTGCTCACCTAATTACATAAGTAACAAGATGGGTGTAATTCAAAAATTATTGGAGCGTCCAATTACAAATTTTAATTTTGCATTTAGATAAGATATACATTAGAACGAAATCATGTTCAGCATCAGAAAAACTTGAGAAAACTGACTTTACAAAACAAATCAGTACATAATAAAAAAATTGAACATTGTGGCCACCGTTACGATTCATCATATCATATTTTTATTGCACCAAAATACATTAAAAAAGAACAGGTGCAGTCATTTACATCACTATAACTAATAGTTTAATACTAATAAATTATAAAATTCGTTCATCACATTTCAGAGAGGTTATTAAAGTATTCATCTGTACTATAATAAACTTTTTTTACAACTTGCTCCTTTATAACAATTTTAAAACAAGCAAGACTGAGACTTATACATTTGCGGCAAACAGTTATATAATTTTACTCCCACATGTTGTAATTAATATTTATAGGGTTTTGTGATTTATTTTATTTAAAAAAAGAAAAAGAAATTGCACAGCATTATGGGCACTAGGTGACATTAGTTCACCAATTTAGAAAAGTTAAAACAATTTAATTATTATTAACTAAAAAATTCTCAGGGTCGTAGATACTTTTAAAAGTGTACTTTCCAGTGGTTATAATGGTAAGTAAGAAATCCTTTTATTTTTCTGAAACTGAACATGTAATTTATTCTAACATAGATTATTAACACACATACATAAATTTGTCATTTGTTATTAAATTATATTCAAATTAAAAATTATTTTGTCTCAAAGAGACCAAGTTTCTTGTAAATGACTCGACTTTAAAATTAGTTGCAACTTTGATTAATTAAATTTTTATATGAGTATCTTTGTCTTATATTGAAAATTATGATGCATCGTTAAGTTAAAAATTCTTTATTGAAATTTTAGTTAAGATATTCTTAAAATGCTTACAACATTTAAATTTACTTATTTAACAAAAATTCTAAAATATCTCAATCACAATTTAAAAGTTTTATTAATAATTATTTTATACAAAGAAAACAAAATGTTATTGTCTGTTATTTGTGTTACCACATTGTAGTAATCTCCAAAGTAGACTTCGGTTGTAATGTGCAGTTCTTGTCCTGGAGGTTGAGGTTCGCCATGGTCCAGGTAGCATCTAAGTTGTCTCAGATTTCAATCTAAGATTCATGATTTTCGCACATTTTTGTCTCTACTAATAAAACACAGTTCATGTTTTAACATTCAGAGTCTTTCAAATTACAATATCGTTTAAAATTGTCTATATAACGAACAAAGTTCAATTCACGACATGTGCTTAGCGTTCATGAACAAAAGACTAACTGTTTCACAAACGAAATATACCTCAGTTTATCTCCGACACACCTTCTAAACTCATAGTTATTACACTTTGTCTTTAAGATATTACCTGTCCACATTTATACACTAAAAAGACATTTTAACATTAATTACATTGTTCTCAAAAATAACTTTTTTGCCGACGAAATAAGTGTTTATCATGACGACCACTTTCCAACTCACTCTACTATTAACTGACTTTAAACTGTTAGTAATTTACATAGTTGATTCTATAAAAATCACTTTAATATAACTTTTATTGTCCTAGGTCTAACTCTTTCTCTAACCTAAAATACGTCTGTCCATCTTGAACGCTACTCTGTAACTGACTCCACACGTGCTTGCAGATATTGGATATTGCATCTTAATCACGTGATTATAGCCTCAAACCCAGAACCACTTAGTAACAAGTCTTTTCACCTCATATAAACACAATTTCACACAAATATTGAGTTTATCTTAAAAATAGACATTTCTATACATATAAATACATCTTTTGGAAATTTGTTTTGATTTACTTCATTATTCTAAAAACAGTTACCAACTTGCGTTTTCATTTTAACCAATGACAGCATTTATCTATTTTACCGCGACTTTCCATCTCATATTCAAAAATTCAAAATCTCCATATTACACACATACTGTGGACTATTTTTGAACAGCTTTAGATGATGGCATGGGAATCTGTAATTTTCATTAGCTCTAGTACTACACCCATGCTTAAAACTGTTTTTTACAAAGCCTGCTTTATTTTTGTGGGCCTAGATTAAATTTTCATAAATATAAAGTCCTGGCAACGTAACTATGTTACAATCTCTAAAAAGGACCCTACAACTTCAATCTCTGCCTATACCAGAAAGAGTTCTTAGAATTTTTTTCTGAAGTAATAAATACCTTCTATACACCAGCAGCACTTCCCCACAACACAATACCCCATACCTCAACACAGATTCAATATATGCATGGTAAACCACCAAACAAGCCTTCAAGGAAACCCCATTTTTTAAAACCGAGAAAACATAAACCATTAATCTCAACCTTCCCTTAATTTTTTCCAAATGATATTTCCATGTTAAACTCTCATGTATATATATACCCAAAAACTTATGACAATTTACAGAATTTTGAATTTTGTTTGCAGTGTTTTTTCCATTACTGTTTGTTTTAAAATGTATTATTTTGGTTTTGTCTGGATTCAGAAGAAGCCCATTTTCTGTAAGCCAAGAATCTAATTTTTCTAGTGATTCAACTACTACATTTTTCAAAGTTTCAAAACAATTTTGCTTGATAACTGCTGTGGTGTCATCTGCAAATAATATTAATTCTAAATTTGTCGCCGGTGAAAGATTATTTATATAAATTAAGAACAACAATGGTCCCAGTATGGATCCCTGTCCTACCCCGAATTTTACATAATCCCATTTAGATAGATATCTTTCACTACCCCTGTATAAAATAGTCCTTTGTCTTCTATTCAGTAAATAAGATTTTATCAAAGATACAAGGTTTTCATTAATACCACATTTCTTCATTTTCTGAAGCAATCAGAATGAGCCACACAATCAAATGCCTTGGACAGATCACCAAAAATACCCGCTGTAAAGATTGACCTATCCAGAGCACCCGCAATCTCTTTTACAAAATATATGAGGGCATCTCCCTTACCCAGTCCCCTTCTAAATCCAAACTGAAGAGGGTACAGTATAAATTACAGATTATAATTTATAGGTGTACATGTCATATGTTTAATAAAGAAATAGATAAATTTCATTCATTTCATATTACTACAGTTAAAAAAGAATTATGTAAGTTTCACATAGGTTTGTTGAAACATATTCTCCCAAACAAACTTATTATAACACTTAAGTTATATCAGGCATTTTATAGGTTCACTATAATTTAGGTTAATATTCAGAATAATATAAAATAAATATGCATTTCATTGGGTATGTTAATCTTTCATGTCTTCAGCTTTTTCAATCTATTCTATCTTATGGACTTTAGACCATATCATTACTTCTACACACAATTTTTTGAATTGGAAGTTAGTTTAGTGGATAATATATAAGTTAGATTTTGTATGGACAGGAGACAGGCTTACCTTGGAAAGTGGTCCTCGGTATTACCTAATAGTACACAAGTAAGAAAGTAAGACATTGTGTTTTCTTACTTGTGTACTATTAGGTAATACCAAGGACCACTTTCCAAGGTAAGCCTGTCTGCTGTCCATACAAAATCTAACCACTCTAATAGGCTATGCGCCCTATTAAAATTCTAACATATACCGTATTCATATATATATATGAAACGTTTTATTGTGAACAGAAACAGTTACCAAAATACAGTATAAGGTACATAAATTTTAATACAAATTAGTCTTTTTTTTGGTATTTTCTTCTGATTGGAAAATAGCCAGATATATAAATTTATTGTGATTTATAATAGATCTTTTTTATTGTTTCCAAACACAAGCCTATACAATAGAAGCAGGATGTGTTGGTACAGAGTAAAATTTAGAATGGAGGTAACACTTCCTTTTCTTTAGCCACCTTATTTTCCTATATTATGTCTTTTTAAGATGTAAAATCAGTTTAGATACAACCAGTAACATACCCGTGGAACGTTGTAGAAACATGGCCCTAGTGTTGTATCACCTTCAGGTTCAACAATTTTCACCATTTTCCCATCTTTTCTGAAGTCATAACATATTAATCCTTTCTCTGGTATTGAAGGTGTTGTCTTCTGCAAACGTGGAGGTCGGCAGAGGTAAAGCTATAAACAGATATATAACAATTTACTTTTAAGGTCCAAAATTTTAGAATTTATTTATACTTTTTTAGTAACAGAATATTCCAGAAGTTCAAAAAAGTGTCATTAATATATAAAAAACCATCTAATTTGTATAAACTATCACAAATAATTATTTCTTAAAATAACAAGTATGTAACCACTTTTAGTAGAAGAATCCACACATATAATCAGAAAGGATATATTTTGTGAAAGAAATTTTAAACACAGTGTAAGTTAAGTTGTATGAATAACACACAGCTAAGTTGTATGAAGTTGTTATTATTTTAAAGCTTAAATGCTGAACAATGAAGAAGAGACATTAACTTTGCATATATTTTGATGACGTCTGAAGTTAGAAATTTTTATTTTCACATCTATGATAAGAAATTTACTATTATTAAAAGTGTAAACAAACATATCCTGAAAGAAATGTTTGGACTACTGTTTTGCAATTGTTTATTTAATTTTATTTAAACCTAGAAGTTAAAAAAAAAATGGATTTTATAATTTATTTACTTTTCAGACAGTGAAATTCATTTTTTTTAAATGTCAAAGGGGTGACAGATTTGATTTATAATTTTTTAAATAGCTACCATTTTAAAACTGGTGAACAGAATTTTCACTAGTTTAGAGTTAAACAAATTTCTGGCAAGCTATCCCTCTTCTAAATTTTGATGAGTGAATAAATATTAACAAAAATTACTTTTGAGAATCTTTATAGGACTGAAAAAACTAAATTCTGATATATAGGACAACCCCCTCCCCATCTTCCAAACTGGACAATCAAAAATGTTTAAATTATAACTCCTACTGAGTGTTACATCAGATAAGGGAATAACGAATAGGGAAACCCTGCAAACCAGAGTTTATGCTTATCTATCTAAAATGACAACTGATTTTAATATAAAGTATTATTTTTACTTTAGCTTTAAAGGAGATTGATTACAAAGGAGACAGCGAATTTAGAGAAAAATAGTTAACAATGTAGAGTTGGCCACCAAACTCTGTTGATAGTTCTCTTGAGTTACATAAAAATAATAACTAAGGAAGTGAGGCTCACGTTTAAAAAATGTGTAGTGTTTAAACGCATTGAAAACTTATTTAACAATGTATGAGTTTGAATTTAAAAATAATTTTATACATATATAATTTCCAAATCCCCTTAAATCCACAAAAACTATATTTTGTTGTTGTTGAAAGATTTGAATTAGTTACCAATTTCAAATGAAACTTAGTTTTTTCTTTTTAAGATGTTGAGTTTAATCTTAGTATAAGTAATTAAGAAATCATATTATGATGGCTACATCAGTTATTTCAATATTTTAGCCTCCATAAAAAAACCAAAGTTTTACAGACTACAAGTCTGAATGGTAAGTAGACAACTTTAGGCAAAAATTATGAAAACTATGTAACACTGCCTACACCTGTAACGATATATTAAAACAAGAAATAATGAAGAGCGTCAGCAAATGTCCGTCTATTACGATTTTCTTACAACAACCCTTTTCAATGAAAAAGTGATACATATATGAGGAAAACAGATGACCTTTGATAGCTTATGTTGCCTAATCTGTTAAAACATTAAGTGAAAAAATGTTGCAAAAGAAAAGATCTAAAAAAGTTTGTGGCATCATATCTATTAAGGTTTTTATACAACACCCATTCTTCATTACTGCGGTAACTTCAGTAGAACACGGCCATGCAAGGAGGACTATGTAACAGGGTAGCCTAATACATAGTGATATGCAATCTACCATTTTATAATTAATTATTGTATTTGAGGTAGAAAGTAATGGCCAGAAGTGGGTTTGTATTAGTTAGTTACATTATTTTTGAGTGTAGGCTATATGTCGATAATTTAGTAATTTATTACTGAAGATGAACACAATAAAACCTACATGTCTCAACCAAGTAATTATTTAGTAATGGAAAATGTAGGTATTGATAGAAGTAGGGTACTGTGCATATGAAAATAAACAAGACAAAATGGACAAGGCAACGACATCAACTTGTATTACAACATTAAGGAAAAGAGGTGGTTGCTGGTAAGTGGCCACCAAGGAGCCATGCAGTTATATTAAAAAATATATAATCACCTATTAAAAAGAAACTTATGTACATAATATAGCAAATGAAAAACAGAAAAATAGAACCACAGAATGCAAATACCGGCATAAATAGATCCTTAAAAAAAAAAGTTAACAAGTTTGTATTTTTATATTTAGTGTTTAATTTTGAGCTCTTTTAATATTATAACTTTGATAGTAGGTTATTTATTGTTAATGGTACTGTTTTGATGTATGAGAAAAACATGGGATCATATTTTCTGCTTTATTTTTATACTACAGTATTAGTTTTTGCCAGAACTTGAAGTGTATACGCCTATAATAGTTACATTGGATCATTTTATAAAAGAAGATCTAATCGTTATATATAAGACCCTAAAGAAAACATTTTTTGTAAATACAGTTTTACAAAACATAGTTACAAACCAACTTCATGAAACAAGAGTGAAGTATAATTAGAATTATTGTTACTATTTTTCATTAAAAAGTAAAAAAACCAAGTGTTTTTAAATGAGAAAAACAGTGAGAAATACTTGTCATGAGCTACAAAAAACATTAAAATTCAGAGCTTTAGAAAATTGGATAAAACTAATTGTAAACAATTACCAGGAAATTTGGTTTTTAGATGTTTGTCAATAACTCTATTATCCTTTGACCTACAGAAAAAATATAATTTAACGTTTTGTTCGTTGTCATACAAGAAAAAAAAAATTTTAACTCTTGTTAGCGCTTGATAATGGTTTTTAGAGATATTCGACATTAAAAATTTTAAACACCAGCCATTTTGAAAATTATAAAATTAAATATTAATGACTACCACCCTTGTAAAACGTAACAATGCTTTTACCAAATCTGAACTCAATATCTTATATTTCTGGAGTTATGCTTTTTTTGTAAAATAAAAAATGCTGGACATATGGATGATGAAGCGGAATTCAACTATATGTTGAACTTAGTCGTTTTGTGTCCATTTTGGTGCGTGTAATTAGAAAATAAATAGCCAGTTCACCATGTATATTCTGGGGTTTAAAAAAATATAAAATTAGGGCTTCAAAATCACAAAATCAAGTTGTTGTCTCTTTTTGAAAATCGTACTTTTTACTTTTGAAAATCGTACCAAATTAATACTTTAGTTGGCAACAACTTTTAGAATTGGCATAGATTTGTAACATAGGAAGAGTTCATTCGTATTAGATTGTAACTATTTAAAAATGTGACCTTGTTAGGTTCATTTATAAATATTATCTAAAAAAAAAATGAATTTAATTTTACTATAAGTTTTTTTTATTTAAAGTTTGCACAGCATTTATGGGCGCCAGATGAATTAACATCAATTTTGAAAAGTTAACTATTTTATTGAATTTATAAATTTAAATTAATTTAATCTCAGGGTCGAAGTCCTTTCTCCGTGTACTTTCAGCGATTTCTGGTTAGAATGAAGAACACTTAAACTGAAATTTTAACATGAGTTTATTAAAAAGAACAAACAAACAAGATTATTACATGAAATATATCATCAATAATACATCAAATAAATTTTCATTATTGTTGAGACCGATGGTTCTTGGTGGAATTCCATGTTTTAAAGATAATAAAATGCTAAAGAAAAACCTTAAGATGAATGCAAGGCAACTTATTTTTCCAACATCAGTTAAAAATAGCGCTAAATGGCGGAAAGTTAACTATCTAGGAAATGTTAGCCAAAAAGTTGGAAATATTTTAAATAGGGAAACAGAGTGTAGGCCGGCATTTTATTGTAGTAATAGTTTAGGTAAGATTTTAAATAATTCTAAAGATAAAACTAACAAAATGTTGAGAAGTGGTGTATATAAGATAACTTGCAAAATATGTAATTCATGTTATGTAGGTCAAACAGGACGTAATTTTAAATCTAGATTAAGTGAACATGAAAGAAGTTGGCGGTTAGGATATGAAGATTCCAGTTTTTCAAATCATTTAAGAATACATCACGTGTCTGATTTTAATTCGAGTGTAGATTTTAAAATATTACATTTTGATAATAAAGGTAGGAAATTGAATGCTTTGGAGAGCTTAGAAATTAAAAGAATAAGATACTGTAACCCTAATTTAGTTTTAAATGACCAGTTAGATTTGTATAACTCTCCATTAGTAAAACCTTTAAAAGTTATTTGTACTTAGAACAATCGACTGGTTTTCCCAATATGTATTGTTCCTATGGTCATTGCCCAGGCCGGGTATTTCCCCAACCTTCCATTCATTGTATCCTAACTCCCACCCTCTAGTTTTAAGGTTTTCTGTTTTTGTCTCTTTTTTCTTCAGTCTGTAATACAGCCTTGTCAATGCCTTAGCAGGCGAAACCATTGGTCGGCTAGACTAATTAAAAGTGGATATTACAAAATAAATAATTGTGTATTATCATCAAATAAATTTATTATAAATAACATCCTACCTGGATTTTAGTATATTCATTTAACCTTTGAGGAAGGTGTATACTTTGTTAAAAAACATGACTTTAAATTACGTTGCAACAAAAATCATTTATTTAAAAGAACAAAAAAAAGAAGAACAGATCAAAATATCTGTTACTTAACTATTACTTTACTTTTATTTGAATATAGAATTTAAATCAATCAACATTTATTGATCTGATTATATATAGAAATTCTTTATCTTAAATCTCAAATTATATGAAAAAATGAAATTATCTTTAACAAACATGAGACAAATTATATTTTATATTATACAGAAATTACAATATTTGTGTTGTATAACACATTTTTACCAGTTTGTAGATACTTTACAACTTGATGACACGTGGTTCTAACTGCGTAGAGATGATTCGCCATTCTTTGAAAACGATGCACACGGATCCATTTTCATCGTTCAAACTAAAGTGCATTTTAAAATTATCTACAAGTTTATTAGTTTTCTTTTTACACTTAAAACTGTCCCATCATTCAACCGATCGACACGAGACACTGCTATTGTCCTTTTTACATTATACGATATACATCATACAACTCTTTATCCGTTTATTAATACTTTTTGTTTAAAAAAAAACACTCCACTATACTGTTCAAAACTACAGTTATTGAATTAGTTTGATGCAGATTACATCTGACAACAATAAAACCTTTGTCTAACCCTTTCGTTAACTCTTGAAACACATTTTTTAAAACTTTCTTTACCTTGACAATACGTCTTATGCCTTCAAGCATTGAACTCAGACTGGTGAAATCACATGGCTTTTCTCTGTTTCCTGTTAGCACCGGTTATTTCCAATCTCTCCACATCAGCGATAATCGTATCTAACGTTCTATTCAAATACTACTTGTTTCATTAAAGTGTCCAAACACATCATTTCACAAAACACACAATTTATAAAACTTCCTATAATTAAATTATCTTAAAAGCTATACATCATTATTTATTTATGTTTGGAAATCCATTTTAATTATGAATTTACTCTGTTCAACGTTGAAAATCATTAGTCCCGTTTTTGACTCATGTTACCCCCACTACGATTACCCGCGATTTTAAATATTTAATTAGACCAATCTTTTCTAGGTGTTACAAGATCCATGATCAGTAAATCTATAATGAAAGACTACAGCATTCCGACGGAGGTGGAATGGACGAGAATCCGTCGGAAAGTCTGTCCGAATAGTACTATGTTCATATACGGGGTGTATATAAAGTCCCGCACGGGCTTAATATTTTCTAAACGACAACAGATAAATCAATAAGATTTGGTACATCAACACCACACCTAAAAATGTACTTTTTTGAGGAACTATCAATTTTCTGTCATATCATGGGGACGTCCCGCAAGGAGTCAGAAGGAAATCTTAAATAGGAGCATAGGTCAATATGCACATCAGTTTAAAGGGCTTAGCTAGCAGAGTTCAATGCCGGAAACCGCGCCTCAAAAGGATCACCCGTTACAAAATGGCGGCCATTTAAAGTGGGTGTACATAAAGTTCCGCACGGGCTTAATATTTTCTAAACGACAACAGATAAATCAATAAGATTTGGTACATCAACACCATATCTAAAAATCTACTTTTTTAAGAAACTATCAATTTTCTGTCATATCATGGGGACGTCCCGCAAGGAGTCAGAAGGAAATCTTAAATAGGAGCATAGGTCAATATGCACATCATTTTAAAGGGCTTAGCTAGCAGAGTTTAATGCCGCAAACCGCATTCAAAAAGGTTGATCCAGTACAAAATGGCGGCTGTTCAAAGGTTTTATTGGAAAACAGATGTTTACTTACCAAATGTTTTCAGAGTAAATGCACGAACTGTTCAACTCCAGTTATTTGACAGTTGGAAAGACGCACATAAAAACTATTAAGAGAATTTTGCAGGGCAACTTGAGGAATTGCCTGACATTCTTTAAGTATTCTTTGTCTCAGTTCATTTACATTTTGAGGCTTTGTTTTGTAGACGTTGTCCTTAAGGTAACCCCAAACAAAGTAGTCTAATGGAGACAGATCTGGTGAACGCGCTGGCCATTCTAACAGACTTAACAGAAATGTCATGAGTTTGTGCTGCTGAGCGTAGGGACTCGTGCGGGTTCTCAATAAATGACTGCAAGACATCTAAAGAGTTTTCTTCGTTTGTTGCAGTAGCGGGCCTTCCTGATCTAGGACGATCGGAAACACTTCCTGTTTCCATAAAGTGTTCAACAGTTCTCCCTACAGTTGTTCTAGAAATCGGCTGCCTCTCGGGGAAGTAGTCATTAAATAAATGGCACGCTTCCTCGTGTGATCGTCTGTTGTTTCCCCAACCAAACATCATAAGAAGTGTTATAAGTTCACGTTCGTTAAGCGACATAGTGTTGTTGAAGAACTACAAGCAATAGTACAAACTTGTTTGTACTAACGCGCACTTACAGAAAGGTTGGACAGCACTACTAAAACAAGAAAACTAGAATAGCCTACTATGAATGACTGGCTAATATGAAAGTCCAAACGGCGACCCAAAGATAAGAACTTTCTAATTGTTACTATTACCAGGTTTTCCCCGTTATCAATAAGTTAGGACCAAATTTGTAACTCTTGAGGATAACTAACGTCATAATTCACTTCTCTATTGACACGCATAATGTAGTATTTAGCTGCAGTATTCATTTAGTTGCAGTTTTGCTTTAATGGGATTGTGGCTACTGTACTAATAAAATATAACAAAATAAAACCTTTGAACATCCGCCATTTTGTACTGGATCAACCTTTTTGAATGCGGTTTGCGGCATTAAAATCTGCTAGCTAAGCCCTTTAAAATGATGTGCATATTGACCTATGCTCCTATTTAAGATTTCCTTCTGACTCCTTGCGGGACGTCCCCATGATATGACAGAAAATTGATAGTTTCTTAAAAAAGTAGATTTTTAGGTATGGTGTTGATGTACCAAATCTTATTGATTTATCTGTTGTCGTTTAGAAAATATTAAGCCCGTGCGGGACTTTATGTACACGCACTTTAAATGGCCGCCATTTTGTAACGGGTGATCCTTTTGAGGCGTGGTTTCCGGCATTGAACTCTGCTAGCTAAGCCCTTTAAACTGATGTGCATATTGACCTATGCTCCTATTTAAGATTTCCTTCGGACTCCTTGCGGGACGTCCCCATGATATGACAGAAAATTGACAGTTCCTTAAAAAAGTAGATTTTTAGGTGTGGTGTTGATGTACCAAATCTTATTGATTTATCTATTGTCGTTTAGAAAATATTAAGCCCGTGCGGGACTTTATATACACCCTGTATATATATCTTGGATGAGTAAAGAGTAAAATACTGGTTACCTTTCCAATTCCCTGCTTCCGTTCATGCTTTAGATAAACATTGTAAGTAGTAGGACCTGGGCTCTTTAACTTCAATTTCTTTGGAAATCGACGTGCTCTATTCCGAAGACTTGTTCCATCCTGGAATCATACATTACATACATTTATTAACAATAAGGCCATATTGATCCGAACTATTTAAAGCTTATGCATGTTTTCTTACCGGGATCCTGTTTTTTCTGTAATATGGATAGTAGTCAGCAGCACTAGGGAGGAACGCAGCATCTGGTGAAATAAGGCTAAATGATCTTACTTTCGATGATAGAAAAGGAGCACATTGTTCTAGAAATCAAAAAAGAGTTATATTTAATGTTAGTTTTAAGTAGAACAAGTACTTCAACAAGACAACCTCAGTTATTTTCAATGTAGTTAACAATTGTAACTGTACATATTTATCTCGGGTCAGGAAATTGGAGAAGAATGGGTTTTGAGAGAAGATATGAGGGGAGTTAATTAAACTAAATTCTTATAAAATCCAGTAGAATGGTCTGATGGTTTTGTAATTATTGTAACTTCAGTAGTATTCCATGAAGAGGAATATATAGTTTCTTGTTAGTACTACACAAGTTGACATATGTTGGCAATGGTCTCTTTGGGTTGACAGTGTGTGTTATTGAAATAGATAAAAAGTAATAATTTTGTATAATGATTCTGTTGTTGTTGTTACATTTTTGTGTGTACTGGATTCTATGTGTGTCCCATAGAGAAAATTATATTTCTATGGAAAATGGTGACTTTGAGATTTTAACAGATATATCTGTTTTGATCGTATATCTCAGTCCTGAAATGTGGTTTATAAAATTATTTCTGCCCGTAGCTGTGTTATTTTGTTTGTTATAGAGCTACAGTCAAACAAACACTTTCAGATTCAACTAAATTTTGGTAAATGAATTTTTTTCTGAATTTTAAGAAATAATATTCATTTATAAATAACTTGACATTTATGGAGTATCTGGAATACAAAAGAAGTACTAAGTTCAGATTTATTTGGGTTTAACAATTTTGGTAAAATGTAACTCCTAAGAACTACAATAACCTAAAATATTTGAAAAGGGTTAAAATTGTTTAACAATTTGCAGTGGATTTATTCAGCAAACATCAGAAAAAAGAGGCCAAAACCTGTTTCCTCAAAATTTGTCAACTAAAAAGTTTGTAGATTCTATAGTAAAAAAGGTTTGTTAGTTTCACAAAATCCCAACCACGAGAAAATGGACTATTACCAAACAATTTCAGATTTTTTTTTAGTTAAATACAAAGTCGGAGCTCTATAAAAAAATTAATTCTTGTATCAGATTTGCTTAAAATAACACACAGATTCTGACCTCTGGATGTTGTTACATATTACATTTAAAATTTTTGAATAAATAGTACAAAACATATATATATATATATATATATATATATATATATATATATATAAAACCCTAATAATAAAAATTAACTTGTTATTATTATGGAAATTAGCTAATTATAATAAATCTTTTTTTGAAATCTGTGCCTTCTATTTAGAATATCTTCCACAATTGAGAAAGAAAAAAAAACACATAATTTAAAAGAAGCTTACAATTATTCCAATTACTTACGAATTGATTCCCCATTTATACCATCTGGTAAAGTATAAGTAGCAGGCCCAACTCTTGGCGGAGTATTTGTATGTATAGGTTTGAACCTTTCCGACAAATCGTACATCTTTGGAATTAGTTTTGTTTCAGATGTTTACATTTATATGATTTTGTTTTTGATAGAAAATTGTCTATCTTATAACCAAGAAATAATTAGTAATTTATTAAATTAATTTAATAAAAACAAAAAGAAAAAATGCTCATGAGAGTTTTACCCAATAAATTGGTATATAAAGTAACAAAAATGGTTTCTATAGAAATTATGAAGAGTGTTATTGGCCAACAATAAAGTAATAGTTAAAAAAAGAAAAGAAAAAGATTATCTTACCAAATAATACAAAATTGAAAGGAGAATATGATCTGATAAATAAATTTGTTATATCAATCTGTTTAGAAGAAACAACTTTAATGAATAATTAAAGTTGTTGGGTTTAACATTATATATGTGGTTTCAACAAATATCTGTCTTACATTTTATTGTTGAATTAATATTTTCCATAGATACTTGGTATCTACAAGGGTTTTGTTTTCATCAGTGTAATACTGTGATTGTCATAAATTGAAATTGTGAGGTACAAGATTAGGTGCAAAATAAAAAAGAGTAGAATTTTCACAAATAATGTAGAAAACTTCTCTTTTGTATCCAATATTTTGTGATTTTTAGTATTTATGTCTGTTATATATATAACAGACATAAATACTGCATTTGAAACAGTACTGAAGATGGGTTGATTCAATTTAAAATTAATATTTTTATTCGAGGTGGAATTAAAATCCTCAAATACTGCACACAACAGTTTAACCATAAATACAAATTTGAAACATAGAAATGGAAAGTTTATACTATATTTTTGTAACACTTATTTGTAATTTGTTAAACATCTTCTCCTAAACAACAGCTCTTAAATCATCTTCTGAAATCATTATATTTCAATCATAAATTATGACTTATCTTATCTCAAATCGTCTACCTGCTGTCATGATGTATCCTAGGTACGATTAAATCTACATTAAAGTTGCATTAGCTTACGATAGCATATATAACTTTTCACTTTATTTCTATAGCAGTAGTTTTAACAAAACCTGTACAGGGATTTATTAAAATAAGTCATATAATTTACATTTTTAGAAGAATTTAATATATTAAATTTTGCATTTATTTCTGAAGTTCCACTAGGATTTTTTAAATATTTATTTTTGTTACATTAAAGGATTTATAAAAATAAGTTCTATATTAGATAGTATGTTTTGAATAATTAAAGTTACAGTTTCATCTGTAAGAAATAAAATCAGGAAATGATGGAAATTTATCTAGATTTGCTAGTTATTTCAGGAGAGATTCATAATTTTGTGTTGTATGAAAGTCAGTGGTTTTTAGTTGCTTAAAAAAATATATTGAATAAGTAAAATCTACTTCTGCTTTGTATAAAATCAAGTTTTAAAACACAAAAAGGTTGTCAATAAAGTCTGTGAGCCATCTTTTAGAAAGTTTTTATGTTGAAGACAAAAAATATTCCTACCTCTCTATAATTCAAAACTACCATGGCTAAGAAACAAAGAGTAAATTGTTCTATTAAATATAATATAATATAATATAATATAATATAATATAATATAATATAATATAATATAATATAATATAATATAATATAATATAATATAATATAATATAATATAATATAATATAATATAATATAATATAATATAATATAATGTAATTGGTCTGTACTCATTTTTATTCTTATTAAATTCTTTATATCGACCCCTCTATATCATTAACTTTCACTTGTTCCTACAACATGCCCTATCGGAAGAGGCTATCTTTATAAATCAAGGGGTGTGAGCCTTGTATATCTGGTCAAGGTCCATGACATCATGAATTTAAGGACGTTGGGACGGGTTAATAAAAATTGTTATCTGAACGCTTCCGTTTAATTTTTATCGAAATTTACTACGCTTTACAACGTTTTTAAAACCGCTTCGCTATTCATGTTGTACCATTTTAAAGTCTATCATATTGTGTCATTCGTTTTATTTTCTATATTTAAAGTGATCTGTGTAGTTTTAAAGAGTAACATTAATAAATTGTATCGTAACAAGTGAACCTCAGTGCACTGAAGGAGTTGTGAATATAGGACAACTTGTGACCATCTTTTCAAACCAGGTACGTTCAATTTGTGTTGCTCATAATATGTTACACAGATCATATAATTTTACATGTTGTATGTTATGTCTTTCAAAATTAGTTACGCTTCATGTAAACGCAATCTGTTAAAAACGCATGTATGAACTAATCAAAGTTTATTGGTCCTCCGGATTTATTTCTCTGTGTTGAAAATACACACATAATTTAAACGCACGCAACAATAATATAATATAATATAATATAATATAATATAATACAATATAATATAATATAATATAATGTAATGTAATGTAATGTAATGTAATGTAATGTAATGTAACGTAACGTAACGTAACGTAACGTAACGTAACGTAACATAACATAACATAACATAACATAACATAACATAATATAATATAATATAATATAATATAATATAATATAATATAATATAATATAATATAATATAATATAATATAATATAATATAATATAATATAATATAAAAACTTTTATACATACCTTTTTATATTTTATAATCCGGTACAGGAAGCTACTATCAAAAGGCAAACCAAATATCACAGTTATTACAGCAAAAGATAATTTTGCTGTCAAAATACGTACATTAATCAGCTGGTTTATAATATATCCATTAAATAGTCACATTGAATATTATATACAGCAAGTATTGAATAAAATAGACAGATATTTAGAAATACAGTATTCACAATGATCGGCAGGACACCAATTTGGTTTAACCTCAAATTAAACCACCATCACATGCCTTGGAAGCAAAATCAATAAGCTTCCATACTGGTTTTCCAATCTAATAGTTGCGTAATTTTCCTCATACAAAAGTACCATTACAGCTGCGGGTGACTTCATTTTGTCCGATCCCATTGCCCTGTTTAATTTTATCCGAAGTATTGGAGCAGAAAATTCCAACATTATTGGATGGTGCACGAAGTGACATAGCTCTTGAATTGATTGTATTTTCATTACTATTCCTCGTGGGTTTCACTTTGAACGAACCGGATATTGTCATTCTGTTCCTTGATTGTCTAATCAAATCACTTTTTTGTTTTTTCACGCTGAACATGAGCGAATCTTTCGCACTCAGAGTTCTCCCATCGAAATTACTCCACGTGTCGTAACGAAGAGGTTTGCAACAGGATCTACTTGACAGAATCTGTTTGAAACCAGCACGGAACTTCCGGTTGAAATACGCGTACAATATTGGATTTATACACGAGTTGGATGCGCCTAACCATTGAGCAACTGGAAGTAGAGCATGTATTAATGTTTCTTCTAATCCAGTGTTGATAGGACCTCCTAACTTGATTCTGGTAAAGATGATGTACAGAGGTAACCAAGAACAGGCGAAGAGTACGATGACCACCATCAACATTTTGATTACTTTGACTTTGGAACGATGAATCATCAGTTCTCCATTACCGTGAGGTTCACCTGGTAATTGACGACAACATACTCGTCTCCAGATTAATAAGTAACATATTGAAATGAGGCTCAGAGGGAAGAGATAACACATGACTAGATTAGCGACAACAAAGTAGATGTTGCCGCTGTATGGTGTCGGCCATGATTCAAGGCAAGTCTGTAACAAAGAGATATAAAGTCTAAGTTTAGGATTGTTCAAAGACATGTTTCGTCTCACCTAGTGACAAAGTTAAACTAAGAATTTTGCCAAATAATACTAGTGCAATTAAATTAATGATTTTAGATTATGGTGGTCAAGGTGTTTTATTTTCTCAAAGACACGTAAGAGAAAGTTATGTAATGAACCAAAACACTTTAAGTTGAGTTTATTGCGGAACAATCTGTTTTATCCCCTGATCCAAATAAGTACAGCTCAAATGAATTGAAAAATTTTCATTAAATTTGGGATGTGGGCATATTTCACCCACAACTCAAGACTTTTTTCCCTTTTTCATAACTCAATATTTAAAGAGTAGCTCAATATTTAAAGAGTAGTATTTAAAGAGTTCCCACAAGACCCAAACTCAAAATTGGGAGTTTCTTAAAATTAGCTCTAAGGATGTTAATAAAATTACGCTAAACTGTAGCTTATAAGGATCTAAACAAAAGTATTGATTTCTATACCTCCAAAAATATTGGTTCGGGAGATATTCATAAAAAAATTGAGCTGATATAAACGACCTAATTTCTAAAATCCACTATACCAATTTCATTCCAAATTTGGCGAGACCTGAACAGAAACGACTCAAACTTGTGTATAAAATTATAAATAAAAGAAATGAACAAATGGTAAAAATTCAAAAATTAACTTTGATGGCCGTCATTAAAGTCAAATAGGTTTTATGTTTTGGTTGAATGTATGACACATACGAAGATTAGGCCATATTGAAATATACAAATATCTTTCAATAATATCCAAAATAAAAAAATAAAAATTAAATAAGTTTTTGATAAGGCCCTTTATATATTATCTTATATCCCATCAAAATATATATCTGGGTATAAATATATACTACACTTAATAAACACATACTATAGGAATAGCTATGTTTATTACAACTATAGTATTTCAGCACAATGATATTTACAAAATTTTTAATTTTAATTTTTTAAACCCTTGGTGTGCAACATTGGGTTTTCGGTTGGATTTATATATTAAAATGTACAGATGTTCCATTGTTTGGACGTTAACAGTTTATGCAGAAAGTACTGATGTTCAATTTATATATTGAACAGTAAGGAATAAGAGTTAATACTTGCATGGAATATATTACACAGTGGATAACAAGACGTAACATGTTAGATATCGATACATATTTAATAAATTAGCACGGTTTTTAATGACACTGATAGTGATATTATTTATGTCTCTAACCTTTTTAATATTCTGGTTTTAAAATTATTTGATAATAATGGAATTTGCATACTATTAATATCCCTTAATAGGACATTTAGTGTCATTAGTTCAAATTAAAAATTAATACACAACATTTCTGAAGTATAAATCAATATCTGTTATCAAACGATAAAGTTAGAAACTGAAAGAGGGGATAGCCTAGTCACCAGAACTAAGAACAGCCAAACCTAAGATTAAATTGTACAAGCGTGATTCAGAAAGAACCACAAGATAGTGCACTAGATAAAGGGTGGAAAACAAGTGACTGGTGTGTTGCCAAGAGAATAGTGACTGGAAACTCATCCAGTGAATAGGAGTATCGAACATTGATTCTTTTGTTCAAAATTGATTAATGCGTATAAAAAAAAGTGTTTTTTGTAGTGTACATATTTAAGTGGTGGGAAGTTTTTAATGTGCGTTTGTTTTTGGTGGTAAAATAGAAGATATCTAAAACAATTTCTTAAATAATTTTAAAAAGAAAACCATATAGAATTGATTTTTTCATGTTTTAATTTAGCATTAAAAAAAAAACAAAAAAACATCGATTTCATAAAAAGTAACAAAGTAAAGTTTTTTAAAAACTATAAATTAGTAATACAATAGATTAGAACTTTATGCAAGTACTTAGGGAAAATACTTTTCTTATATTTTATAGAGCATCAAACAAGATTTGATCATAATTTAAAATCAACTTAAACCAAATTATAATATCTTAAAAGCTGTGTCTGTAATTCTTGAATCGTTCAAATGAACTTGCATGTTAACAAATATATGTTATGTGCAAATATTTGTGCATTTTTTTTTATGTTTATATTTACAGGCATGTTTACTTGAAGGTTTTACAGTAGTTTCAAAACTAATAAATAATTTCCCTTCTTGGGGATGAATAAATATTAATCTAAATTCAAATTGATGTTGTCAAACTTTATCAAAATGTTATATAAATGTAAATTAGAGTTTAAATATAAATCTAAGCAATTTTAATACTAAAAGTTAAGTAAACTACTTGTGTAAAAATGTGTGACCTTGCTTATGCGATTTTACATATAAACAGGTATTCAATATTCAAGCATCTTTATGTGAGCAAATCTTTCCTTATATTCCCATTATACATTCTCTAATCATCTTTGTTGTACTGCTTTAGTAATTCTGTTCATTCATGATTAACGGACTTCTCCTTTTTATACTTCTTGCATCCAATCCAATATACGTTTAGCAGTCTTTTGTAACCAGTTTTAGATATTATAACAGATATTATAATAATAACAAATATTAAAAAAACAACTTATTCATTTTGCTCTTTTCTAATTTATATTAGATGAAAATCAATAAATACATTTAGACTCTGAAAAAACATCTATAAAATTAAAAAGAATTAAAACAACTCCATTATAAATAAAAAAAGATCAATATTTTTATATATTTTATTTATGGTTATATTTAGTAGTTTATGGTAAATTTTTGTTTTCAATCTAAAATTAAACATTTTAAGGATCCTTAATAACATTTTAGAATAGAATTATGTTATTTTATGTGAAACCATATAGAATACATTATAATTGTTGAAAAGTTTAACTCAATTAACAAAGCATTTATTACTGTATTAAAATATTTTCCATTTACAAAGTAAGGAAACTCATTAATTAGGGCGCTATTAGTATAGACTTTGCAGAATCGGACAACCTTTGTTCAATTATGTTATAATACAGTAATTGGAACTCTGGATAGGAATTATTCAATCATCAGCAGGCTTTTTTGTCTGGGTAAATTGCATTGAAGGCCGCTGTAAGTTTATTTTATTTAATAAATACATTTTTCGGTAAATTGTAGTTTTCTGTAAATGTTCTTTTATTTTACATGGCTACATGTTTTATTGCCACAGGTGGCATCTTCAGGCCAGCCAATTAAATATTCAACTTATAGAATATTATACAACACAAAGAAGACTACAACTGACTGAAAAATGTATTCATTATAAAATTACTGTAGTTCTAAGAATAAACAACAATATATATTGATTTCATAATATTATATATTTAAACTAGTTGCTGTCTTTCAGAAGTCATTTATTGAATGTTTACAACGTTATTATAAATATAATGTAGGACAAAAATGTAATCACAGGTAACTTTCTCTTCAAGTAAACTCTACGTAAGATTGCAAAATAAAAACAATTATGTTACATATAAAAGATTATGGACATATAACAACTTTTTTTTTATTGGACTGTATTACAATTATTGCATACAATATTGCTTATTATAAATTTAATTTTATTGTACCTTTTGCCATTTTATGTTATTGCATTTAATAAGGAGAACTGTGACATCTAATCTGTTTGAATTTAACAGCTTTACTGTATATTGTGATTGTATTAAAATAACAGTTTTGACATTTTGAACCCTTATAAACATATTTAGACGATTTTCATAAGGAATCTTGTCACACAATATTTCAAAAACAAGATTCAGTAAATATTTTAAAGTTAGAAATAGGGTGGTATCTTAGGGAATGATTAAAATTTGGACCATATAATAAAAGGTGAATACCATATAAAATATAAATAATTATCTTAATTAAAAATAAAATTTCGTTTTACAATATTGAAATGTCTTATTGATCTTAAAAATTCAGTAAATTATGTTAAATTTAAACCATTAGAACTTTTTTAGTGACACTTTGTACATTTATAGAAATATTTTAAAATCTGGACTTTTTATAAATAATTGTAAAGTAAACAATAACTATGTGCTATAACAATAAAACAACAAGGTTTTTACATGTACAAAACTAACATCTCATGATGTATTTTTTAAACTGAATACGTGAATCTGAAAATATAGGTCTTTAAAAATTTACATTTTTTCCTTATTCTTAAAAAATGTGACTTTTTCCAAGTTTTGTGAAATAACGCCTAAAATAATAAAATTAACTGAAAATATAAAGACATCTTTGCTGATTAAATTTAGTTTTTTTGTTGGGTTTTCTACAATATACATGTTTGAAAAACAAGATTTTAAAGTTACGAAACAAATTAACCATTTTGTTCTTTAAAATAAAGATGAATTTTAAAGACTTACATTTTAATATTTCTATAAATACACAGTGTCACTAACAAAGTTCTAATGGTTTAAATTGAACATAAATACTGAATTTTGAAGATAAATACTCATTTTGTAACATTGTGAAACAATCTTGTGTTTGAATGCATATAAATGTTTTTTTAAATACTGATTCTTGTAAAAAAAAACAAACAAAAAAAAATGTTTTTTTTACTATATTTTTATATTATTAAATATAAAATAACAAAAAGATACAAATTTTAATTGAATGTTAATAGTAATTTCCTTTCTTAACTTTTTCAATTTTTATTATAATGTAAAAATTAAGGACTCAAAATTAATGTATTTAAATTATCTAAAATAAGTATTTTGAGATTTTTAATTAATAATTAAAGTACGTATAAATTGTGTGCGACTTTTTAGAGAACTAGGGACACATAGATTTTAAAGATAGAAGTATTGTAAAAGAAATTCCCATGGTTTTTTGACACTTTAATTTCGTCCCCTTTTAATATATATTTTTGTTGTACTAAAACACTGTTCTGTTCTCAATACGAATTGAATACAAATAACTTTAATAGAAGTAGAACGTAGAGTGTTATTATAGAACCTTGGGAAGAATCTTATATAATACATTATTTGTTTCATTTTGCACATTAAAATAAACCAAATGTTTTCAATTATAAATTGTTATTAAGCTTGATTGGTAAATACTACATCATAACTAAAATGTTTGTTTTAATTACCAAATTAATGTTTAAATATTAATTAAAAAATAATTATTAGTAAGCTTTGTTTATTCATAGCGGTTTAAAATAAACAAATTTGAAAAATGTAAATACTTAATTGTAAAATAATCTCTAGCACAGGATAATAAGTTAACGGTTGTTTGTTTAAGTATTAGGAATGTTGAATTGAATAACAATAGTGGGGGGGTCTTTTATTAGTAGGGAAGATATTGGGGGAAACAATTGAATCATCTAACATTGGCCTATCTGTTGAAGATAAAAGTTTATGAAGTATCTCTTTACCATTATTTAGGTTCTGTTAACAACTAATTAACAAGATACGCATACTGTTTGTGCTTGCCTGTTATATCATATAACATAATTCTTGTGCATAGTTTCAGTTTAAAAAAGTATTACTTCAACAAACCATAGCTACAGTTGGGCCGAGAGAGTGGGGAACAAGGAATTAGAGGTTTAGAGCTTGTTTCACTAAAGTTAAACGTTTGAATCTTGTGAATACTTCTTACACTTTGAGTATGTAACAATGTAACACTTTAGGTTATCAGGTTAATAATTAATGATACACTTCTAATATCAAAGTTAACAAATAAGTATATATATATTCCATTCATTCGCTTCAACTTATTGTGGTGAGTATTTATCATTAGCAATTACAATCCTGAAATAAAATAGAAGTGAATACGTACCTGAAAGTCGCTGCCTTCCTCAAGTGGTTGTAGTTTGAAGAATAGAGCCCAAGGCAATGTAATAGTAAGAGAGAAGATCCATATGACAAGGACAGCCAACTTGCAAGCTTTAGACGTCATTTGCCAACGTAGAGGATAACAAATAGCAAGGCAGCGTTCTACGGAGATAGCCACTAGAGTATTTATAGAAGCATTCACAGAAACACCTTGAAGGTAAGGGATTGTCTTGCAGACTAGCCATCCCATGGTCCAGGCTGAAATTGTAAAAAAAGTTGATTTATAAGTTTGTGCTTTGGAAATATGTAACAGAAAGAGAAAAGGGACAGAGGGAGAAACAAAGAACAAGTTGATTTGGTCAGTGCATAACTTTCTAAATGACAAATCTCATGACAAGGTAAATACTTTTGACTGGATGGGGAGGTTTAAAAGCCCACATGTAGCTTTTCTGTACTGTGGCCCAAAAATTATATTGTAGGATATTGTAGAATCATCCCAAATCATTCCTAAGCTCCTTATAAATCCCATAAAAACACCTAAAGACTTCAAGTTCTGAAAAGTTTCCAGATACGCTGAGTCTCTCTTAAGCAAACCGATCTCATTTGGACTGGAAATCTACTGTCTCGATTCCTTAGGAGCAGAACTGACGAGATATCTTGTTCTTTCAACCTCATTATTTTTAGTGTCCAGTGTTAGCACACCCATTGCCACCATACGTCCTGTAGGCCCACAAAGGACATACAATTTATTGTCTAAATTGGAACATTTCTGAACTTAAAGTAGAAGCCCAAATAAATGATCTGATGCTGATGCATATTTCATAGTGACATTTCAACTGATGACCCTCATTGGACTCTTCTGGTGATCATCCGCTCATTCTCACCGAGTTCCCCATTTTGGGTTCTGATAAAACACAAGGATATTTTGATCATAGTCTCTCTTATAGTTAGAAAATAGATAACTACCAGTAAAACAACCAGGAGCAGGATCTATTGAACGGCGCCTTAACCATCACATTCTGTTAAGGAGCATCCTGACCGAACCCTTAACAGGCAGTTCAAACGCAGTTCAAACGGGAAGAAAGTTAAACATTAGGCCTATTCAAGATGAAAATGTTATAAGTTTATAAAAAAATACATTTTTTAAAAATGTTTGACGGATACCTAAAACGCACAAATCAAATTTGAATTCAGATTACAAATCCATTCTGAGAGAAACTAACCTCATAATACTTCTAAATACTCAAGGTCATTTAAACTACATTCACAAAATAATAAATAATATCTTTTTTATATCTCTTCCGACTCCTAATGAAATTTTATTGAAACCAAATAATTCGGCGAATGTCTAACTTTGAATTGAAATAAAAAATTTAGAGTACATTGAATAATGCAGGACAATAACATGAGAGGCAGATAAGTTAAGCAGGCAGATATAATTTTGAAAATGTCTTAGGAGATTAATAAAATGCACATAATTGTAAAAACTGAAATTTTCTATACCATCATATCATTCTGAACATAATTTGTAAGTAAATTATCTCGTAATTGGACAATTCATATCGATGCACTAGCTCTCTCACAAACTGATACACCACCTACTGAAATTCCACCTCTGAGTAAATACAAATATTTATCACCATCTTCCTACAATAAAGGTTCAGAGGTAATTTGTTAAACATGGGGAAAAACCATCTTAAAAGATAGATTATTTCAAAACAGTTTCAAATAGGGAAAATGTGAAATTCTAAAAACAATGTTTACAGCCGCTCATGAAAGAAAATTATGGTTGAGAAAATTCGGGATAAATTTAAATGAATCAATTGTTCGTCAGTTTTTGAGGGGAAAAGAATGTTGTTGACCTAATGAAGCTACCTCTAAATCATTCTAAAAGGGTGTATAAAAACAAAAAAAAAATGAAAAACACTGATTATCGTACTCCCAATTCTATTTCATTTTATATCACAAACTAAACAGAATAATAACCTAAATTACCTCTATTTTACTAATTACAAAAAAATATGGAAAACGCAAATAATAAATACACAGAAAAGCAACCTGGACAGAATTTACTGTTTACAGCACTGTTAACCACCCATAATCACACAAACATGCAGCAAGTGACAGTTTCAATGACAGAGCACTAGCCATCTCAATGAAAATGACTGACGTTTAATAAAGACATCAATATCATTAAACATATTATCGTGTTCAACGGATACAGAAACAAAAGGAGAACAACCCACAACATTAGCTTATCTTTAAATTTTAATAAGAAATATATTTTAAATAACGACACAGATAACCGTCCATATACGGTTAGCTCTTTACGTACAAATTTAAATTTAAAAAAATCAAAAGTAAAGTTCTAAATGATTGGAAACTGTAAATAATTAAATTTAATCTCAGGAAAGATTTAAAGTTTTCTTTTCCATTTACCCCTAAGTTTTCACCCCTCTCTTAGTTAAGTTATGTAAACTTTGTAAATTCGCACCCCATCTAATTTCATGCAAACATCATTTGACATTTTAAGCAAAGACTAAAAGCTATTAATAACAAGATTTATTTGATCAGTTTACTAAATGTAATTGTGTGTATAGCTATTTTATTGGTGTTATTATTACTTTAATATAACACTCAATCTAAATTGAAGGTTACAAAAGAATATGAGATGAGATAAAAGTTTATTTTAATTTTTGAGAAAATTTAATTTTGAATGTTACTGTATTTGAAATAGTATTTTTACAAAATTATGCATCAATCTGACTTGTTTTGACTTCTCTTTATTGGAATTTCAAGAAATCTTTCTACAATAGGTTATCTTTAAATTTGAAAAAAAAATTAGATTGTAGACGTCTGCATGATATATTTTGTCCATAGTGTATACACTCGTAACTAATAATTTTATCAGGAAATTTACATTATGTAAATCTCTAAAACTATTATGTTTTACAATACAGGACAGAGACACTATTTAAAATGACCAAATATAATGTCCAGTAGGATCGAGTTGCCAACACAATCAATTCTAGTAGAGGTTTTAAGTTTTAGTAGAGTATTATTAAGGAAAATGGAAGCTTTCTGTCCTGCCATGTATGGAACACATTTTAATTTAAATAAGTAAGAGGATCCACAAGGGCGAAGTGGTCGACACGAGGGTATAAGGAGCTTAGTTTTGATTTCCCAGCTCGACATTGTTCCAAGTTCTAACAGGTTTCATGACACCTAAACATTTCTTCGCGTGAATTCTCCTAGCATATGCACAAGTGAGAAAGTCAGTGCATCATTTAATTAAAGTGAAGTGTTGTGAAAGCTTCTTTGGTATAGATTCAAATCAGTCATAGTGGTGGTTCCTTAGAAATTATGCAACGAATTTGAATGAAATTTTTTATTTAATTAAAACCAACTAAGTTGCCGGGGATGACAATGTCTATTTACAATACTCATTATTTTTTCAATTAATTTATTTTTCACTGTGGAAGGCAATAAAATTGCATACAACAAGTCATAATTCATACATACATTACAAGACGCTTAACAATTATACATTTATATATTATATATAAACACATTTAAAATGTTCACAATAATAAGTTATAAAACATTACAATCAAAACAACCAACAATTTGTTACCAATATAGATACCGTATTACAAACAATTTATTATAATATAAACAAATAAATACTTGAACATTACAACACTCAAGTTTGTACATTTCTGTCCACTGCCGTTGATAAAATATTTGCATTGCAAATGTCAACAAAAGCCACAACAAATTTTGTCATTCTAGCTGCCAATTATGGCTGAGGAACTCCCCCACCGAATAAAAGGATTGAAAATGCAATAACTCCCTCAGACGATTTTTAAGGCTTTTTTGTCCTGAATTTGTTTAAATGTTTTCGGGAGTTCGTTTATAAAGATAACACAGTCTGACTTGGGAATGTAAGATGCTTCTCCAGTCTGTGTGGCCTCTTTTGGAGGTAATTTTTTTCCCTAAAGTTATAGTTATGCACTTGTTTTTTAACATTGGGCATATATTTATACTTGTAGTAGGTACATTATTACCTCCAAAATGTACATACATGGTAAAGTCAATATAGAAAGGTCTTTAAGAGCCAATTTGCAAATTCCATTTGACCCAGGTCAGTTATCAGCCTCACCGATGATATATTTAAGGTATGATTTTAATAACGCAATAAGAACTTGAATCCAAATTAATTACTTGCTTGATGTAACTCGTCACGAAATCAGTTGCTTTAGAAACAAATTTATTATTTACTCTGTAGACAACCTAACCAATGGGTTAATAGATAATAATAAACTAATTTTCATCAGCAATCAATTTCATACAGAACAACATAACAGCATTATCCGATGATTAAGCCTGAACTCGAATTCAACTTACTATTTTTTAAACTAATACCCTTAGGATCAATAACTTATTTAATACTTTTTTTTAATACGAGTATTTAAAAATTGCTGTAGTAGTTTTATAATTGTACTCCAAAACCTATGGTGTCTTTATGGCTTTGTGTATGGTGGGAGTATACACTTCTGTATAGGAGACCTTATTTCATCCTATTTTACTTTTGTTGAATCTACAATTGTTATTTTTCAACAAATTATGGCGGAGAAATATATTACAATAATATTCGAAGTTTTAAACAGTCGCTATCCATTAAAACATTTCCTACTCCATTGCAAACCTCCATAAGACAACTTGATGACATTAATAGTAATTAATACAATATTAAGTTAACATATTGACACCTCTATGTTATCTCATACATTATTAATTGTGAACCTTGTAGACTTGCAAATTACACTTTTCAGGAGGAGAAACAAACGAAGGTCTCTCAATGAGGGTTTCCGTATGAAAGATGTTGGAGTCATCGCCAGGTCAGGATCTAATCAGCATTTAGATGACAGACAGACCCTTGTATAAATATCAGATTGACTTTGATGTTCGTAAAGTGTTGAGGATACTAGCAACTTTGGACAAGATCTGGTTTTAGGTGATACTCATAGATTTTAAAAATTTTAATTAATTTTTAGTATGCTAATTTGAGAGATTACACAATTTTATCACATCTACAAGCTTGAAGAAACAGTTTTGATAACTAAATATGTTGTTTTCCTAAAATTGGCTCAACAACTTTGATCAAATCATTTAATCAGAATTGTTAGAACCGATTTTGAAAAAAATAAAAAAATAACGTTTTCATTTTTATAAGTGCTCCTAAATTTTTATTTATTGATATAAAAAAATGGAGATATAGCCAAAATTTACTCTTATATCAAATTTAATAACTTGTAAAAATAATATCAAAATCGTTTTCTCGTTTAAGCTGTTTATGATGTTAAGCTGATTAGTGAATGATAAGTTTGTAACATCAATTCCACATTTCAGGCAGCCGATAAGTCTAGTTAAATGAAATTATTGGATTTTCAATACAGAATTATATATTTATAATGATGTGTTTTACAAAAAACTTAAGCCTCTCCCCGACCCCTCAAAAACCGGCATGTTACAATGGGCCATGAGTAAACACATTGTTAATGACTCTTCTCAAATCTAGCTATCTTCTTGGAATCAAACTCCTTTTGAGGTTAAAACATATAGGTTATAAAAAAAAAATTTACTTCAGTCGTATTAAGTACTCAAAAGCACATTTTTGTATTATCTCGTTTAAAAATTTAGAGTGAGGCGGAATTTTTAGGATACCTTTTACAATTCCATTACATGAATTTCATTAAAAAAAATATACTACAAGTAAAGTTGATAGTTTTCGTTGGCAGGGTTGATGTTATGAAGCAACACTGGCAATAAGTTTACTCCGTGTAGGCGGTGCTGGTTTAAACAGCCCCTGACTTTTTATCGGATGCTTCGCACAACACAGTGATGTAGTAAATTTGCAAACCATGCGCTACACAATGTTATAGTGTAAGCTATGAACCTGTTGTAGGATAATTATGAGTAACAACATTGTGTATATTTAATATAAAGGGTTACATTAAAGTGTAGAATAATATTAGTAATGGTGCTATGAACACTAGACTTTACAAGCTGTATGTTTTAATACAATCTATAAATTGTTTTTTTTAAACAGAATGTGGTCACTGCCTAGAGCGAAACGTGAAATAGAATACTAAGAAGTAAAAACAAAAATTAGGCTATTACAGCTACTGTACACTTGAACAAAACAATACTCACAGAGGATATAATAAAAGTTAATTACTTCATTGGGAATACAGTGGTTGTAAGTATTATGCTGTAGCCATCGATATACTTATAAAATAATGCACTTAAATGATGACGGCCATAACTGAAAAATATATCTTTACCCCCACCACTGGTGGGGCTCGTTGGCGGGTGTTTCAAATCGTTAGAGGGATGCACGATCTGATTACTGTTTACATTTTACTTTAATTCACATTGATGCATATAATACACAAGAAGGTTGTGAATACACAAGTTGTATAGGTAATAAAACTGTAAAGTAAATCATTTATTTGGTATTTTGTTGGTATTTTGCTATGAAACTTGAAAAGATTTTAATTTTTATAAATAAAACACAAAAGAGTGAGTGAGAAAGTTTGGAATGGTTTTAAAAATCGGTTAAAATTTCTTTTTTACTCAAAGTTTACTTTTTGCATGACTGCTTATTATGCCTTGTCCACACCATTATAATTATTACTAGGGTACTGCATCCATGTCTTGTAACCGTGCAGTAACTATTTTGACTTCCATTTTTAAATAGAAAATAAAATCATCGTCTGTCTCGTTGCAGAGAACGTTATACTGAAATTGCATAAAGCTTGGTACATGTGTTTGGTAGTAACAAAAACACAAGCAACGCTTCGGTCGGTCAAATATCCTGGCTTCTAGTTGATAGTAGTTTAACTAGATGTTTTAAAGTTCTTTATTGAAGCTATTCACAAGCGTGTTGTAATTAAAATACCTTATACAGCGTGTTAGAAAAATAATAAAGCTTGCTTTATATTTACATTATCAAATATAAACATATCACAGATTTAACATTTTCAGCCACTACTCCTTAAAATTCATCCAGCTAATAAAAAGTTAAGAAAAATATGTTTGATCTTCAATAAAATAAGTTAGTTTTTATTTAAGTTTAAGATGTTTGTGTTTGTACTAGAAAACACTTTTCACAAGATCAATCATTTCAAAGCTGTTTACCTAAGATACAAGCAGGATGTGGTAAAACTTCATGCCTATCTACAGAGTTGAAAATAAACAAAATCACAAAGAAAAATAGGCGAAAGTTTTAATTGTAGAAAGCGAAAGAATTATAACGCGTTTAAAGGCTAGGAAATTAAAAGAAAGGAAACTGTAGGCGTTAACTACCGGTTTCTTAACTCCTCCCCCTTCCCAGTTGGCAGATTGTTTCACGACCGTTAGTTGTTCTGTGACTGTGGTTGTGAACAGACCTATTTTGGTTGGTATTTGTCAGCTGCTGTGTACTCTGTTCATGATCTCTTTTGACTTGTGGTTTCCTGATCACATGTAAGTTTCTATTTAGTTTTTGACCGCTCAGGGTTTGTCCTGGGTGTTTTTCATTTAGGTTTAGTTTCTGAACATAGGCCTAAACATCTAGGCGTGTTTTTTTCTGCATGTTTTAGTTTGTAAGTTAGGCACTTGATAACGGGAGTTGATTTATACTCTCGAAACGTCGTGTATTGTTTCTCATACACAAATGATGGCAAATGTTCGAACAAACAATAATAATAATACAAATATTCCATCATTAAGTAATAATTTTAGAAATAGAATATCTACAGAGTATTCCAAAATAACAGAGCTGAATGTTATTAGTTTGTTTTAATCAAGCTTGAGAAGGAGTAACAACAAAGATAGTTTTTACCACAAGACCAGTATAATTCCAAAGCAGACGGATTCTTTGATTTCAGTTATGACGGCACCTGTTAATAAGTATAATAGAAACTTTACTAAACATTAGAGACAACCTACCTGCCATAACATTGCTGATCAGGGTGAAAGGCAGACAAATAACGTTGACCAGAAGATCTGCACAAGCGAGGTTAGCGATGAAGAGATTAGTGGGTGATCTCATTCTGGGACTTCTGTAGACAACGGTGACTACGAAACAGTTACCGGTCACTCCTACGACGAAGACAAACGTATAAGCGACACAGAAGAACGCTGTCACTGGTACTGAGTATCTGAACTCGGAGGAGTTGAGCGGAGCAGGTGATGATGAAGTGACATCCATGGTAGTGGTCACGTATTGATAGCAGAACGGAGGTTCACATTTGTTGGTCGAGTTGGGGTACTCTGTGGATCTGTAACAGAGAGAAAATTTTGCTTGGTTTGTTGTTTGTAGTTAGTTGAAGTATTAAATACATAGCTGTTGCATAGGTGGACTAAGATGTAGATCAATTTACTGGCGCCAAGAAAACGTTTTTACTGGTGTTTAAAATAAATAATTTTAAAGATGTATCCTCAAGTATTACTGAAATACAAACTAAAAAGAGTCTCGGAAATGAGTTAAAATAAAATCAGATTTCATACGCTGATATAGGATACATACATACATAATGTCAAATATCACGTTTTTCACTACATGATTGAGTAAACGCTTGTCATTTTCTCTCTCCCTCTCTGTTTGAGTGTGTGTGTGTGTGTGTTTGAGCAGTAGTACAAGCGTTTTATTTGTGATTGGAACATCACTCAAATTAATACATTAAATTAACTGTTTAAAATTTTACATTTTCGAAAATAAAAATACTTAATACTAAGCTTATCAGAGTGATCATTATCCAAAGTTTACCATTTTATAAAAGTATAAAAATTGTTTTAAATATAAACTAAAATTATGCAAAATTAAACAAAATCTGGAATAACCCTTTAATGTCTTACCTATATAACGTTTAAATATTTGTCAACCTTTTAAATACTTTTTGAAAATAATTAAAATTGCATTATATATTGTAGTAAAATCACTTTCAAAATTTAGTCCTGCTTTACCTATAAACTGCAACTTTACTTATATATATGCAATATAAATGAATTCCATATACATTTTCATTCCAATAAAATTTGCTTTTGTGTTATTTTTATTTGTTTCAGGACATCTGCAGATCATCTCAATCCACATAAGATGCCATCACTATTACAGTTTTAAAATTTAAATCTTATCTTTATTTTGATAAATTAAATCAAATGAATACAATTAATATTTCATAAAATCAAATGATTTAAAACTATAATTTTATAAAAGAAAAAAATAATTCAATTATATTATTAATTTTTTTTCTAATAAACAAAACTTCATTCAATTATATTACTGTATATAAATTAGTAAGTCAGTAGTTATTATAAAGTTTAATTTTTACAGTAGTGGGGGTGAGTCCGGGGCGGTGGAAGTTGATTCCCCACGGGTTTAACAGTGACCGAGCGACCTTTATGGAAATACCTGCCCTGTAGAAACATCAGGTAAATCTGTATTTTTAAATTTAAACAATATCATAAGTAATAATGCAGTTTCTATCCCTCTGTAAGCTTTCAGTATTTAAATGTATTGTTTTAATCTGTTAACTATTGTATGAAAACTTGTTTTATATTTTATGTTTGTGAATAATAAATGTGTTAAGTTGTCTTTATTACATGTCTACTTTAACTAGAACAAAGTTATAAGAGAAGCAAGGTCTGGTAATAGTTTAAAATTATCAAGAAGTTTTTAGTGGTCTATTGAAAAAAAAATGTACATATATAATTAAAAGCAACGAACAATATATGGATTATGAGTCCACAAATAGTATGAAAGAATCTTTCGCCTTTTTGCATATCTCATCCAAACAACTTTGCAACAATCTAGTTATCCTTAGATTGATAAATTTAATCTTAGATTTGTTTAAAAATAATCCAAGTTACCAAGATTTCTGTCTCTAAATTGTAAATGTTTACAAATTTAAAAGCTACAACTTCAGATAATGTGTTATATAAATTATCATTTCAGTTGGTAACAATGCCGTAGTTGTGTGCTGGGCAGTACAGTCGGTGAGAGGACTTCCGTCTTGGGTCTGGCGAGATGGAGTTGTCGAGCGATAAATGGTGGTGATGGATACGCCGAGATGAAGGATAGCAGGACGCCGGGATTTACTCCGATTTAAATTCCTCGACGGAAGACGACTTATAGTGTTAGTCACTGGGTTTTCCACGATTTACAGTATCCTTAAGATAGGAATGTGTCTGGGGTGGAGAGGAAAAGAGGGGCTCCCACACTTTGTTGCGTTTACTTTCAGCAGTACAACCCCAATAAAAAAATATAGAGCTCAAATGCTTCTGTGTAAACGCGTACCCTACTTTCGTTTCTTTTATCGGTGTAAATAAGAATAAAACGTTTACAAAAGTCACGAAGTTGTAACTTTAGGAATTAAAAGTAGCTAAGCAGTAATTTGTGTATTTAGTTTTCTTGGAATGGGTTGTACCGCCAGGCTAGGGAAGCAAGTAGAAGGGAGGACACGCCCCTTACACCAGACACAATCCTTGTTACGTTCCATGCAGGAAAGCGACTTTAAGAGTTGGCCAACGGGTTTTACTCCGATTATAATTTCCTGCCGGAAGACGACTTGTACAGCCATTCGCCGGGTGTACAAATGTCATTCTATTTTGCTCGGCTCCAAAAATTCTTCCCAACCTTCCTTTCAAAAATATTAAACTTACCCACCCGCTTATTAGTTAATGCCCTATTTTTACCATCATATAGGTCTTAAACATTCTTCTTTCACCTCGCATTGTGTGGTACCAGACAGAAAGCCCCGTTTTCCATTGAAATTCAACTCACTTCTGTAGTTATATCAGTATTCTTTTTTTTTTTTTTAATCATTACTTAATGATGGAATATTTATATTAATATCATTGTTTGTTCGGACATTTGCCATCATTTGTGTATAAGAAACAATACACGACGTTTCGAGAGTATAAACCAACTCCCGTTATCAAGTGCCTAACTTACGGTAGTGACCGTGGTTGTGAATAGACCTATTTTGCTTGGCATTTGTCAGCTGTTGTGTACTCCGTTCATGATCTCCTATGACTTGTGGTTTCCTGATCACATTTGAGTTTCTTTTTAGTTTTTGACAGCTTAGGGTTCTCCTGGGTGTTTTTTTCCATTAGGTTTATTTAGTTTCTGAACATAGGCATAGCATCTAGGCGTGTGTTCTGTCTGCATGTTTTTGTTTGTAAGTTAGGCACTTGATAACGGAAGTTGATTTATACACTCGAAACGTCGTGTATTGTTTCTTATACACAAATGAGGGGAAAGGTACGAACAAACAATAATATTACATCAGTAGGCTTCGTCTCTTAAGAACCGAGATACTTAATACTTAACCACCATAAAAGACAATTTTTCGCCTTTTTGTCAGAGGGCAACTAATTGCTGAATGCTGTTTATTGTTTAAAACGTCCGTGTTATTTTCTATGCTATTACATTTATGATTATTAATTAAATATTCTACCATTGTGGACCTGTGTGTTTTGTGGTTGTTCCTTGGTAAATATGGATTCATATTTGAGATACAATGTAACCACAGACGTTTGTTAGTTCAATTCACTGTACAATGACGCCTTCCAAAGTATTAAATTTTGTGGTTATATATATATATATATATATATATATATTCATGTAGTTGTTTTTGTTGTTATATATATATATATTATAGCAGCCTGAAGATGTCAGTGTAAAGGCGAAACATGTAGCATAAATATTGAACTGCTATAGAGGTAAACAACAAATTAATTATTAAAATAAAGCAGTTTCTTCTGGTTAGAAGTTAAAATAAGGATGTTGTAATTTGTGAAATTCATAACTTTTTGAACAATTATTTATCTTATTGGAACAATATCTGGCTCCATTAAATGTTCTATCTAATCGAGTGGAAGTATACAAATTAGTATAAGTAATCACTATAGTAATTAAAATGTTAATCCTTTTTCATTGCGAGTTAATATTCATTTCATTATAGTCTTTATTAATTTAACCCATTAGATTCATGAATTAATGTTAATTCAGCTCTATTTCATTTATTAATTTCATGAGTGGTACAAATTACCTGATTACCAATATACATTAAGACAAGCAGTTATCACCAACAAGTCTGTGAGCAACTCATTACGTCTAAATGCTTTCCTTTACACTTACATTATCAGCGCCTTTATTTCCGTTTCCATTTAAATAGAAAGCACAATATAGATTTTATTCTGTTTAGGTTAGAATATTTTTTCTCCGCAGGCAAGGAAACACATTTTACAGCAGAGGTGCGTTTATGCACTTTGACGTTTGATTAATGAGTAGTATAAATTATATTATGTGTATTAAAAGTCCTACTCCTTTCTTAATTTTATCGTATCAATGCCAAAGAAATTTCTTTTGGAAACTTCAATACGACTAAATAAGCTAACTTACTAATACATTACACCCACTTTTTTAAAGAATTTAGTATTTAAATGTTATCCTTATCGAGTGAAACATCATTTTAATGGGAATAATAAATTATAGCAACCCGCCGCTATATTCTACATGGTATCATAACCAACAGCAATTTAAAATTGGAACAATTCGAATGCCAGTCCGAATTATTTACTTAGCTTAAAACGAGTTTAGTTGAAAAGGAAACACCTAAGTTAAAGAAAATATTTGCCAACAACACCATGTTGGGAGTCGTGGTTTACACAGTATTATAATGATTGTGAGAATGTAGTTTTAAGAAAATATGTTGTCTTCATCTGATTGGAAAGTAAAAAAAAACAGTACTGAAATCCAAATTATTATTAAAGAGTACCTAAGAATTGTCATTTTGTTTCTGAAATTAAATTTGTTGGTGTAGATTTGTACAACTGATTAAGGTGAATTAATTAATTGTATCCCCAGCTACTTACGGGAAATATCTTCTTTTTAAAAATACTATCTTAATATACGATAAAAAAAAAATATATACTATCCACAAAATAAAAAAAATAAAATATCGAAACCAAAAGAAATGACGTCAAATTTACTGTTACCCTTCATGAAACAAAATCCAAATTTTAGTTACTATTGTTTAAAGATTTTGTAAACTTTTTTTTTAACACAATGTTTACTATTTGTCTGACTAATTTATTTTAACATTATATGTTGATTATTTCATTTCATATCTTGATTATATCATATTTTTCTAACGAAACTTGTTGATGCAGGAATTTGTGGTAAGTAAATCTATACAATATTAAGGATTGTGATGGGGTGGGAATGGGATATTTCGATGCATGACTAGGGGGAAGGACAGAAAAAATACTAAGTTTGCGGTGTCGTTTTGTGAAATCAGAGCCTTGTTGGCATCGCAATTTTCCATGTTTAACTCGAAATATTTTTAGTAGTTCTTGATGGAACTTCCACTTGCTTCGCTCCAGTTGGGCCTTCCACAAAGAGCTACTTCTCCTCGTAGTTGTTCATATTTAAATGACTCAGATTCTGTTGCAAATCTCGTAGTTGAATGGAATTAAGTTTTTCATGGCGGAAGTCTAGGTTCATTTTTTTTCCAGTACTCCCAGTAATTTATATTTGCCCACTGATTGTGATTATTTAGTCTTTACGTTTCATTAATTATATATGGAAATCGTAATAACTGTTCTTGAGAAAAAATGTAGTTATAACAACGCGGTCATTTGTTTTTGTTCTTCGTGAACTGGTATTTTTTGACTTACGGGGATCAGTATGTTTAGTTTCAGACCTTAGGAATGAACGTGTTAGAAAATGAAACAAAATTGTTAGATGTAGCAGACATCCATTTTGTAAATAAAACGTTTCGGGTAAATTTCAAATCTATATTTTCCTACGACAATACTCTCTTTATTCTGTCTGTCCTGTCCCGTCCGTCTGAATATCTTATCTGCCCCGTCTGTTTCATAAGATGGTTTTATATATAAATCACGAACATTTAAACATAATATACACTTTAAAATTCACCAAGTTTGTCACTAGTTCTGATTGAGAACAAGATAGTAGGGTCCAATGGGCCCTATAGAACAATACGATGGGCCCAAAACACCTACATTGATTATGACTAAAGTAACATACGTGGTGAATTTTAAAGTCTTTATTGTGTGTAATTTTATAACTGTAACAAGTGCAAAGCCTGATGATGTCTCTTTGCAGACGAAACAGACGTAGCTAAATTACATTCCATAAGGATTATTTTAGACAGACCAATTAATGAAATATAGCATACGTATAGTAAAGAAGGGATAACTAAAAGTCGTTTAACAAACTTTAAATGATATTGGAACTGTTTTCTAAAACCTCTCCTCAGGAAAATCATACCTGATAAAAAAAAAAAAATTGAAAAACCGTTTAAAAATTAATTTAAAACAAATATTACATTTGATGTTTGTATTTTTATAAACTCTTTTTAAATGTCATAGCGTTTAAAAATGTAAACATTATTTTTTTTTGTAACAATTGCACTGTTTTTTTCTTCTCGAGATTTCCTTTATTATTATATATTTCTATATATTAATGTTTATATATATTTATTTCTAAAGATATAATTTTTCGTTATTTATATTAAATATCTAAAATTTGATTTAAGTTTCATGTAACTTGCATTACCGAATTAAAATAAATTTAATCAGTAGTCAGATCGCTTAAGTTTCGAATAAGGAATTGTAGGCTTTTCAATGAAGGAAGAACAAATGTTCATGACGAAGAACGATATGGGCGACCAACTGTCATTGATGAAGACTTGACAAAAAAAGTTGATGAGGAAATTCGCCAAAACCGGCGCTTTACGATTGACAAGCTTCATGAGAAATTTCCACAAGTTTCAAGATCGGTTGTTTATCACATTGTTTCCGACAAACTGCATTACCAAAAAATTTATGCGAGATGGGCGCCAAAAATGTTGACAGAAGAACACAAAAAGATGCGTTTGGCACATTCTTTGTCATTTTTGGAGCGCTACGATAACAGTGGTGATGAGTTCTTGAATCATGTTGTTACCGGTGATGAAACGTGGGTAGCGTACTACACTCCAGAGACTAAACGTAAATCTAGTGAATGGTATCACTCAAATTTACCGACAAAACCACGAAAATTCAAACAAGAACTTTCATCACGGAAAATCATGGCCACGGTCTTTTGGGATCGGAAAGGCGTTCTTCTAATTGACTTTCTGCCAACAGGAATGGCCATAAATACTGAGAGATAATGCGAAACACTAACCAAGCTTAGGCGCGCTATTCAAAACTGCCGGCGCGGCGGGGACTTCTGTCTCGCGGCGTCGTGCTGCTTCACGATAACACTCGGCTTCACGTTGCAGCAATGACCAAGACGCAACTGGCCAACTTTCGATGGGAGTTACTGGACCATCCCCCCTACAGCCCTGAACTGGCACCATCAAACTATCATGTGTTTCCTAAACTCAAAGAATATCTTGGTGGAAAGCGATTTGAAAATGATGACGTGTTGAAAGAAACTGTTTCCAACTGGTTAAATGCTCAGGCGGCAGAGTTCTATGATGAGGGGATCCAAAAGCTAGTGCCACGACTTAACAAATGCTTAGTTATTCTTGGTGACTATTTAGAAAAGTAAAAATATGTTCATACCTAAGTTTTTGATACAATTTATGTTCATAAATAAAATTGCCGTTACTCCACTTAAAAACGGTTTTTACTTATGAGCCACGTATTTTTGTTCAAGTGTACATTAGCCTTAGTATACTTCTTTTAGATATATGAATAGTATTGAGTTAGGTAATAGTAACAAAAACGAGTTGACTTATTGGATGCTTTAAAACATCCTAGAAGCGTACAAACTATTCACAGAACAAAGAGTATTATCTAACCAGCAACATAAATAATATTAAGTTTTCCCATGGGTTATGACAGTTTAATAATAAACAACTTTCAGTTTAAGGAAAAGTTACAAGTTAAACCATTGTTTATGTACAACTATTCTTGTATCTGTCATAAAAATATAAATAATTTTGATTATAAAATGAACACTTGCGTTGTTATCATCAATTCGTAAAAGAAATCATCACATAAACTTATTCGGGGTCACGACCTGTGACTGCTGTGATTATTAATTCTAACCTAAATCTGAACGCTTTAGTTGTCTGGATTCAAGTTATTGTATGGGATCCCTAGGGTGTTGCTCTCCACAACAAATATTATCAAAATACTTATATAACTTATATGTTGTTTGGAACAAAACACTGGGTTATGGTAAACAGCTGCCAATAAAATGGACATATTACTTTCTTATTGTTAAACATGTGACGATGTACTTGATTCTGAACACAGTATTTTTCTTGCTTTACTCAATTCTGGAAACTTTTAAACAAAACTAATTGAAAATTAACATTCAGAGTATTTTGGGAACTGGGGAACGAGTTTTAACAAAATTGGCTACGAAACAAAACTATATATTTTGGAAAACTTACGGAATTTTTAAAGTGGTTGATTATATAAAATGTTCACAATTACTTTTACTCTATCGTTTATTATATATATATATATATATATATATATATATATATATATATATATATATATATATGATAACTTTTCATTAGAACATCTTATAACGTCCCATAATAGCTCATTTTATCATACTCATTTTAATAACCATAAAATATAACTTTGATCATTATGTATTATTCCTAAAAAGTAAGAAGATTTGTTACTAAAAATAATTGTTGAAAACATAAGAAAAAACCAAGCATATATTAGCTCACTAATAGTAAAATTCAAATGTGAAATATGTTTTGCAGTTCCTTGACTGTGACAGAAAAAATGTGGATTGAATATTAAAAAAAATATGCGGAATTAAATTTTAAAATAAACCAAGATGAATAAAGATTAAAATAAGCTTAATAATGGAAAGGTAAATTGATAAATAGAATTACTACTTAATAAAAGTACTAATTATTGTAAGAAGACCAAGCAATACAAGTAAAAATAGTAAAAAGAGGTTGTTTTTTTTTTATTACATAAAGTCAAGTGAAATAAAACGTCAACTTCAAAGGCGAATATTTTTGAAATTAAGAGACATAACAAAAAAGTAAAAAGTGAAAACTTTGTTTTAGAGAAATACTAACAAGTTAACAATATTAAATTAAAAAAAATTAATTAAAATTGGAAATTAAAACTTTCGAAAAAGTGCGATAACTTTAGAAACAGTCTGATACGACTACAATTCGAGTTCGTACAGAAGCACAAAATCAAGAGGAAGAAGAATCTACAATAAAAATCAAGATTGAACCATGGGTTCAAAAGTTATGGCAGATTGAAGGTAACATCGGATAACGGTACAGTTACCAGACAAGACATGCAATTTCAGAGCTAGCAACTTTCAACCGTAAGAAAAATGACCACTGGAGGGGAGAAGGCATAATAACGTCGCAAAAACAAACCTTCAAAATAAAAAGTGGATTAAAGGATAATAATAATAAACAGAAGGTTTTAAAGAGGTCATAGAAAATCAAGAAAAGTGTAAGGAACACAATCGTACAAAAATAAACTTTTAATAACCAACTTGTTTATTGTTATTAATTTAAATTAACCAGTTAGGTTGGTACAGGAATTTCCCAATTCAAGGACATCCAAAATCGTCTATTGAAAGATTTTTTAATCTGACCAAATATTATTGCATTGTCAACCTGTTCTGAGCTATGTTCAAAATTTCAACCATTAGGAAAATAGTTTAAAAGTATTTAAAAAAGTAGTTATATTAATTGACAAAGAAAATTAAAAAAAAAAATTAATCTAACCCAATATTGTTGCATTGTCTTCCAGTTCTGAGCTCCAAAGTTTCAAGTCTCTAGCTCATCAGGGAGTTAGGTTAAATCGATTACAAAATCTGTGTGTAAACGCGCCAAATTGAGTTAATGAAACGTTTTAAAATATGTCAACGTTGATAATGTATTATGACAACTCTCAGATTAATTGAGAAAATTAGTGCATTGCTCTTGCATTGTGAGAAAGTTGAACTCGTTATGTTTTCTACGTGAAAACAGTCAAAAAAATTAGGTCGGGGATTATCCAGTTTTAAATGATGATAAAGTTGCCTGACAACTGAGAAATGAGCTGTCAGAAGTGACGTCAATAAAGTGACTTAAAGGATAAAGGAACAACAAAAGAATAATCTACTTCATATTTGATGGTCTGACTCCACTTACAAAGGAAACCATCTTTGTCATCCTTAATCCCTCGTGATTGTAGACATCGATGTATTTGAAAAGAAAAATACTACAAGAATATTTGGAAAATATACTGATGGCAACGAAATCGAATTACAGTACAATTCTACTTGACTGTTCCTTTCGATATTTAAATTAATTGGTATCCAACTTTTGATATCTTTTGGAATCAAATTTTATTAAAATCGGCAGCAAAATCAAGGTAGTTTTATTACATAAATCTGGTCGACCATTGTCGACGTCTTGTTCCTCTATTTTCGTTTACGAATTCTCAGTATCAGGAAGGAACTTGTCGATGCAGCAGACTGGAATTTACTTTCATATCGAAAGTCTGTTTGATTTAAAAATGTTAAGTGATGAGTAGATTCATTGTAGACTAATAATTTTGGCTTCGTTGAGGTACAAAAAACCTCTGTATTTTATAAATATAAAGATTAATATGAAATTATTCATTTCTGATAATTGCTGTTTTTGCCATAAAGAAATCAACTGTTGGACACTAAAATATCTAAGACCTAAAATAAATAATTTGTTTTCATTTTGAAACATATTAGAAAATCATTCTAATATTACATATTTTAAATAGTTATCACTGATTTACATAAATACTTGATTCACTGATGACAATGTGTACCTGATTTGTTTATCAGCTCGTTTTTTATCTCGACATTAATATGAGTGACACAGTTGGATAGAATAAGTTATTACAGGCTTATGTCTTATATAACAATGTAAATTTTGTGAATATTAGCCTGAAGACGTTATCACTGTATAGCATAATAAAACTATACATTTAAAGAGTCAAAGTGTGTATAAAATACGTATTTACTTTACAAAAAAAATCGTTCCAAAGAACTGTAGTTTAATAATAAATAAAAATGTTTTATTTATTAAAATGGAATACTATCAGGTACCAACGGTCCTGTAGTTTAATCCTACATACGTAGTTTTAATATACATGGGCAATTATAATTTAATTATAACAACTGTTAATGGCAAATATATTTCATGACATATATATATATATATATATATATATATATATATATATATATATATATATTGCATGACTGTGTATTCTCTCTTGTGGGATATCCAGTAAAACTTGTGGCAAAGTCGTAATCAGTTTTTAATGAAACCTTCCAATTTCCAAGACAAACTTCACGAGGGTAGTTGATCAACCAACATGTTATGATCAACAATATGTAGTTGTTTTATGTTTATATGAAGAATTGCTGCAAGTAAGAAGGAATAAAATTAATTTCTGATATTTTATATGACTTTCTGTTTAGATTATCCATTCGTCTGAGTTTACAAATTATTCGAAGAAACGTTACAAGTAGTTACAATTTAAATTCTATTTCATTCATTATGTGGGAGCTAATGTCCATTTAATTATCATCTGTGTTTAATTAATGCATTAGATTCACAAAGAGTATTTATGCTAATGCACTTCTATTTCATGAGTGGTAATGACAAGCAATGTACATTAAAACAAACCGTTATCACCAGTAATTTTGTTAGGGATTCATTAATTCTAATTGTTTTCCTTTACACTTACATTATCAACGCTTCTATTTCTCAGCTTTATTTTTGTTTCCTTTTAAATAGAAAGCACAATATAGTTTTATTCTGTTTAGGTTACGATACATTTAATACTTTTTTCAGTAGAGATGGGTTAAAAAATTTGGGGTTTCATTATTGAGCTTATGAAGTCAATTAGAAACTAGAAATTATACTGGGTTTTTCGAAAGTCGTGATTCTTTTTAAATATAAACGAGTAAATATCAATGAACTTTCTTTTCCGAAACTTTAATACGACAAATAGCCAACTCTCAATTTGTTTTTCAGAATATAGTAAATTTCAAATGTCCTCATTTGAGTATTATATCATTTTAATTACAATAATCAATTATACCAATCACAGCTATATTGTCTCTATGATATCACAGTCAATATCAATTTAAAATTGGAACTACCAACCAGAAATTTTTACTTAGCTTAAAATAAGTTTAGTTAACAAAAAGAAACTAAATAAATAATAATATTAAGTGTGCTCATAACTTGTAGTTGTATAATAATAAGTAATATTCAGTTAAAGGAAAAGTTATAAGTTTAAACATTATATATATACACACGACTATTCTTGTATCTGTAATAAAGACATAAATAATTTTGATTATAAAATGAACTCTTGCATTGCTCTCAATACTTAAATGCAATCATCACATAAACTACTTCGGAGTCACGACCTGTGACTTCTGTGTTTATGAATTCTAACCTAAATCTGTGTAGCTTTAGTTGTCTGGTTTCAAATCATTGTATTTTCAATGATCCCTAGCGTGTTGCTCTCGATACCAAATATTTGCGAAATACTTAAATGTCATTTGGGACAAAATTAATCGTTGAATGTGGGTGAAAAAACGGCGGCCGTTTGAGGAAGATATGCGATAGTTCCTTAATATAAATTTTCATGAGCCTGTAAAAGCTTATTCTTTGCAACTATTACTTGATATATAATATTGCTAAGGTTAGGGTTGAATGGATACACAAAAAATAACAATAGAAATGATTAAAGTAAATAATAATAATGTTTATCAGCTGCATGTTGAGTATTTCTCATCTAAACAGGTGTTATATTGTTTCAAAATATATCTCAGCAATCTAAAAACGTTTTTCATATATTATGATAACTCTATGATTAATTTAGAAAGTTAGTGGATTGTTCGCGTACAATGGCATAGTTGAGCAAATAGTGTTTTCTACGTCAAAACTGTCAAGTAGAATTATTATGTCGGAGAATATCAGTTATATATGATAATGATAAAGCTGCCTGACAAGTTAGAAATAAGCCAACAGAAATTACGTCATTAAAGTGACTTAAAGGATAATAGAACAACAAAAGAATAAATCTAGTTCATATTTGATGGGCTGACTCCACTTAGAAAGTAAACCATTTTCGTCATCCTTAATCCCTTGAGATTGTAGACATCGATTGTTTACATATATTAATTTTGACAAAACATACTGGATGAATATTTGGAAAATATAATGATATTTCAATTAATTGGTATCAAAAGTTTGGTCTTTTATTGTCTTGTTGGAACCAAGTTTCATTACAATCGGTAACAAAATCAAAGTAGTTTTATTATATAAATTTTGTCGACATTTTGTTCTTCTATCTTTATTTAAGAATTCGCAGTATCATAACAAAACTGGTCAATGCAATTCACTTTCATATCAAAATGTACTGATAAACTAAAGTAATTGGAGAGATATTCTTGTAAACAATTAAAATATCTTTTATTGAATGCAAAATTTAAAATTTATATTATTTAAATTTTATTATCATTAATATGTAAACAAGAGAAAAATTACATTAAGCTGAAGTAGCTAAACACAGCCAATAGACGGAGTGATGTTCTAATTATATTTAATGTAAAAGCAGATAACCTTTCTTGCTTTATTTGATGTTCTAATTCTTACGAATTATAAATTGAAATTTTCTTCAAAATTTGCCATTACATAGATTTGATTAAAGTTAAACATTTTAAGTAAACAAACTACTATAAGGTAAACATTTACAGATGTTATCATTCGCATGACAAAATGACTTAATGTTTCCATCCCTAAGGACGTTCATATTTTGAAAAGTTGTGATTCAAATAGTACTCGGTCGGTACTTCTATGATTTTTGAAACGCCTTTCAAAACTTCCCTTCCACTTTCCTTCTTTGACTGATGGATTGGGACAAGTTAAACACACATTTTGAGAATCAATATTAGTTTTCAAACACAAAAAAATAGTTTTGCATGAACAGACGATTTTACGGGAGGAAGAGAGTCTAAAAGTATTAATTAGTTACTACGAGTGAACTTTCATGCTCTGAGAAAAAGATAAATATAAAACTTTCTCAGCTTGTTGAAGACTCCGTCCTAAATGATCTTCTACAAAAAGAGTTCTGATAAAAAGTATCGCACAGCATCCATTTTTATATTTAATTATTGATTGTTCTGGTTAGCTAAAGTTTCCAACGATTCAAAATTTCAGACTAAATAGTATATTTCAAAAACTTGTACATTATTTATGATCAGAGTTTTTGCTAAGCCACATGCATTAGGTAATAAATAGTGCCAAATCACTCCTATAGAATGGTGTCTGCTGATAATTCATCCCCCGAAGTGTCATAGAGGGGGATAAAATCACTTAAAATGTCTACATAAGAAATTTACTAATATCAGTACAAATTCATTGTATAGATTAGGGTTTATTTTGACAATAGCTTTCCGTGGAGATTGTATAAAATACTTTAGGTTGATGAGTCTGTTCTAAGACTTATAAGTCTGGTTATGCAAGTCCAAATTAAGTTGGAATGTATGTGTTTATTTAATTCTTTGTACATGTCATTGCGACCAATCTATATTTGTAAATATCAGCCTGAAGACGTTGTCACCGTTTGGAATAATAAAACTATATATTTTGAAGCATCAAAACGATTTGTAAAACAGGTAAACCTTTAAAAAACGTTCCAAAAATATTTTCAATTATATTCATTAAATAGTAAAACCTACAAGTTTGGAATCGACTTTCTACAGCAATGGTATTGTAAAACATAACTCTAATTATTACAATCAAAATTTGTTGTTAAACAGAAACTTCTTAAATTAAAAGAAATTACTGTCTGGGCAGCTACTAATGGCATGCTGTCTTATGACATTTCAGACAGCATCATAACTGGAAATATTTTTGAAAAAGATTAAAATCAACTAGCACTACCCCAATTTACGCTTCCAGAAATTTTCCAAGCTACTTTTCAACAAGATGTTGTTTCGTCCCACTATGCAAATTTAGTCAAACAATTACTAAATAACAATCTTAAAGGGCCTTGGATTGGTCGTGGAAGTCAGTTTTTAGATTGTCCACCAAGTCTCTTCATTTAATGTGTGATTTTTTTCTTGTTATAGTGCTATTTAAAGCAGCAGGTCTACACACATAGTTTCAACAATGATGAGTATTTGAGGAGCGTTATTGAAAAGGAACTTCTTTGGATCCCACATAATTACTTTACAAGGGTGTCGCTGTGGATGGGTTTCAGTTTGAATAAATAAATAAAATTTTCTATTTCTATTTAATTTGGTTTCTAAAGGAAATAGTTAGTGTTTAGTTTGATTTAAAAGAAAATTGTGTTTGGATCAAATTACGTTTGTAGCGATACAAGTTGTTTTCCAAACGTAACAAAAACGTTACTTTATTAATTTTGTTTTGTGTTGTCGTCATTTTATTTCTATAAACACCAGTGTGGTGAAGTTTTCACATAACATTTTTGATAACTTCGTTAAAACTATGTAAAGTTTCAAAGAATCGGTTGATGAATAAGCAATTAATAGAAAATCAAATTCGTGTACCTCAACTTGGGACACGTTGTACAATAGACTTTAAAATGAAGGGATAACTATGAATATAATTAAACATATTCATCTTCTGTGAAACTATGAATAAATCAGCTTTGATAAATTTTGCAGTTTGTGGTGTTAAATGAGACGAAACCCAGTTTAACCCTTGAATCCTCTCTCTAGGGGCGAGTCTGCACAGTTGGAGGGCGTTGACTTTACGATAATTTCCATTGAGAGCTTCAGGTAGTGTATTGTTAATGTTGTAGAGTTTAAAGGCATTTCGATTTGTGTTACTACAAGTTGAATACACGAGGGATGTTTCTAAGATTGAATATTGTGATTATTGTTAAATCGCCCAAGTCATTACGATACAATTGTGATGCCGAGGGGAAGGTTTTTTACCCAAATGAATGCGATAAACTGTAAGTAAAAGATATATCGAAAATAATATTGGAAAATCGAAATTAAAACAGTTCATTTTGGTAATTGCACAGAATATCCAGACTGAGGATTTGAATAATTATTTGAAATAGCGAAGTAGTTAGTTTTAACCATCTTGTAGTTTGAGCGAGCTTTTCAGTAAAAATTTGATCTCGATATTGTTAAAAAACAATATGCATACCAAATATGTACAAATAGAGCAAAGCACAAAATAAATTTAATCAACGTACATCATTCAATAAAAAAATATTCCAAAGATTTAAAAAATATATTATGAGTGCACTTTGTGTATAGCTTATTTTTTGGGAGTATGATAAACATTATTTTATCGATTATCTGGTACACAACTTGTTAGCCAGACAAAGCGATCTGGAAATTAAAAAACTTGATCGACTGTATTAAATAGTTTCGTTGGAGTTAAATTAATGAAATAAAGATGATCACTGCGATAATTTTAAAAACTTTTATATCTAACAGTGTCCAGATTTGTTTCCTTTGGAATCATGTTGAATGACTTTATATATTGGGTGAATGTAGGATTAACAAGTCCTCTGTTTGACCCCAGAACACAAGGGAGAGTTATCGCTAAAACGAAAAACAATAAAATAATAATAATTTCTTTCTGCAATATAAATTTTTGCTAAGGTTCGATAAAATTTGGTTCTTAAATCTGGTTTTATTATGCAATATAAAGGTTTACTATTTAAAAAATTGAATAGGTAATTCAAGATAGAGTACAATTGAAATTTTTTTTTTCATGAATTCTTTCTTAATCATAAGCCATATTATAAATTCTGGGGCTCTCCCCATTTTGAAACAAGGGGAAAAGAAGCAGTGTCACAAATAACCAATACATTCTTTTTTTATGTCAGCCTAACAGTTGCTTAACTGTTTTGTTTATTAACACAGCCACAAAGTAAACAAACATTCTCCGATACACATAGAAGTTATATTTTAAACAAAATAAACAAGTAGATAAGGGACATTTAGTTGAAATCGAGGTCAGAGTGTAAATGGACATATCCTGCGGGATAGATTACTATGCTCGCTGGACGACTTGTGGATGGAAAATCAATTTGTTTAAAGCGGTAAGAAGAATATTATCTCGGAAAGTCCGAGAATATAGTCTGGCTAAAACAAATCTATATTGTTTGTGAAAAACCCATCACATTTCGGTATAAACTAGTTTTTGTTTTTTGTTTTAAGGCGGAAAACCATCACACTTCGGCATAAACTAGTTCTTGGTTTTTGTTTTAAGGCGGAAAACCATTGTAATAACATCGCCTTAAACCAGTTCTTGTTTTTGTTTTAAAGCGAAACATTATCACTGTATAATTCACCTTAAACCAGTTCTTGTTTTTTGTTTTAAGACAAATAACCATCGCGGTAATCATGACATTAAACCAGTTCTTATTTTTGTTTTAAGGCGAAATTCATCGCGGTAATCATAGCTTGAGACCAGTTTTTGTTTTTATTTTAAGGCGAAAAGTTATCGCCGTATAATTTGCCTTAAACAAGTTCTTGGTTTTAGTCTTAAGGCAATAAACCATCGCCGTAATCGTCAGCTTAAACTAGTTCTTATCGAGTGTTTCTCACACCTTTAACAATTTACCAACATCTAAGTCAATCAAGTATTTGAACAATGGTTTATTATTTAAATGGTGTTTGGATCTTGACTTGACGATGTCTTCAACACATCTCGTACACAAATCCTAATTGATGAAAACCCTTCATTTGTTTCTTCTCTGTAAAGTGCCATTTGCAAGTTCCCTCTTGTGTTAAGTACAAAGTTCACACTTGATACTGTATAAGATAACACAGAGGTTATCCAAACCTAAAAATAAGACTATTACACGTGAATGTAACAGGTATTATATTGGCGAGACAAAAAACACATGTAAATATAAAATTAGTGAACCAATAAAAGAACATGTGATTAAATGTTCAGAAATAGATTAATCAAAAATAGCTGAATATATTTGGTCCAAAAATCAAGTGAGTGGAAGTCAGTTTAATAACTCTGTAAGATTTTGCTTTAACAAATATCAGTAAAGATATTTATCTGGGTATCTGTAATATTTCTAGGTTTTACAAACATACTCACATGTAAGTATTTGTAACGGAAGGAAATACATTTGTTGACTACCATCTTAAACTACCTTTACATTTTTACTTGTATTAGTAATGTTTGAACCGTTGTCATCTTAAACAGATTTTTGATCAATTGCGTTATTAAAGTAGTAGCAGATTAATTTTAAATTAAGATTAAAAGGTTTATTAAATCAATTACTTTTAATCATTGTTCATCCTCAATTGTTGTAGGGGTTGCTTTTTGATTAGTCTAACTATCCTGTTTTTTCTCCCAAATGTTTACGGAACAGCGGAAACATATGCTATAATTGTTCGGTAATTTATGAGTGTTAATGTATGAGTTTATTACTTACTAAGTTTGAGTGCCGGAGGACCAGAGTTATTGAGAGTTTACCTTCCTTGAGGTTGTCGTATATTGTGCCAACGAACGGTTCCACTTGATGTGCAGTAACTGGCCAGTACTTCTTCTTGCAATCACTTCACACCGACCGCACTTGACACTTTACTAGATATAAAAAATGTTTAAAAAAGAGAAATATAGAGGTAATTGAGGTAGAGTAAATTAATATGAGGTCGCCGGAACTTAAGTCCACGAGAAAAGGCTTAGAGAGCAAACAACACACCTGACTCCTACTAGAGATAGAATGAGAATGACTAAAATTGTACAGGTATAAAGTGAAAGTTGCTGTGGCATGTAACCCAATTTAGAAAAATGAGAATTGTCGATTTGACCTTAAAACTAATACGTAACATACAGGGGGCCTTGAATCCTCCTGAGGATTCAAAATAAACAAATCTGTTCAAAAAAAAATAACATGAAATTTAACTGTTCATAAGAAAATTAACTTAATTATTCTAGTGTGAATATTAATCTGAGTTTATTCTAAATTAATGGGTAACGGGAAAACCTTGTGAGCTGGACGAGTCAAGGTTCCCTGTTGAGTCTTGAGGTGAATTTCCCATAAGCGGAATTTTATTACGAGGTTTGTGTCTGAAGCACACGACGCACTGAAATATGCGAGAACGTATCACACTTCGGGCTGAAAGTATCCACACTCTCTGAGCGAGGAGGGACTGAGTCAATTGAGCTCCCGAGTGCAAATATTTCTTGTGGTAAAAGTCGATGAGAAGGTTAACTACATAGTGCCTTTTGGGCAGAATCACGGGATGTTTCATATCTACTGGAAGCTGGGATGCAGATAGACGCCCTCCAACGCGTAAAATGCCTTCACGATCAAGGAAGGGAGAGAGTCGGCGGAGTGATGTTGAAGTTAGCTTAGGTGTGTCCTTCTTGAGTGCCGCAATGTCATGTTTGAAGACCTCTTTCTGAACAATCTTGAAGATCTTCAGTCGGCTAATAGATAGTTCTGACGTGGTGAGGGTTCCAATGCGCTTCTCCTTGTGTTGAAGGTTGTGGATGAATCGTAGAATGTAGGCCATCACACGTTGTAGTTTGCTGAAATGTGAGAATTTTGTGAGCAGATCCCATTCTTGAGGAGCAACAGATAATAAAGTGTTAGGCAACAAAGGCTTGCTTTCTCCAGTTCCATTGAGGTCTGCTGCGACGAAATGAGATACAGGCCATGTCTCTCTATGCTGTTGCAGCCATGGAGGGCCAGACCACCATAAGTCATGGTTGATTAATTCAGAGGGAAGTATTCCACGTGATGCACAGTCAGCGGGATTGTATTCACTAGCGATATGTCGCCAGCAACTAGAGGGTACTTGCTCCTGTACCTGAGCGACTCTGTTTGCAACATATGTCTTGAGACGATGAGGAGGTGTGTTTAACCAGGTAAGAGTGACGGTGGAATCACACCAGAGGGTAACAGACGTAGTTATTTTCTTGGGGAAGATTTCAATGGCATACACCAATAATTGGGCGAGTAAGTGAGCTGCGTTCAGTTCTAACCGCGGAATAGTGAGTTTCTTCAAAGGAGCAACTCGAGTTTTGGACAACAACTGCCTTACTGTCACAGATCCGTCGTTGAGCTGGCATCTTAAGAATAAGACAGCTGCATATCCATTCTCAGAAGCATCTGAGAAGCCATGTAGTTCTATGTCATGTGAATGAGAGATTTTTAGAGCACGAGGAATAGTGATATCTCGTAGGCTCTCTGAGGTACCTATAAAGGTTTGCCACATTTCAAGTAGCTCAAAAGGAAGAGGTTGGTCCCAGGCTAGTCCTTTGGTCCATAAGAGTTGCATGAAGCGTTTTGCCCACATGACAATGGGAGACAAGAAACCGCAGGGGTCATAGATCTGGGCTATCACACTAAGTACCTCACGCTTAGTAGTAGAATTGCGAGGTAGTCTCATGTTATAAGTGAAAGAGTCTGTCGAAGGAGACCAATGTAGGCCTAGTATGGTGTAATGAGGTTGGAGAGTTTCTTGGAGAAATACAGGAGTTTCTAGATGATCATCTGGGAGTCTACGTAGGAGTTGCATGGAGTTTGAAGTCCACTTACGTAACTCAAAACCTCCGCGACTCAGAAGTGAAATAAGCTGCTGCTGGAGGTTCATCGCTTCATCTTCGGTGTCTCCACCTGCGATGATATCATCTACGAAGGTTTGATTACGTAGAATCTCTGCAGCTGCAGGGTAGGAATCACCTTCATCGTCGGCGAGCTGATGTAAAGTCCGAATGGCGAGGTATGGAGAACAATTTACTCCATAAGTCACTGTAGTGAGTTTGAAAGTTGAAAGAGGTTGATCAGGACTATCACGCCAAAGAATCAGTTGATAGCACTGGTCTTCAGGGTGCATTCGTATCTGTCGATACATTTGACGAATGTCACAAGAAAACACAACATTATAAGTCCGAAAGATGAGCAACAAATCGCAAATGTTAGTCTGCATCTTTCTTCCGGTGAAAAGAATATTATTGAGGGAGAAACCATTAGAAGTTTTAGAACTGGCATCGAACACAGTGCGCAAACGAGTAGTACTACTGGATTCCTTTAAGACCCCGTGGTGAGGGAGGAAGTAGTGAGGATCAGTTAGGTTAGTGTTGTTAGCGACTTCCATATGACCTGAAATGAAATATTCGGACATAAAATCTGAGTAGAGCGCTTTGAATTCAGGTTGCGCCTTGAACCTTTTCTCTAAAGAATGAAGTCTCTGTTCAGCGGTTAACTTCGAGTGGCCCAGAACGGAATGTTCTTTCTTGAATGGTAGTCGGACACAATAACGGCCAGATTGGTCCCGAGAATGAGTGGTTAAGAAATGTTCTTCACATAGCCTGTCTTCTTCAGACTGTTTTGTCATTATAGGGGGCTCTTCTTGCTGCCAGAATCTTTGCAACGAATTGTGTAAGTCGATGTCATTAACAGATAAAAGGGTTGCTGACATCTGAGAAGTGATAGTAGAACCAGTATGAGGTGCGCAAGGCGCTTCACCCATGACTAAATATCCAAAGTGCGATCCTATCACACTTGGTAGGCCAGGGCCGAGGTGGTGGGCTACCTGGTTAAATATTAGTGGGAATAAAGAGGCACCCAGGAGAGCGTCAATGCTTCCTGGCATGTGAAATGTAGGATCAGCCAAAATGTATGGTCGGACTTTATTAAAGACATCAGGCTCAATTGAAACACGAGGCAAGTCTACACAGATTTTGTCAAGAATGAGAAAGTCTTGATTCTTAGAGATCATTTTTCCATTTAGAGTTTCAATGTTGAGATATGTTTGGCCCTTAGAGCGGGTTACAGCTTGAGAAATTCCGGCAATGGCCTGAGAACCTTTGTTGCGGGGAGCACATAACAACTGAGCTGCTCGCTCAGTAAGAAAGCAGGACTGACTGCCAGAGTCAACGAGAGCACGGAGTACCTGTGTAATTCCACTGGCAGAGGTGAGTTTCACAAGCAAAGTGCCTAATAAGACTGTTGTGGAGCGAGTAAAACGGCCTTTATCTTGACAGGTTAGACTAACTGCAGGTGTAGTTTCCTGTGAAGTTTGAACAGTTTCATGAGATGAAGTTTGAACTATAGGCGTACGGTTTTCTTCAAAATGAAGTAATGAATGGTGCCTTTTGTGGCAATTAAAACAACTTGATGTTGACCTACAGTCATTGAGGTTATGGTTGCCCAAACATGAAGAGCATCGTTTATTTTCTTTAACGATTTGAAAACGGGATTTGGGATCCTTACTCTTGAAGATGGGGCAAGTATACACCTTGTGATCAGTTTTGTGACAAACAAAACATGGGAGAGGGTTTGAATTACTGCGTTTATTTCCATCAGTGTTGGAGGTCATCAGAGAGACCTTGTGATTTCCAATAGGACCCTTTTTGAATTTAGAAAATTGGTTTTTTGACATATAATCATGGCTTGACTCTGCAGAGGCAGGTTTTAAGAAAGGTGCAGAATGCAAACTAGCGTTTTCAATTTCGTTACAATCCTGATTGAGGAATTTTATTATATCTGCGATGTCAGGTAAGACAGGGCCATCCTCACCTTCAACGGTGGGATTGGAGGAACGGAATTGTTCGAACCTTTTCCTGAGATCGTTGTCCATTTTTCTAAGAACCATAGCTGATAGAAGTGGGTTATTTTGGGTGATGTCCAGTTTTAACCCTTTGAGAGCTTGAACGTTTTCATTGTAAGAGTTGACAAATTTTCTCATTTGTTTTGGAGAATGATTCACAGAGGGTAAGTCCAAAATTTGATTTAGGTGAAGAGTGACGAGTCTCCTTGGAGAGTGGTAACGCTCTTTCAGGAGGTCGTAAGCCACTGTGTAATTAGAGTCGGAAATAGGTAGAGATTTAATCAAATTTAAAGCATCACCAGAGAGAACACTTAATAAGTATTGAAACTTCGTACTGGGTGACAAAGAAGAGTCTTTATTTATACTCGATTCAAATAGATTGATGAAAGATACCCATTCCAGGGAGTCACCACTAAAACGTTTTAATTCGAGCTTAGGTAAGCGAACCACTGACTTTTGTACAGGGGCAGGTTCACTATTACTCTTGGATTGCATTTTGCTTTGAATTGAGGTTAGGGTAGAATTAATATAATTCACTAACTCATCTGCACTATTAAGAGAAGCGTAATTAGGTTTAAATTCAGGATCACTAGCCAATTTAAGCTCCAGGTAATTGTCTAAAGAATCAGAAAATTCTTGGCGAAGCTTACTGGCAGATTTTGCGTACACAAGGAATTTTTGAAGAATATCCTTATCAGAAGTTTTTTTTGTAAGATCAAAAATCATTTGAATCTGTGAGAATGCGTTCTCCATTCTTGCTTTGACAACTGCAAGTGATTTAGCCATTTTACAAAGTTAATTCACAGAAAGACACTAAATTTATTTATTTATCTTGAAAACACAAAAAGAGGTTTATTTTAAAAGATAGGCCCTCAACTTAAGAAATATGGTGAAGTCTATAAAGTCCAATAGAAAGTTAATAATGAAAAGCTGAATAGACCCTTTTTTGATAAACACAAGAGGTATGTCAATAATATTAATAATTTGAATACCTTATAAACTTTCTCCTTTTGTGACCTAGTTTCTGAGAGTAACTAAAATAAGTATAGAGATAAAATATGAGCAGGTAGTACAATACAAAGGTCAAAATATTTATAAGCTAGATTTTGTGTACACACTAAGTGAAAGTATTAAATTTACAATATTATTTCTATTACAAGTTTAATTTTATTGGAGATCAATATTAAACTAAAATAAGACCAATCGACAATTCTCAAAATAGAAAATGAAAGTGAACTTTAACTGTTTGTACTGTAGCGTGGTGAAAGTTAGAGAATACAAATCTAAAGTGAAAGTTGATAGTAAGCAATTTGAACAGAGTTTAAACCAAATAGAATAAAATATAACGGTATTAAATGAACTGATAGACTGGTTTTTTATCTTACGTCTAGTTAATGAATAACTAGATCCGGCCCGGGGGGACCAAAAAATGTTCGGTAATTTATGAGTGTTAATGTATGAGTTTATTACTTACTAAGTTTGAGTGCCGGAGGACCAGAGTTATTGAGAGTTTACCTTCCTTGAGGTTGTCGTATATTGTGCCAACGAACGGTTCCACTTGATGTGCAGTAACTGGCCAGTACTTCTTCTTGCAATCACTTCACACCGACCGCACTTGACACTTTACTAGATATAAAAAATGTTTAAAAAAGAGAAATATAGAGGTAATTGAGGTAGAGTAAATTAATATGAGGTCGCCGGAACTTAAGTCCACGAGAAAAGGCTTAGAGAGCAAACAACACACCTGACTCCTACTAGAGATAGAATGAGAATGACTAAAATTGTACAGGTATAAAGTGAAAGTTGCTGTGGCATGTAACCCAATTTAGAAAAATGAGAATTGTCGATTTGACCTTAAAACTAATACGTAACAATAATTTTATATGTAAATATTGTATTACTGAGGATGGCGACTTTGTTGTTGAAACGCGTTTGATTAAATAAACGTAATTTTTGTGAGGTCTTGTGTTCAAGTTTTTTTAATCTTACCATATTAACCAAGTTTGATATTTATTTCCAAAATATACCAATTCCCACTCCTCTACGTTACCATAGCGTTCCCAAAAGGAACTATCTCGTGGGAAGCCTGCTGGGCCAATAACTCAGAGGTCCGTGGATCGTAATCACGCTCTATAGTCTGCTAACAACACGTGATCTATTTTAAGGTTAGATTGGGTGTGTGAGGGTAGGTCGTGGATCTTTATGAATGGGGCCTACAAACAGTGAGTGTCAGCCTGGAACTTTAACTACCTAATTCGATAGACTCAGTCAGCCAGCGTTGATGTGGTTTATATGCTAAATTATTATTATTATTAAACTAAACTATAGTAAACTAAATATTATATAATATTTGCTAGGGGGTTGACATTAATATCTCAGTGGTCCTTACGCAACTAACTGGGCCAAAATGGCCGACCAGCCAAGTAACACATCGTGTCCCGGTTATGACAGTTTTTAGTCCACCGTAAGACCCCTGGGTCAGTGACCCTCCCCAATCTGGCCTAGTGTGCCAATATTTGGGTGGAGTACTTCCGGGCAAATAACTTATAAATAACTTACTCTAAATACTTATGGATGTAAAGGATGGAGGTGTGCCCTGGTCAGATCTCGTTGCCTTCAGCACTATAACTGTGTTCTTTCTTGAATCACTTCGGCGCAGGTATCTGTAACCTGTTATGCGGCAACCCGCAATGCCGCGGACCCCAAGATATACTGCACCCGAGATTGAAGGGGCTAAAAGTGGCGTAGAAATACCGCAAAATTTAACTTTGAAAAAATAAGGCTTGTAATTTTAGAACAAAAATTGATCCATATGTTTTCTCAGTCGTTGGTATTTAAACCATATCAAAAGCAAAAAGTAGGATGAAACCAAGTTTTTTTTTCATAAGGTGTATATTTAAGTAAACTTTGACTCTAAAAATAAATGTGAAAAATTAGAAAAATTAATAAATTTGACGTCGATGTATATGGGCCAGAAAGGGGTACACAATAAGCATGCTATGGGGGGGGGGGTGGGTTAATAACCTAAAATACTGTTAGCTGAGTTACATAAAATAATTTTTATTTATTTGTAATTTTGCAATAGTGATATTATTTTAGACTGCATTTGAAGATAATAGATTTCTAACTCGTACTTTACAATTTCTAAATGTGTACAAATAAATAAATAAAAAAAAAAAATCACCGATTTTTTAGATCACATAAATAATTAATGTTTGTAAAGAATATTACAGTAGACTTGACAGAAACATTTGTAATGTTGGATTGTCACAGTTTATCAATGAATAATGATTGTAGACGACATTCAATCACAGAATGTCTGTCTATCTGTGCTCACAGATGATTTATTAGAACATTTTGATCTTTTATACTTTAATGTGTTAGTGCAGAGTGCTTAATAACATACACATGTGGGATTCCTAGTAGTCTGCCTAGTACAACTGAAAAACGTTATTCCACCTCCCTTGCTTATTAATTCTACTATAGCACTGGAGCGTCTAACTCTCACAAAGTAAAAAGTACAACTCAATTTGTTGCGCGTAATTCTTTGCTTTCAAGCAGTTAATTAAACCTACTTAGTTAAATACACATAGTTAATACTGTTACCATAGCAACAAATGCATCTAACAGGTTTGTATAGCATATTTTGTTTATCATCTAAAATCTAAAATTCCTAAAACTAATTTGAGTTTAATGAAGAGTAAGGAAGATCATATTTTATATAGAAAAGCTTATTTATGTATTTTAAATTGAAATTTGTTAATTCTTCATTATGCTGCTTTCGAACGAAAGACAAAATATCTCATTTGTCTTTATCAAAAGTTTGAATTTGTACGCTCTTTGTTATAACTAAATTGCTTTATAATATTTAAAATCAAGAACAAAAACAAACACTAGACAACTATAGTGTATACCATCAGAAATGTGGCGCTATCTTTAAAAAGAGTGTTGTATCTTTTTGATAAACAAATTCATTTTTCTCCTTTTCTATATATTTGTACTTTTTTTTTTAGTACGGCTGACCAGGGAAACGTAGAAACAATGGGAATATGTTCACATTTTAATGGACATTTTTCTCCCAATTTATCGCTGGGGATGTATGTCGGGGATTTGGAGAAGGAACTGTTTAGGATCTGCTGTGTTGTGGTTAGAGTGTTTAGGTTGCTCAGTATTAAACCAAACTGACCCAAAGAATCATCTACAATAGTTTTATGATCGAAATATAAAGACAGGCTGATGTAATAGGTGGGGATTTTTTTTTCTCGCAAACACTTTACAAAAACACAGTTTAATAAGTGAATTATTTGTTTATATGAAATGAGATAAAAAAGACGAAGTAGTTGAAAACAGCCAGTCGGCGAAATGACTTTCTGTTTTCAACTAATTATAAATTTATGTTTTAAGTATAATTTGCTGTTACATAAAGTTTAAGCGAATAAAAGCTAGATTGTTAAAAGTATATGATGTGCTTGCATGATAGTTTTTAGATGTTGTTACACAAGCGCCATATTGTTATAGGTTTATCTCGTTGGTAGTAAGTTTAATTACGTAGTAGCCGAAGACAATTTTTTCCTTTTTCTTTAAAGGTGAAAAATCTCTCGGTCATCATCGCTTTATAAGGAAAAATTTAATAAAATAAAGATCCTTACCCTTTGAATACTCTAATAGCGTCATGGTCGGAAGAGAACAAGTGTTGGTGAAAAAAAGTAATGTGTGATTGAAGTGATGTATGAGAGGAAACTAAACCAATAGTACATACTACATGAAATCCAGCTTAGACCTCTTGGGTTTGCCATACCCCTAACATTATAAGAAGCCCCTGAGGGTAAACCGATGTCAAGAAAGTATAGTATACACGATTACAAGGTTCAGAAAACCCTTGTAACAACTGTTAAAAAAAACAAATTACCCCACTGGAGATGACCTGATGATCTACCAATACAATTTAACATTTTCTACAAGGCGCAAATCCAAGGATCAGAAACTTTTGATCCTACGTAAAACCAACTTTTGGGTATTATATTTAAAAGATCTGCTTGTATTAGATTACAAGATGGGGCTGGGTAAGTAGAATGATGGCACCTATGAACTCGTTTATCCTTTTATTAATTACAATCCAAACATATAAATGAATATCTCTGTAAGTACGTTACATTCTAACGCATTTTCACTGTTCTAGCAACGTACAAAATAGAAGGATAGTCCCTCCCTCCTTAGATAAAGTTTTAACTAAATTGTCTGGTATTTGAACGAATTTTAATTAAATACAGAGTAAAACTAAAGCAGATAATGTACTTATATAAAAAAGAAAACCGTACGAAAATCGGATTAGTTGCTCGAGTTGTAAGCTGACAGACAGACAAAGTGACGTTGTTTTAAGAAAAGCAAAGTGAGATATTTATAGTTCGTGTAGTTATAGACTGGTTTAGTGTAATATGCTTTAGAATCTGAAATTTTAGATGGATTTCATTAAATTTGGCAAGTAATTGTTTGGCCAAATTTTACAAATCATTGAAATCGATTTAGTAAAAATATTAGTCCAAGAATGTTAAAATGGTACTACTCATTCCTACCCATTTAGGGTAGGAAGCGAACAAGAGTTGGCCAAGAGAGACTTGATAGAGAAGATAAAAGAGAGGGATCTATGTCAATATTAGAATATAAAAAAGAAGTAGGTCCAGATAGGGACTCATAAAATTGCAACCTGTATTCACTGTAAGTCCTTCAAGCTCTAATATTGCAACATAATGTTAACTAATATGATCCACACGAGCGAAGAAAACATATTGAGGGGGGGGGAGGGTATAGCACGTGATGTTATAGACCTACTATACTTATTTTATAACGTTAATAAAAGCTCAAATTTAATTTCTATGTCAACCACACAGACATTGTCTTTGTTTAACTTTAGAAAAGCGTCTCGAGAATATGGTTTGCTTGATTAGATTTACAGGTAACGTAGGTTTAAATGAAACCTAATTTTTTATCCAATCTCAAGGATAACATAAAAGTTACAAGATTTTAAATTTCGAAAGCAATGCTTAGAAATTAAAACAATATCCTTAAAGAAGAAATTTGAAGAATACTGAACGAACTAATATAAAAGATGACTTTCACTTTTATCCAGTTTAATTATTCTTGTTTAAAATGTTTGAACAATATTGTACAATAGACTAGAGACAAAGAAAAGGAGAACTTATAAAGCTATTTGAAGGTGTAAAATAAGCCAAACGTATCTAAACGTATTTTAGAGGAGAAACAAAAAAATAGAGATAAAATTAGAGATGTCATACACTTTTTTTTAACTACTTCAAATTGTAAGTAAATATATTCAACGGCGAGAAAATTTAGGTAGAGCGTTTTAGACATATCTCAGCCATAAAATATTTTGATCATTTGAGGAATGTCGAAGCTGGGATTTAGCTGTTTTGAGTGAGGTCGTGTCAGTATTGTACCACACAGTGCTGACCCCTAAAACCGGGTGGTTGACTACCCTATCCCAGATAGATGGGTAATGGGCGTCGCCCTCGGAATAGATGTGAGGTAAGGTTCGCGTGAGCGACCTAAAGGCGACTCATCAAACGTTGCTTGGAGAACCTTGCTAACATGAGTATAAGAGAAAATGGGGAGCCTCCTAAAATCGGGTCGTGCATTATACTCCACGGTGCCGTCCCAAGAAAACGGGGGTAAAGCTTTTTAGCTTCCAGGATTGTCTGGTGGGCTACCCAATCCCATGTAGGTGGGCAACGGGCGCCGCCTCCAGTAGGTGATTTCGTGGGGGAGGGTATCGCAAAGCGACCCGGCGGTGACTCATCAAACGTGGTTAGAGAGATCTTGCCGACATGAGTACCATGGGAGCATGCTCAGCTCGTCCAGAAGTCTCGACTTCTGGGAGCGTGCGTTTGAGGAATGGTTTCGTGGTGGCAGCGGTGTGCTAGTAGTGAGATTGCTCCCCGTTACTCTTTCTATCGGAGTGAGGGTAAGGCTCCGAGAGGCTCTACGTACTCGTACCCTTCCAGTTCCTCGGAACTGGTCAACTTTCAACTTGAACTCTACAAGAACCTGTTTTGACTGAGGATAAAGGTAGTATCGTTTAGAGGTATAAGAAGGGTTTCGAAAATATGCGTATTCAGAAGTAAATAACGTGGTAGATGTTCTTCCCTCAGACAACCAAGAGGTAGAGTGCCGTCGGGGTCAGCTGTCAGACCACTTGGAGCTTTGGAACATTCGTCCTGGAGGGATCTGTCTTCAGAAGGAAAGACAGTTTAGGAACAATAAGTAAACCAAAAGAATTTTATGTAACAAGAGCAGCGAGAGAGAGAGAGAGAGAGAGAGAGAGAGAGAGAGAGAGAGAGAGAGAGAGAGAGAGAGAAAGATGATGGGGACTATTTTAGTGTCTGAAGGTATAACAATAAATTTCATCTCTGTGACAAAAATATAAGGTAAAAATATTTACGATGCCATAAAGTCATTTACACGTCGCAAACTCAAAATCAGGCAACGAAATAAATGTTTAAATATATTATAATTTTTGTAGTGTATACACAAATAACTGGTGTACTAAAATTGTGAGTTTTATAGTATTATTCATAAACCCAAAATATATTTTCTATGAAAAGAAGCGAAGAGGTAATATTCAGATAATTTTTATGTGTGAATAGTGTCGAATTTTGCTTAAGTAAGTAGATTTTTACGTATTGTATTTGATTGCGAAATCCAATGCTGCTGAAAAACCAATACCTCTCTTATGGGATAATAAAATACAAAATTACAAACAATAAAAGACAGAGAAGGAATGAAGTGAGTAAAGCAGGAAAAATTAGGATATCATGGTGAGGGTACGAAGGAGAGAAGAGGGGTAAAGTAAAAATACTTCATGTGTCCAAAACCTATATTAAATTTGAAGTTTGTTCTTTAATAAATTAAATATTATGTTTAATCAAAATAGGACTAACTAGTCTATTTAACAAAAACGATATTATTTATTTATAATACGGCTTTATGGTGTAGCTAAGTGCGACATATCGATGAAACATTAAACTTAGCGCACTTATTAACATGCAAACTTCACCATGATTCAAAATTGATGTTTGGAACTAAATCACCCCTTTCTCCCTAAGTAATTTTGAATAAAACGCAACGAAACCCTTCTACCCTTAAATAAACTATTGAGACTTGATAGGCTTGGAATGCACGTGGTATTAGTACAAATAAAATACATTTAATCATTTAGTATTTAATCAACTATAATAAGCTACTTGTAATTCAGTTGCCAGAGACAAAAATGTAGTAATAGCTCACATTAAAATCAAATGGTTAGGTTATTGGCCAGAGATGTTCATTTCCAGTTAAATAATATGTGTTCCATTGTGCACGTTTCGAAATTGTTATCAGAAAATTTCAGTTATAAACCTGTTACACTGAAATTGTAAATATATGTGTTCATGTGATTAGATTTTGAAAGTCAGTGGTATAAATCGAGTTCGCAGTTTAGATCCCAAGTGATGAAGTTTATTTTGTTTACCATTGTTTAACGAATGTATTGTAAATTGTAATCACCCTCATGTAAACTCTTATTTCAAAGATCACGTCATGTTATTCGATGCTACACAAAAGAGTGATTTGTGTTCTAGGATATATAAATGTCAATAAACTCTCCACTAACCCAGAAAAAATATATAACAAACACATAAGTATAGAAATAATTTCATCATGTGATATAACATATTGTTTAATGAAACAAAAATAGCTCTGAAGTTCCGAAGTGTTCCCAGTTTTTAAGGGGATAGAGCTAATAGCCAAGATTTAAAAAGTGGTTATGCAAAAAGTAAATTTTCATAACAGAGTAGGCATTTTGTAATGGTATAAGACATCAATATTCTGTCTGGGATGCGTAGAATTACAGCGAATGGAATTCAATGAGCTGATAATACACTACTAGATCGGTATATTAATTCTGGTTATTTGTACCATGATAATGATGTCTAGTTTTTTACTTTTATAGTTGCCGCAACACTGGAAAAAAGAGTCTTTGTAAAGAAATTGAGAGCGCTAGCTTTTTGTTAGGATCGAACATTCTGGTAGAACCGAAAAAAGGAAGAATCCTACTAGTAGAGTAATTAGCACAGTCAGTTATATAGACTAGTCAGTTATTCCTGTGTATTTACAGCGGAATTTATATATAAAACAAGATTGACTTTTTATATTTCCTTTACTTTAAAGCAGCAGCACTAACTCAATCATATTTTAAACAATTATACAATTGAAAAGTTATCTAATAGACTTAGACTCGCCACAAACAGGATTATTAGTTGTAATAAATAATCAATAGAGTTAAATAGAAATAAAATATTTTAATACGTTTAAACGATCTTGCAAAAGTGCACATTTATTACCTACCTCTAATTTTATCAAATATTTTCCGGTAATTCTGCATATATGATTGTTGTGAAATTTGAAACCAACTTTTAGCATGATACGATTTTCCACAGTTAATTTCACGTGGCCAATTATAATATAAATTTTACAATGAACGATTATATATCTCTTTAATAACAAAAAGTTGTGACCAAACTATATGAAACTTAATCAGAACGTAAATGTTGAAGAGAATCAATACTTAGTTGGGTTGTTAGCACAAAATAAAAATAAATATTTAATGTGTTGATGAAGTCTTTCAGGCTCCCACGCTTTACAGCTTTACAGTTGTCTCACAAGTCAATAAGGAGCGTCTCTTTTAAACTTTAAGACCTATATAGAACTGTTATTTTACTTTCTTAATCTATGGAAGTAATGTGAAGAAAAAACAACGAAATTGATGAACAGAATTTCATGGATATATCTGATTTGGTCCGTGCGTAAATCCACAAATATGTTTTTTTACAAAAACATCATAGGTGACTAAAAAAAAAAAAGGATTTTTGTTTTGAAATTATTAAAATATGATAGCAGCAACTCAATATTTGGGGATGACTGACATTATAAAATTTTCCCAAAGTCGGCACAATAATTTTTGATAAAGTTTTGCTCAAATACACCTCTGGGTCTCTAGGTGAAAACTGATAACAAATGTACCAATAATTGGGAATAACTAAATGCAAAAAACCAAATTGAAGTTCAATGAAAAAACGGATTACAATCATTTCCTTGGTAGAGCTAGGATGGTTTATATTGTGACTAGAACGAAATTAATCTGTTTTAAAGCGACTGTTAATTATAACTTTTTATTTAATTATTGAAAATTTGTTTGGTTCTAGACTTGAAAATTTTGCATTTTCAACAACTCTCTAGAGCCACTAAACAGTTTTATCATTTCGTAATTTTTAAAACACTATTAAGAATATTATCATCTTAATATTAGATGTTTAATGAAATCGAATAATATATTAATAAATATTGAGCTTGACTTGTGAGGTCATATTAGATACAGTAAAACTTAGTAAACATAATTATTGTGTGATTTGTGTTCGAGTTTTACTCCACCAAATCGAAAAATAAAAATATATGTTTGGTCCTTAAAAATACATGATATAAAAACTGGATTAATACATTAGCTAAATTAATTTTTACACCAAATATGGCTACATTTGAATAATAGGTCTATCATAACTAATGTGTCTCTTCTGACATTGTTTTAGAAATAATTAAGGTGTTTTCATTTTTATTTACATTCAATAAATTAGAATAAAATCAGAATTAAAATGGTGCAACAAAATGTTACACCAATGTGCAACAAAATGTTACACCAATGGGGCTTTTTATAAAATCAGGTGTTCTAGATTTCGATACTGACATCATAATAGTTTTAATTTCAACATTCAATAATCTATCAAAATTGAAAATCTAAAACAAAATTGCCTTTACGTTGTCCTAAAATAAATATGTTAATTCTTGCGGTGCACGTTGCACATACCAAATCCAACGCGAGTGATATTCCTCTCCATTGTAAAGACATTTTGGTATGTTTAATATAACAATAATTACGTGAAATTATGTCTCAAACTCGCGTACGAAACAAAGACAAGCTACTCAAGGCCTTTGTTGTTTGCGTACAAATAATCGAGTTACTGCACTTCGATAGCAACCTTAGAGCCTTTAGGATCGATTTTTAACCTTTGGTAGTTACTGGTGGAGTTATTAATTTCCAATTATGTCGTATAGAAAGTTACTATGATGATGATGAAACTTCAACATCGTGTTTTCTACGTTTAAAGCTCATTTATTTTGTTTATATCCGTTTGACTATCTGTGACTTTTAGTCTCAAAAACGGCTTGATTGATTGACTCAAAATTTTAGACATTTGTTGAACGGGTGTCCTCCGTAAAATTTATTTAGGAACAAATCACTTAAAAGATGGAGGTGAAATTGGTTGAGAACAAATGGCAAGAATGAATTAAATTTTTGAAGTTTGTTGACTGGGTGTAAAAGTATGATTAATGTTCGTAAACAATAATCCGCCCATTTGAATTTAAAATGAGTTTTGGGGAAAGTCATTGTAAGTTTTATGTTGGCCGAATCAACTATTTTATATAGAAAAATAACAAATTAAAACTGATAAATCAATTATTATGAAAGTGTTAATATTAATTTATATAAGTATATTTGTTCTGAACAAGGAAGCACGATTTTTGACTTAACATACATTAGTTTTATTCACTTTGATTTAAAGAGGAATTATACAGTTGGTATTGTATAACATGATTAGTATATTAAAAGTTATAATAATTGTAAACGTGATAATGTAAAATATTCAATTAACAAATCTTAACCATTTAAAATATCACCTGTAAACGTCAACCTTTTGATTACATAAATTGAATTCGATGAAATTGATTTTTAAAAGTTATTTGAAACGCTAAAAAGAACAGAGTTGAATTTTAAAGTAAAAACTAAAATGGCTATACTAGTAATTTTTGAATTAAACACGGTAAGTAATATCTAAACAGATATTCTATCTATTGTAATCTCTCTCATAACAATACTATCACGCTAGATCATGTCATGAGCCTGACTACAAGGTTGACTTTCTTGACGGTTTCTCACTATTCTGTCCGTCTCTCGATGTCATATCATATCTTCTCCTTTACTCATGAAATCCATTAGAAGCATTTACATCCTTTATTACTTGTAGTTTCGTATTTTATTATCTTGTCAGAGACGTGCCACTGTGTCGCTTTTTACAGCATTATTGTGTTTCGCAATAAAATGGCAAATAAATGACAATGAACGAATGCTACACTTAGAGTCGACACGGTGCGCGTGGACAAAGATTAAGCCAATATTTTTATATATTCTTTTTTCTTATGGATAAATATATTTTGGTTATTTGATTAAGAATGCACCGAACTCATAATTTCATTCAGTAATTTGTGTTCACGATACAAAACTTTATAATATATTTCAACTTTTATTATTAGCTTTGCATGTTTCTCAGATCACTAAATGATTTTATGATGTTTTAAATCTTCTTTCGTGAGACACTTTTGTCAAAATGACGTGAAATTTATTATTAGTTTTTATAAACTCTTGTGATTGATAGTTTTATCTGACGGTCCCGTATTTTTTAAAGGTAATATATATTGTTCACTAATATCAAAATGGTTTTCGTAAACTAATAAATTTTTGTATTGTGTTTCTAAATTGTCGGCAACCACAATTCTTCAATTAATAGAATAGAGATAATTATATAAATACTGAATACAACTTATGTTATGAAATTTATGTGATACCAATGCAATATCATTGCCTAATTTAGAATTAAACTTAAAACCACTATGACATAATATATATATATATATATATATATATATATATATATATAACGCCAATGGACACTGTTTGTACCTTTATGTACAAAATAAATACGGCCATTTTCCAGGGTATTTTCTTTCTCATACTAATTCCAGTAACTGGTGTGTCCGTACTATTAGATGAATCGGTATCTGGGGTGTCCATAATATCAGATGAGGTCGAGGGAAATTTTTGTTCAAAAGTAGAAATCTAATTTCATTCTCTTTGATGAAGATTTAGACTCTTTAATAGGTTTTTTAGAAACAATATTAATCTTCTTCTTCTTCTTCTTCTTCTTTGTAAAAGATAAGCCACATACAATACGTAAAGCATCTACACAGTCTGAAATCCCTTGTAATTTTGACCAATCATATGTTTCTGGCCGTTTAGCCATGATGTGGTAACAAAAAACTTTCAAAGTTGTTGTCATTATAAATCAATTTTAAACGAAGTTACTACAATAATCACAACTGTACAGTAAATTGCAATTGACACTTTATATATACAGCAAATACGTGATTTGTTACACTACAGATGTATCTACACCGTTTACCATGAAACAATCGTATAATAACGTCATTTTTAGTATTATATCAACATGTAGCCAAATTATCTAATGATTAAACCATATCTGAAGATATATAATTTGCGTGGCTGTGGTTTCAAAAGTATCGAAGAATCCTCTCCTCTTCTTTCTGTGTGTAGTTGTGTGTAAGTTAATAAGTTTTGCAATAATATAAGTTTATATCAATCTCGGATTATAACTTACACACAGAAATAAAGAAGTTGGAACAACGGAATATTGTGTAGTCACGTGACTTTCTATGACGACGGGAAGTGAGTTAAATTAAGCTCTCATGATTTTGATGGCGAACAAGCACAGTATTGAGTTAAAGAAAAGCATGTAAATAAAGCAGCAATCTTGAAAAACATAATAGAGCTCCAGTAATCAAATTAAAGTTCACAAAAAATAACTTTTTGTCGAATGTATTGTAAAAAAATTATCCAAAATGTCAGCATGGTGGCCGTCTTAAATTGTTTTAAAATAGTTCATTACTATCTAAAACCTATCTACATGAATCTTTTTGTGGAACTAGCGAACTAAATATATCAATGCCAAGATCTAGACCATGTCAGTGTGTCAGTATGTAGGTGTCCAGTATTTACTGTTGCTATGTTCAAATCAATGACAACTTGTAATGATTATGTTGCAACGTGCATAATCATTAATTAAGTTTCTATTCTACCCTCTTCTCCCTCAGCCGTCGAGTCAACATGGCGTCTATGAATGATAAATCACTGTTTCTGTTTAAATGTAAATTTATTGTTAGAAAAAACTGGCAAACTATAAAAAAAATTTGACTTGATCATTAATCTACACAGACCGAGTCGTAAACCAAAACGAATATCGAATTTTATCGTATTTTATGAGAGCTTGGCAATGACATTTATGAAAACCATTTTCTCACAATCTCCTTTCTTTTTTTATTATTCGGTACGTAACCAATACACTAACATGACAGGACTTGAATGTATCATTAAATTGTTGTTCTCAACCTATTAAATGTGCTATTTGTACAAAATGAACTATATCAGGTGCTACAGATAGGCGCTACAGATAGTGTCCATGTGGTCTGAAACACCCGGTATATATATTATACTATCTCTTGTGATTTGTTTATAAGTATCACTGGTGAATAGAGGAAAATGTAAACGGATTTGAAAAAGTTGTTTAGATCATGTGAGCCAACATGACTTTTAAAATCCAACTTAAAAATTGATGAGTTTTAAATACACATTTATGGTTTAAAAGTTAATAACGACCCACCTCGTCTTTTAAACGGCTAGACCATGTTTCCAACAACGTCTTCCACAAAATATGTCTAATTATACATGTTACCAAATTATTGGACTGAGTGCATTAAATTATTCTGAATCTTCATAGATATCACAAATTACGTCGACTTGCCAATAATTTCAAAACTTGGGTAGTAAAACATTCAACTTACGTGTAATCAATTCTATTCATTCTTCACAATTGATTAGAGCACATAGCTGGAACTCCAGTAGAACATCTGAAAACAAAAGTGAATTCCATTAACAATCGATAGCCAGGATGCTTTCGTCTGTTGTACCCTCGACCTTTAGACAATAGAAAGAACTTTTTAACCATTAAGATATTTAGGTTAAGGATAAGCGTGAATTGATTTAGATACTGCATTTGCTTATTTTTGAAGCATCGCTATAAACCCTCATAAACTGTTAGAGATTTTTTTTATAGTTATATAGGAAAGCAGCATTTTTTCTGAATGCTTTAAACTCTGATTTTCCAATTGGAAAATAATCACTAACGTTTGATACATGTTCGACAGGTTTTTTCTTTGTTAAAATAGTGTTTATTAGGATAGAAAAGACCATTTTATTCTAGAAAATGTTTTTTTGTTCAATATGCAACAGATTACAGTTTTACAGTTTTGTTACGTATAAGACTCATCATGTGTATGACATACTACTACTGTAGGGTTGTATATACAGAATTGAGGGCATTACGTTAGGTTAGGTTAGATTAGGTTAGGTTTGTATACTTGAATACTTTGGATAGTACTTGAATACTTAGAAGGGCCTGAAGTCTTTAAGGGAACCAGTCCCAAGGTGTTCAAGTGTTCCTCGTATATATAAATACAAATATCCTTTCCTCTCCAGTGTTTTTGAAATAGACTGTGTATATATACCTAAGAAAAGTTTGATAAATCTAAGTGAAGGTTTTTATAATTTAGAGGTTCATATCATGTGTCAATTGAGTTATTAGATCGTTGTCAAATATCTGCGGGGAAGAAGGAACTTTTGTCGGTTGTTGAAAGTTGCGTAAACATGTCTGAAAGATTTCTTTTTGTTTGGAAAAATTCAGATAAGTAAAATAAATAAAGTTAAACTCTCCCTTAGTGATAAGATTATGTAGGACAATATTTTTAAACTCGGATTTAAAAAACAATATATTTTCTGAGTAGAAATACGTTATTCAGTATTTCCCCATACCATAAAACAAGCTAAGTGTGTGTAAGTGTAAGAAGTACTAATGAATAAAATTAATAATTTCACAAACTTATGTTTCAGTTATTTAACAGTTTGTCAATCAAGAATAAAATCAAACATCTTGAAAGTAAAATAGATTATAATTAGAACACGCCATTAAATTTGTAATCTTACAAACACTCTTAGCCGAGTACTGAAGGGAGATGAGGGGATTTATCAGCTAAATTGCCGGATTAAATTGAGAGAGGTGGAAAATTACTGGTTAATTGGGTGGAAAGATAAATATGACTTAATGAAATTAATACCTGCAATGTTAATTTGTAAAACTTAAGCTGATTGAATTAACATTAGGATGAGTCAAAACAAGGGGATAATGGAGAATGAATTTACTACCCATGTAATTTCACATGCACATATTTTCTAATTCGTACTTGTGTATTTTATTCAAATACACAAAAAATACATATACATAAATACGCGGGGAGCGATAAAATCGCGTTTCCAAGTTGAGTTTATACTTGTTTCACATGATTCACAATGTAGGCTTACTTCTATAATTGAAAGTGTTTATTAACAAATGCAGGCATGCTATATCATTTTATCTTTATATTTATAAAAGAAAATGGTCAGATTTCAAACGGCAGCATGGAATAGTTTCGTCCTTGAACTTTTAATAGGACTTGTAATCCAAATATCCATTCATATCATGGATACTTAAATTTAGAATTCAGGTTTATTGTGTTTATGTATAAATCAATCGAAATTGAAAAATCTAATGACAAATTAAAAATGATTAAATAAAAGTGAATTTACATTAGTTAATCCAAACAACTACTAACCAAGGTTTTTCCCCCAAATAATCCCCAAATTTCATCCCTCTCTAAATGTAATTAAATTGTGTAAACTTAGAGAAATCTCCCTTCACACAATCATTTGTGATTTAAGTAAAGTAAACGACGAAAATCTCTTTATTCCAAGATAATCTTATCGGGTTAATTATTGTAATTTTTTATTTACTTTCACTTTATCACATATGTATGTAATATAAAGAAAGTTGTGTGATGTGGCAGCTATAAAGTTTTCACGGATCTACTTGTTTAACAGTTTCTGAGACCAAAAAAGTTTATTGAATTACTTCTGTTATCCATGCAGTGCTCATCAGACCAATGAGTAAATTGATTTTCATAAAATTTCATATTTTAGTATACTTTGGACATAACTTGATTTTTTTAGTTTATTTATTATATTTTTAATAACTAAAATTTTAATAAGACAAAATAAAACTTAGCTGTTCTTAAAGTCTGGAGCAACGATTTTAATATCCCTCTTCTCAAATTTAAGAACTAACGCCATGTAGACAAATTATTAATTAAAGTATATATATATATATATATATACTTATAATCTCTTATGTATTTACGTATAAATAACTCAATACCAGGTACTAAAACATTTTGCAGACCATTTAGGAAATGTTTCTATACCTCAAAACAAATAAAACGTTTCTTTGACAATATGCTTTATTTATCTCAACTCTTTGTCCTTTTGTCTATTTGTGTTTTTTACATAATAATTAATATCTCAAGAACTATATGAGCTAAAACGTTCTGAATTTTCAAAAAAATTTCAGTTATTAATACCAAATTGTATAATTGTTTTCAATGTTACTACTTCAACCATTTCAAAATGCCGAACGTTTTAAAAATTCAAAACCCAATAACTATAAAACTGTTCATTTGGCCAAAAGATGTTTAGAGGTAATTTTTGGTTGTTATTTAAAGGTGAAAACAACTATCTCTTATTTAATGAAGTTACTCGAAAATAACTGAGATATTCTTAAAAGAATCGAGCTGTAATTATTATTGTCTTTTCCCATAACACTGAATCAAAATAAGTCTTTAAAAATGGTCATGTTAGCAATGGCCAGCCGAGAAACGAGAAAAGTTTTTCCGTTTAGTTTTTAACTCTTTTAAGTGTTATTTAGCGCCTAGCACAACATAGGTTTTCATATAATAGCTCAGTTATTTTTCGACTAACTTCAATAACTGAGTAATCGTAATCAATATTAAATAACTCTCAAAAAGTTACTCTTAACAAGTTTGGCCAAATGTACAGTTTTGTAGTTATTGGGTTTTCAAATGGTTGAAATAGTTTATGAAATGGTTGAAGTAATAACATTGAAAAAATACACAATTGGGCATTAAAAACTGCAAAATCAGAAAGTTGTAGTTCATGTGGTTTTCGAGATACTAGTTATGTAAAAAACACAATCAGACAGACATAGAAACGAGACCCATATTGTCAAAGAAACATTTTGTTTGTATTGATGTATAAAAATCATTCCCCAAATTTTTACAAAGAGCGTTTGAGCACCCTATATATAACGATGTACAGATGTCAATAACGGTATACTGACGTTATAATAATAACGTAATAAACACTACAATAATAATATTTGTTAAAGAATTTTGCTTTAAAAATTAAAAAACTAATTAAATGTTTAATAAATGTACCGACTTTCGTTACCTAATGTAAAAGGTTTTATATCTTTGTTCTAGGAAAGGGATACATATTTTGACGAGGCTTCGCATAATTCCACACAAAGTAGATTACACTTGAAAGGTTTCTACGGTACGTCTTTACAGTTTTACATTCATTCCACAGCATCCAAACTCTTCCTCTGTCAAATTCAAGACATTTAACGAAGATTTTCTTTTTGCTATGAGCCAAAAAATTAGTGGTGTTATTTTGAGAAACTTTGTGTTTTACTGTTGATAATCATACTTTAACTTCTTCTTCGTTATTTAAATAATTTAATTATTCACTACCTTTACTTCGTTTTCTTCTCCCTCTTTACTTTCTTCTTCGTTTCCCCCTCATTTACTTCTACTTTTTCACTTCTTTAGTCAGTGGATATTTCTTAATGAGGAAGATCCCAATAGGCAGATTTTCGTCATTAAAAATTTACTAGTAAATTATTTTTAAATTTAATTATAGTAGAGTTCTGTAAATTACAATTAACCAATATTGGAAGTTTCTTAAATTCGAGTAAAAATTAACGACAGTAAGGAATATGTTTGTGAAGAGAGGATGTTTTAGTATTTTGCGTTTTATTATACTAAGGTGATATTATAATTAATTAGATTAAGTTCAGAAACCTGTCCGACTCCACTATTATCTCTTATCATAACGTACGCATTCATAGCCATCTACATTGTTCACTGATTAATATATTGTACATAGATATTAATTTACTATCTATTACACTAGCATCCAATTATTATTATTCTCCTCATGTGATTACATACTGACTGTTAATAAGCCAAAGTTCAAAGTCACTGCATGTAAAACTATTTCACGTCCAATCGTGTGTTTAACTTAAAATTAATTTAAACACACAGAAAAATTTTCCTATAAACAAGTTCTAAATTTGTTTTTAAGTTTTGTTTCATTTTATTAACTTTCCCTTTATGGAAAATCATAAAAACCTAGTGAACATACTCCTGTCATATAGTAAAGGGAGAATTTGTTTTAAACTTATTTTGTAAAAAAATGCAACTTATAAATAAATTATAATTTTCCTAACAGGGTTTATACAAGTAAAATACATATATAAAACGAACAAAAATAACAACAACAACGTTTACTACAATAAGGTTTTGTTAGTAAACGTTAGTTTTTGTTCTTGTTGTAAAAGTAAAAAACCTTTCGACTTTCTTTGTTTTATAACAAAAGTAAGAAAAGAATATAAAATAAAGACCGCTACTCCTCGAATACTCTATTAGTTTCAGGGTCGTAAAAGAACAAAAGTTGTTCAAGAAAGCTTTGATAGAAATATGAAAGGGCTTCTAATCGAAGTCTACGTGAATGAAGGTTTAGATCCAGTGAGGTTTTTCTGCTCGTTCACTATAAGGAGCCACTGAGGTATAAACGATAATTATTTAAACAGTTGGGAAGTTTCTACATAGAAAGCTCCCATGATTAGGAACAGTGTTCAAATCATATTATCTGTTATAGGTATATCTATGAGGCCACACTATGTACGTATGAAGGAGGATGTTATGTAGAGGCACGGCTTTACCGGCTTTTTGTCTCCGGTAGCACCTCAGACACATTGAGCTTGTTGTACTGCATCATCCAATTTTATGGGGAAGAAAGGATATGAAGGCGAGATAAGGAAAGCTTAGAGAAAAGTAGAATCGAATAATTAATAATAAGTTAAATTAATAATAAGTAGTACCTCAATTTTGTGTTATAAATCAGCGTGCCCGAATACAGGAGTCTGGTGATACAACATTTTACAGCTTGGCATATCACTCACAGACGTGTGGAGCTACCCGGGATATAATTTACTCCAGGACCTTTTTTTGGAGATACCTTCTATGACTCACAGAATTCTACAGAGAAATATTTCTTTTGACAACTGATATCCGTTGAAACGCGATTTACACTACCTGGGTTACAATAACAAACTGTTAAGTTTATTGTAAAATATAGCAATGGATTACTTTTACAGGTTTGAAATGTTTGGGGTAATCATTGTATATGGATAATCGTAATAACCCTGTAGGCGGTAAATAGCCACCCTGAATGCATATATTAAAAATTAGATATTAAGTAGGTGTAGCTATAGTAAAATAATAATAATTTTCTTTATTGCATATTTGTATTTGATTATTTACATTTACATTTAAATCATATTATATATAATGTGGTAAACTATATTCATGTAAAGCCTATGCCTAATCGCTAATTCAATTTCACCTCCGGGCTAGTTATCAGTGATAGTTAATGCAAGGATATTAACTAATGCAGTGAACTAAAATTAGAAGAAAAGTACTCGTTAGTAATATACGATCAATCAAGAGAAATGGAGATTGATAGCATTAAAGAAGGACTGTATATCTGGAATGGATTTGAAGAAAAATACTGGATAAAGAAGGAAATGATCATGTATGAGATGGAATTTAGATTAAAAATTGTGAAAAAAGATACTCCTAAGCTGAACTGGGTAATTGAAACATCAAGTAGAATAAGAAAGATACTGTTGGAGAAAGTCAGAGTATTCTTGGATTTGAACAGCTGTAATTTGAAAGATTTAGCAAGTGTAACACGATGCTTCAAATGTCAGGGATTTTGGCAAATTGGGAAGTGATACAGGAGGCAAGAAAGGTCTACATGGGGATGCTATAATACAAAAGAGCACAAGTGTGTGTGTGTGTGTGTGTGTGTGAGAGAGAGAGAGAGAGAGAGAGAGAGAGAGAGAGAGAGAGAGAGAGAGAGAGAGAGAGAGAGAGAGAGAGAGAGAGAGAGAGAGAGAGAGAGAGAGAGAGAGAGAGAGAGAGAGAGAGAGAGAGAGAGAGAGAGAGAGAGAGAGAGAGAGAGAGAGAGAGAGAGAGAGAGAGAGAGAGAGAGAGGAGTCCAAGAGAATACAAATAAACCCAGGTCTTCTAATTGAGGACAATGAGAAATCTCGATCACAGAACATACAGTCGGGATTTCGATACACTGAGAAAGGCATACAATTTTGAGATTTAAAAGATAATTTACGTATAAAATGCCTAGAATGCTGAATGGGGAGATTGAGAATGTGTCAGGTTAATCTTAGCAAATTCGAAAGTTGCTCCGGCAACGAAATATTGGTGAATTTTTAAACAATTAATTTAAACATAAACACACAAAAACATTTATTTTACAATAAGACATATCGTTGTCCGTTTGTTTATCTGTTTTGTGTTTTTTACATAATAATAATAATAATAATAATTAATATTTCAAGAACTATATGAGCTACAACTTTCTCATTTAGTGTTTTTTAAAAGTAATTAAGGGTTAATTGTTTATTTTTTTCAGTGTTATTACTTATAGCTGTCTCTTGGTACCATTGAATAAACATAAGATATTATCCACATACCTATTAATAAATATTGTTTATATGAAATGAATTGGTATTAGTTACAATGTTTTTGTTTTTCATTTTCAATAAGGAAATTTTTATTTAGTACCTCAGCCAACTTAGGAAGAAGATGATGTAGTATAATTTATATATTGACTCGTGCTATACTGCATTTAATTATGTATTGTGTTATAGTTTTTTCCCCAAATTCAGTGTATTGTTCTTGCGATTTGTATATTGGTAGAAGTTTTAATTTTCAAATGTGCTCAGCCTGATGATGTTAACATATTGAAACAGCTGTAAACCTATTTAATAAAAAAAAAACTGACTTGTTCTCGACGCCAATAAAGTATTTATATAAAAATAAGTTATAAATTAACTTAAATTATAAATATAAGTTTTTTCAAATTAATAAGTTTTTACATAAAATTCTTACAACGTTTACACCACCACACATTTACAACTTAAAAATCCTCATTTATGATATCAAAAAAAATTAACGAGTTTTAAATAAAGAAATTAATATTCCTCTCCTCCTCCTCCTCCTCCTCATAACAAATGAAAATAAAAAAAAAAATTTTTGTTAGTCAAACTTTGATGGGAATATTATTCATTGAGTATAGGATATTTTTAAATTAAGGCAGTTTTTGAGTAGATCCATTTACTTAAGCGTTAAACGGATCTACAAGTACTTGGTAATTTTACGATCTATATATGTACTATCAACCATATCGAAGTCCAGGAAACAACAGGATATGCAGAACACAATGAAAGACATCCTGTCCTATCACTGTATCGTATTTAAAACGAAATATCTTCCAATTATGAGGGAGCACACTTAGAAAACGTAATTTTTTAATCTGATGTAATTTTTGAGAAAGATTAAAAACCTAACTTTAAGATCAGTAGACATTTCATAGCCTAAAGTTTACATCATCGAAAACAGCAACAAGGTTTGCATAAATTGGTTGATAAATTGAAGGTAATAAGTCAGGGAACTCTAAAGATTAAAACTTTTCCTTTTTATTGATGTACGTGCCATTACAGCACTCTACTTAATCGCTTTGCACTTTTTTTACAATCCGAATCCAAACTTGTAATGTTTCTTGCTACAAAATACCCCACGTGTTATGTTGTGTGGGAAGTGAGGGAACGAACATCAAGGGTAGTATCGGGCCGTGAAAAGGGTTTTATTGATCAATTTGTTACTTTGTTGCTCGCCGTCAGTCCTACATTCTCAATGACAGATACTTTACTGTTTTTTTGTGGAGCCTTCACGATCTTAAAGCTGATGTGAAATCCCATCTATTTAAATTTCTCAGTTGTCACATGGTCAACAGATAACATCTCTTCGGAATATTAAATCATTAATTGAATTCTTATAATGACTTCCAAGGAATCCTTCATTTTGGGCCTTAACGAATACACTGATCCTTTCATCAGAGTTCCCCTTACTGCCAGAGAAAGAAACAACTCTAATCTGTGCCCTAGGGATGTATTTTCCTCCCATCCTTTCACTTTGTCTCCGTTTTTAGGGTTTCCAAGATAATTCAGAGATGATCTTTAAAAAGTACCCTGAAAAGCACAGTGCAAGATACATAATTCTGAAATGGTAGATTAACGACGTACCCCAGATGACTAAAGAGTACTTAACTTGCACATTTAATGAAATGATAAAAAAAAAAAAAATCCCTGTTTCACTATGTATAGAATGTGAAAGCGTCACTCTCATTAAAAATAAGTTAAATCTACAACTATAATACAGTTTGTTACAAGTAAATAGAAAACACACTTAAACAAGCTCGATAAATCAAAAAAGAACTTTATTCTGGAATACTTTATCAAAATGGAAGTTCTTAATGATAAACAAAATAGACCGTAGGGTGTTTGCACTTGTCATAAATATGTAATAAAATTAATGTAAACGTGAACAAAACAATCTAAAAAGACCCAAATTACTTTAATCTAAAGGTTTTCCATTTTCCTTTCTAATGTAATAGTAATTTTATTGTAAATACATTGTTATTAAAAATAAGTTAAAATTACGAAAAAATTGAGATAAACGGATGAGCCACGTAGAACATCAGGTTTAGTGGATCATTGTTGATGAGTTACGGGTGGGTATTTACAGAAAACCCTCCAGTGTGTCTGTCTATCTGTGGTTCCTTGCGTCATGTCTTCACAGACAGACCATGATGGAAGAAGATTTTTGGATTGTTCCTATTGTTGCGAAAACTATTTGAAAACCGTACACGGGTATTAAGGCAACATACATGTGTAATCCTATACGAAGTTTATTTACAACAAAATGAAAACAAAACAATACAAACAACAAAGTTTATAGATTTACAAATCAAGCTACAAGTAATATATCCCCATCGAAACATTCACTCAAAACTAAGCACTAAGTGATATTCCGAAATAGTTCAAATGTTTTATTGGGAGCTCAATACATCGAGATCTATTTTAATACCGATATTTATACGATATCTGAATACAGTCCTTAATACGGAATAAGAAAGTAAAAATTAAAACTTCCTGTGTTTTATTTTGTACAATTATCTGTTTTAACAATTTAAACTGGGGAATAATTGATTAAAATACAAGATTGTCAAATACGTTAAAGGAATAAGTTATATCTTTTGTATAAAAGTGAATGATCAGAAAATATTTGTAAAATATTAATTTTTTCGTCGATGTTGGAATGACAGTTTTATATCAGATAGTGAAAGCCTTTTCTCCACAATTTCCTTAACATAATTCTAACGTTCCTTTATTATTAAACCCACGCTCGTCTGATGCCTTTTATTCTCAAACTGAAAATTATACTTTCAAATTCTGAGCACGACGCAAAATGTCTTTGGTAATATATAACCTTTTTATTGGCCTTAGTTCAAGCGTTACCAGTGCAGAATGTCTTTCGATTGTGTAAAACGATAATATACTTAAATATATAATGATATTTAAATTTGGTAAACATTTTTATATAAAATCAGCTAAACAAGAACTGTTTTTGTAAGCTGTTGTTTTAACGTTATGTTTAAGTGTGTAGTAGGTATATAGTCAACTGTTATATATAGCTCACGGATATAATTTTCTCCATAATTCTCAGGTTTGTTCTTTCCAGGTTGGCAGGAAATTTACCCAGTGACCCATTTGTGTGTTTATTTCGCAGTTCGATATCACATTAGGAATAATATTTTTTGAAACTAGACTGAACAATATATGTAAAATGTTATTTTAATTATTTGAATTTCTGTTTTGAGATGGCTGTCACTAAAAACAGTTACACTACGATTCCATTGCTTTACAACATTAAAATAATTTAGAAATCTATTCAGATAATTTACAGATACGGTTGGTTGTCGTTTTAAAGTAAAGCACATCAAGTGTAACTCACGTAATGCCCTAATACCAAGTTCAAACACCAGAAGCTTCACCACAGTCGCGGTTTAAAATGGCTACTTTCATTGGTGCTCAACGTTCTTGCAGTGTGTTACAGTTTAGTTGTCACTTCAAAGTAAAGCACATCAAGTGTAACTCCCGTAACGTGGTTGATGTGTGTTTCGGGTTGCGGTGTCACTTATAAAGTGTAGATACCTTATTTTTTATAAAATTCTAGAAAATAATTTACAAAATAAAATCTTTGAGCGTAGCAAACGACTGTGTTAGCTGATTTTTATTTTCTTACAACAGAAATTCCTGGTTTTTAATGGCTTTAATTTGATGGGTAACAAGTCATAATTTTTTCGTCGATGCGGGAATGACAATTTTACATCAGATAGTAAAACCCTTTTCTCCACAATTTCATTAACATAATTCTATTTATTTTTAAAAAAGAGGTGGTGAGAGGGGGAGGTTTATGTTGATTTTGTAAATAGGTATGTTAACGATTCCTGGTGAATAACTGCCTCGAGAACAGATTATGCATATCTCTTTCGGTTTTTTAAATAATAGAGGTGACAAGTATTCAAAAAATCACTCTGTATATTATCTGATATTTTTTCTGATATAAAAATATGAATATTTTTGATTACGAAACCATCTCTTAGATTTGGCCACAATAGCAATCATCACATAAACTACTGCGCTGTCATAATTAATAACAACTATATTTGTTTATGGATTCTAACTTAAGTATTGTACAGTGGTGTATGGTATAAAACTATTGTATTTTCTATAATTCCCAGAGTGTTGCTCTCGATATCAAAACTTAGAAGAATGTTAATATACCGTTTGGGACAACAGACTTGGTTATGAAGACAAAACAATACCCAATAAAATGGAGACGACAATTCCCTAATATCAAGCATGTACAACTATATTTAGATTCTTTACACAGTTTTTCCTTACTTTACTGAATTCTGGAAACGTTTGACCACGGATAATAGAGTATACTCTTGTCTACGGTTTGACCAAACTAATTGACAATTTAAAATCAGAATTTTTTCAAACTTAGAGTATGGTTTCTCAATATCAACTGCGATTCAATAAAGTTTACGATTTTGGGTATTCTTTTGAATTTATAAATCTCACGTTGATAAACAATGAGCACAATTTATTTTATCTCAACTTTTATTCTAATAGACTTATCGTTTTTTAATTTACGAGCCAGAACTGTCTTTTAGATTTTTTTATTTCAATAAAATTATTAATATATATCTGTATTAGTAATTCCTCTATCGGTCGCAATTTAAATTCTATTTTTCCCAAATTTGATATCTCGGTTTTACAATCAAAATCGGTAGGTGTCATTTAAGTGTCCGATTTTAAAATTAAAAAAAAAAAAAAAAGATTCTATTTTATTTAACCGTTGTACAACGTTCCACACTAGCTCATTTTGAGTTGCTTAAACTTAGATACAATAATCCCTAAATATGCTTTCTTCGTAAAAAATAAGGAGAAACTAAAATTGAAATTTGTTCAAAACACATCTCCAATATTAGCAAACATAATTAATTAGGTATCTGAAAGTCGGAATTTCAGTCAAATTTAACAGGTAAACTATGTTCTACTATTCTTTAATATGATTCAAATAGCGTTGCTTGAAATAATTTTTTGATAAATCCTTTTTATCTTAAACTTACACAGACCTATAAGTTATTCATTTTCTGCACCTGGCAATCTAAAGTCGATGTCAGCAAATGGATGGAATTAACAACAACAAAAAAACAAACAAACAAAATTTATTATTATTTCAATTGTGATTATTTGTCTAGTGAAAAAATAGAGCAAGATTTGAGTTATCTAATGAAAAAAGTCGAGTAAAATTAGGTCGGGCTTATCTAGTTATGATGATAAAGCTGCCTGACAACGGCTGCCTGAGTAATGAGCCGTCATAAGTAACTTAAAGGATAAAGCAACAACAAAAGAATATTTGTACTTCATATTTGATGGGCGGACTGTATCGTTCAAAGAAAACCGTCTTTGTCATCCTTGTAAAGTCTGGAGGTTGTAAACATCGATGATTTTGTTTACATATATTAAACTTGACAATATATACTACAAAAAATATCGAAAAAAAAATCTTATGGCAGTTAAATAGAGTTACAACTTCACATTTACTATTTGTTTTATATTTGAATTTTTTGTTTTTAAAAATGGTTGGAATTGTGTAGCCTTTTGATCGAATCATGTTTTATCACATTCGGCAACACAATCAAAATATTTGAATTATTTGACAATGTTGGGTATCTTGACAGAGAAAATGAAATCTTGTCGACCAATGAATGCATTCCTACATTTTTTAATTTTTCATTTAAGAGTACGCCCTTTTAGGACGAATTATCATTTTCTTAACGAAATGTAAAGAAGAAATGATTGAATAGTACTAATCTAAATATAAATTAATTACGTTATTGGCGGGAATTCTTTCACTAACTCCACAATATCGTTGGTAAAATACACAAATTTTAATTTATCAATATTATCTACCGATATTTAAACATAAACTGTAGAAAAACACGACTTTTGGCTGAAGTAGTTGACGATAACCAATGTTTTAATGGTTTTTACATCCTTGAAATTACAAATTGGAGTTTTATTCAAAATTACTAACGTGCATGTTTGTCTAAAATTAAAAGTAAAATTACCAGGAAATAAACAATATTGGTTGTGAGAATTATAAAATGACCTCGTGTTACCATTTAGAAGCGTGTTTACATTTTGAAACATTGTTCTATTTTTAACTGGAGTAATAACTCAATCGATTTTGATAGGACTTGTTATTTCATGATTATTGAAAACATTTTAAAACCTCCTCTTCTTTTTCTTGTGTTTACGACATTCAAAAATATGGTTCTAAGACAAGATAATATTTTAAGGAAGAAGAAGGTCTGCAAGAAATATTATCTTAACTTTATTCAATATTGTGAATAATGATAAATGCTCTGCTTGTTTTAAAATTCCGTCCTTGGTAGTATTACTTGACGTTTCCCAAGTAACGAGAAATGAGTAATAAAAGAAATTGTTTCTAACATTGTCGATTCACTTACGGATTAGCGAAATTGTCCAACAATTCATCATTCTTGATAACATAGCAACTAAGTTATGGTGGTTAGTAAGACATGTACATATACATAAGTAAAGAGTCAAACGTGATCCAAATTATATTTGAATGAAAGTGTCGGTGTAATTTCATAGTCGGAAGGAGATCAGAACATATAAACTGACTATTAAAATCAGTATATTTACATTGTACAGGTTAGGGTTATTTTAAAAAAAAATTTCGTTTAAGTAGATGTATACATTTAAAACTCCTGTCAGTTTCACTTTAAAATTCTATGAAATGCTTGGATTAATTTTAGCCTTATCATTTTGGTAAGGTGCACTACAAGAGGTGTACAATTTCCCCGTATTTCTTTCAGGATTAGTATGAAATTATTAATATTTAAAAAAAAATTTGTTTTTCAACATAAAGAAGTCAACATGTGCAAGCTATCAAATAAGTTATATTTTAGTTATCCATCTACCTTTAGTAGTTTTATATTTTACTTAAATACTCCATAGTAAAAGTAATTTCCACATTTTGATAATTTCCACTCGAATAATAAATAGCTTTAGATGGAGTATAGTTTTACAGTATTTCGATTTGTGTTATTACAAGACAGAGTTGGGAACATGGTCAATCTTTGTGCATAAGATAAAGCGATGTAAATTTAATTGGTTGCTTAAAAACTTTAAATAAAAAAATAAAAGTTTGAAAATAAATTAGTTATATATTATATATATATATATACTTTTAAATCCACTAACGTCCTCACATAACAATACAAGAAAAAGACAGTTCCGACGTTATCTGTCAAAATGGAAAAATTACCAAAGAAGGTTGGATAATAAAATTGATCCAAGCCATTTACAATACAATTTTGATAAATTTTAAACCCAGCTACATTTTACTTGTAAACAAATATGTGAAACTGCAAGTAAAATAATAACAATTTATAGCTCGTTTTAGTATTACGTAGAATATATAAACAGGATTTGTACAATTATCCGAGATAAGTCTTATCGTGTGTTTTATAACTTCTCCATTTTAGATTAGGTCAATAATAAGTTATTTCAAATTATGAAACTTGAAAACTTATAAATTACGTAACACAAGAAAGTAGCAAGTGAGTATTTTATATTTTTATCAGTTAGAAACTTTAGTAATCGATTTATATTTCAATTAAAATGCTTTCTTTTTATACTATTGCTCATTTTACCCCTAGCTTACATCATTATATATTGCTTTGGAGTAAGCCGTTTATTTTTAGTAGGAGCACTTACGTTTATGCTTTTAAATTGTAATGTAATTGTTTTTTAATGCTATAAATTTAAAACGAGGAATACAATGTTTTAAACCATTACGCACATGTTTAAGGCAAGTTTTGTATTTCATAAAGATTGGTTGACTTGTTGTCGTAATTGCGTAACAAACACACATAGAAATAAACATACAGACGAAATTCCAAAACAGAGTTATCTTTCTTTAATAACAAAAAACAAAGGATGACCAATTTCAAGATAACAGACTGGTGTTACGTTTTCTTCTAAGTTAAAATCCCTTATTCAACTAATGACAGGTTTTATTATGGAAAGCTGGCAGTTTATACTTGACACAAAGTTTGAGGTTGACAAATAAGGAAATTCAAAAATAAATTCAACTGTTTTTACGTATGTTATCAGCTGTTTGCCAAGTATTTTACTTATTAATGCAGCCACAAAGTTAAAAAACATTATGAGATACACGAAAGTGATATTGTGATAAATAAAAACTAAATGTAATTATTTGATGTTCAGGTCGTTGAGTAAGTTTAATGGAGAGATTCTCCGGGATAGATTACAATGCCCTCTGGTTACGAAATCAATTTGGGTACAGTGTCAAGATGATATTGTATAGAATTAACTTGATGCTGCACCCTACCCACAAAGTGGTTTGTCTGTAGTAATTAACTTTAAGTAGTTATACAAATATTGATCTTCAAAATTGATAAGGTTTTTTAATCATATTAAATTGTATGGAAGTTTATCTCATGCCATAAATTTGAGGTAATAGTAATTAACTTTAAGTAGTTATACAAATATTGATCTTCAAAATTGATAAGGTTTTTTAATCATATTAAATTGTATGGAAGTTTATCTCATGCCATAAATTTGAGGTAATACAAAATTTAAATAAATGAATTTAAGATCTTGATCCCTGCAATATGTTTGTAGTTTTAAATTTTAAATTAGTAAAAAACATACATGATATAAATTTGTAAATATTGATATAATACACAAATAAAAACATAGTTTATGCAGTATTGTGACATTTTTTATGTCTTCAAAAAACTGTTTTTCTAATTTTACGTTGAAGATATCAATAAATATCGAAAATTGTAAATTAAAGTTATTTATTTAATTTGTTAATATAATATAAAATGTGGTGTTGTTGAAACATCTTAAATTCCACTAACATATTTATTTACAAATGTATGTATATACAGAGGTTAGCAATTATAATATATAATATATATTAATTGTTTAGCCTAAGAACTACTTATATTTTAATAATATTTTATATATGTTTTATTGTTGTATAGTGTAATGTGTGATCTTTTGTTTTTAATTGATTAGCCTGAAGATGCTGCCTTTGCGCATCAAAATATGTAGCTAAGTGTAATTACAAAAAAGAATGCAATTGACTACAAAATTGATATTTATTATAAGATTATAAGTATTTTAATTAAGACTTATACAAAAATTTAAATACTACTTGATCGAACACAATCGTAAATTACGAAATTCAAATTTGGATCATAACTAGACCCCGCCAACTTAAAAATGAATCTAGAAACGGATTAAGAAAACCCAAGCGGTTCAATACTACACTAAACAATAGAACTCGCACTTCATTGGAAACTTTCCAAAAGTTATCGTTCTCAAGACACCCAGAAAATTAAAACAAAATTAATCTTAGAAAGATTTCCAGGGTTTGTCATATTTTAAGAAAATAAAAGAAATATTGAAATTAGTTGCTACAAATAAAAAATTCTCAGCCGTTTTTGAAAAAAAAGAAAAGTTATATCTGTTTGGTTGTTAACAGTGCCAAGTGAATACAGTCGTAAAGAAACATAAAATTACTTTTTGAATCTATTTTTTAACACTACATTTGGGTACTGACTACTATACTTATAATATGGGTGCCTTCATGAGTCTGGCCCCTCATATAGGTCTGCTCATACTCTTCCTGATCTTTGATCCACAGAGAGACATTTCTTCTCTTTTAACAAAGGAGTTAAAGATTATCTGTGCAGCAGGAAGTTAAGTAATACATGTAGTGGTCAGTAAAATAATTTCGTTGCGGAAATTTATTAACAATACCACGTAAGTGTTTCGATGAAATATTATAATTAAATACCATATTCGCTTAATTATAGTCTGCTGTAAATGGTATATTTATATTATGTCACTACAAGTTTCACTACCGTAAGAAGTATCTTCAGGCCATTAATTATAAATCCACGTACAAAATAAAGTAATTTTAAATAACACATAATTACATATTTAGTACATTGTACATGTAATTCTGTGGCATTTAATATTTTATGTTTTGTAATATTTTGTAAGTGGACTAATAATTTAGATGGCCTAAGACGCTGCCTGTGGCAGTGAAACATGTATAAAATATCGTTGACAGAAAGCTAAAATTGAAGAAGAAAGGTATTAATTATAAAATAAATGTAGTTTTAAGGCTAAACAACAATGCAAATGAATAGGTTTAACATTTTTGATCCAGTTGATCATAAAACCTATTCCACAGTATTTATTTGTAATTTGTTTTGTTTAAATAAAAGAAGAGTCTAATAAAGAGTCTTTATTTAATCGTATGGCATCTTTGAACTCTATAACCAATATGGAGTTTAGGTATAAAAGGATTTTAAGTTCACAACTTAAAATTAACAACATAAATAATAAATTGAGATTAGTTTTAGCACTGTTTTATGAAGTCTGTCCCGAGTAAAGAAGTAGTTGGCACGACTTATTAACTCAAATTCCCAAATGATTCCCAAATTACATCTTATTAATTTGTTTCTCCCGGGGGGATTCGCCCGAAAGAGAGAGAGAGAGAGAGAGAGAGAGAGAGAGAGAGAGAGAGAGAGAGAGAGAGAGAGAGAGAGAGAGAGAGAGAGAGAGAGAGAGAGAGAGAGAGAGAGAGAGAGAGAGAGAGAGAGAGAGAGAGAGAGAGAGAAAGAGAAAAATTAAAATTGTAATTTTGATATGTTAATTAAAAATCTTTAATACAGATATTTTTTATCACTTAGCTCATTTATTCACATTTTATTTGAACGCAAATACTGTATTGGAGTTTTTATTCCTAACAATGCAGAGCTTCCTTTTTTGTTGGTTTATAAGCGAATAACTAATTTATATCTGTTGTAATGTCCCTCATGAAAGCTAGACTATGAAGTGTTCACGGATACTAGTTCCTAAGACTCTTTGCTCAGCGTTTCTCTACTAGTCCTAAAACTTCCCCCTTATTTCTCCAGTTGAGCAGGGAAACGTTATTTATTTATCGTTAGATAAGAAAATATAGAAAGTACTTCCTTTCAAACGTAGAAAATAATCAATGCGTTTATCCAGCCACACACAATTATTTAAATTGAAATTTCATATGAAAAACATTTGTTTTTCACCACAAAGAACTAATATAATAATATATACTATAATTATAATATAGTCTATGTAACTGATATAATATGTCAGTAAAAAAATAGTTTTTACGCGTTCTTTAGCATGAGATATAAATGATAATTTTAGATGAAACTCGACGCTGTGATGTTTTTAGTTTAGAGCTGTGAAACACGGAATTGCTATCATGGTTGCATGTTCCATATAATAAGCATAATGGTGTGGACAGATTAATCTAGTAATCATATGTGCAAAATTATGTGTGATGTGATATTTTAAAGACTAGAATAATTAGAATTCGACGAACTTTTAAATTTAAAAAGATGGTTTTTTGACAAAAATTTACTTTTACTGACTTAAAATACAGAAAATTTTGGAATAAGTTTAAAATATTATATTTAAGTAATTTTATTTCTGGGCCTTTACAATATTTTAATGAGGTAGAAATACAATATAGCAAACCCGAAAGTAGAACGTTAAAATCCATTTTATAATTTTACTAATTACTCACAAACAATGCAGGCTTTTATGATGTGTTTGCTGGGGTGGGTTTTGTTATTAACTTTTATACATTATCAAAATACTCGCATGAAAGAAATGATTTTCATGGTTTATTTTTTCTGCCCGATAAATTTCGATTAAAATTTTAGATAAAATATTGATAAACATTTTATATATAAAGTGTTGAGTTTCTTGACGATGGTGGGAAATGTTTGTACAGTGTTTTAGAATTTCATATTTTAAAAATAACCTGAAACTTCTAAAACATACTTTATTGGATTATAAAAATACGAGTAATGTTTGAAATGTACTCTGTTAAAGTGAGGGAAAAGAGATGCTTTAAAATTCTATAACACTAATGAAAAAAAATTCTTCCTTTAGATATATATTAAGTAAAAATTTACAAATATTGCATTCCGTATCAAGTAAAAGTTGTGGATAAAGTTGATCAAAACATTGCATTTCATATATCTTTCTTTGAAGAATTGTTTTTAAACTTATTTCTTCTTCAGTCCTTTGAAATAAGAGTTATATGAAGACACTTTAGTCACATTTATCTGTTAACACGTAACGTGATAGAGGGTCTGAGTGTTCGGGCATCAATAAACTCTTTTTGTCCGTGTTGTAGTGTAAAGTAATTCATGAACATTACAAAGGTAAATACTTGAGAATGGCTGAATAGCCAAAACAGCCGTCGTTGAACAACAAAATGGAATATTGAAGACTTTAAGTTGTATACGTACTTCTAAATATTATTACAATAAGTAATGGTTCTTCTATTTTATTGACAGTTTGGACAGACTGTTCACGCCACTAAAACTTAAAGGTTCAAAACCTCCCACTCCCCTAAGCCTGTTATTACTACTATAACATTGAAGCGTGTAACTTTAACAAAGTACAACGTACAATTTAATTTATTTTGCGTAATTCTCTGCTTTCAAGCAGTTAATTAAACGTACTCCCGCTAATACTGTTGCCATAGCAACACGTGGAATTTACATGTATTTATTTTGTTTGCCATTAAAAATCCCTAAAACGGATTTGTGTTTAACAGAGAAAAATGTTGATAATTTTTTTTTTACAGAAGATTTATGAATTGTAAATTAAATTTGTTAATACTTCATTAAACTACTTTTAAACGAAATACTTTAGCTATCTTCTTTGTTGTTATCAAAGGTGTAGACGCTTTACGGCCTGGGTAATAACGATAGTTTTCATCAAATCTTTTACATTATGCGTCGCAACCGAGAAGCAAATATTAGAGATTTATTTTTGATTTTATCGTACATACACTTTTACTGTTACTTTAATTAAATTAAATTGAGTCTTCTTTTGTTATTTTAATTATTATTACATTTATGTTAGTGGTTTGTTTATGGGATCCCGAATGAACGAGTTCCCCGTAATTCCCCGATTTCCCTTTCTTTGTTCAAATTTGAGTATATCTTAATTCCTATGGGTTAAAAATGGTCACCTGATTATTTTTTTGATGAATCAAAGGTATTGACTCTGGCAGTATTGATAATTTTCTACTATTTTTAATTTCTACTAACAATTTGCACAAGGTTGCACAATGCTTGTGACCAATTTCTTGACATCTGATGCTTTGTATTTCCCGGTAATGATCATCTTTGAGGTCTATCTTACGTTACTACTCTTTCTAAGTTTAATGATTTTTAATGGCTTATATTAAATGGCCTGCACCTATTCGATAGTTTTATTTTGTCGGAAACTATTTCCCTATAATTAATTAATAATGTAAAAGGAAAACTAATAACTCATTACCAGAATTAATTGTCCAGTAATAATAATACCGAATACATTATCAAAATCAGGTTTCTAGTAGTTACCAAGGCAACAAAATCTAAATATTAATCGCTCTCTAAAATGTAAATAGCAACGTTATAACATGAAAATCTAGCTTGTTGATTATATATGGATTTCATAATGATTTGTTTCAATAAAAGTGCTACAGTAATCGAAGTTGCGAAAAGAAGTAGGGCAATTTTTATTGGACGAGTATTTTTTTTTTGGTAGAGAGTTGTAGTCTATATTTACTTTAGTTTTATACCTGTAAAACAAATCTGACGTTTTTTAAAAGAAATGTATAATATAATATGTTATTACAATTTCCCACGCGACGTTCGAAACCCATTTCGACTGATGTTCTCAAATTTGGTTTAGAGAATCAGTTTTACAAATTGTTAGACAAAATAGGTAATCAGGAAGATCAGTTGGAGGTTAATTTTTAAATTATAAAAGTTAGGATTAACTTTCCTCTTAATTGTTCTGGGTTTATTATTATTTTAACAGGATTTTATCAATTTTGGCACGAATACTTTTGGTAAATTTTTACCATTCGTTAAATGCGATTTAATTAAAAAATAAAAATATACGAATTTTAAAGTGTTCTTAATTATAAAATCTCATTTATTGTAGTGTGTACCACATTTCTGTATCTGTACCAAATTAGAGTTGACAAACGAGGAGATATAGAACAAATATTAAACAGATTTCTTGTTCTATCACGTCAGTGTATCAGATATATGCCAATTTTTTGATTTTTATTAATCCCTTAGTAGTTAGAACTCAAACCGCCCCCCCCAAAAACAGAAAACAAACTGAAAAGAATTAGTATTATAGTTTGTAACTTTTATAGGGAAACCTAATTATATCAGTTGTTTTTCTTAACTTCCATTCTTTGTGCCCGTGACTAATGCAGATTGGAACGCACGCCTTAAGTCACTCGGGTGCCTTAACGTTCTAACTACATTAAAATCAATTAAAAAAAGTGATGATCTCAAAACTTTCAAAAATTACCGTGTCTTTGTACATGTATGAGTGAGAATTGAGGTGAGTGTTGTTAATGGTTCTAAAAAATAAAAATAAAAATAGAACGTTCCCATAGATAGCTGAAGTCTAAGTGTTTGTATTGATGAGTTTTTTTATTTTAAGTAGAACCAGAGGTAAGAATGTGTTTTCTATTCTAATGTGCACGAATGTAGGAAACCAATTGGAGATAGTAGGCAGTCAGATGGCATAGCCCTCAACAAACAAAGGACAAGATACTCTACACTTATTATATTTAACCTATTTTACAAAATCAAATCTCAACTTTAATTTCTATGTCATCCGCATCGTCATTGTCTTTATTTAACTTTATAAAAACTTTACTAGAAGATGGTTTGCTTGATTAGATTTCCAGGCTACGGAAACGAGGGTTGATCGAAACCTAATCTTCCATCCAATCTGAAGGAAAATGTAACATAAAAGATATAAGTTTTAAAATAAATGCTTAGAAACTAAGACAATATCCTTTCAAGTAGATATTTCAATGCTGAATATAAAGAAGTCTATCACTTGCCATAAGGTGTCATTCTTTTGTCCTGACAGTTTAATTATTCTTGTTTAAATGTTTGTAACAATAGACAAGAAATAAATGAAGGGATTAAAGTACTTTTAAAGTCTTTATAATCCTTTATGAAGATGTTAGTTAATTACGGTGGAAATGTATACTGTTATTTCAGAGGAGGAAAATAATTATTGAGAAAATTTGACTATACCCATCCGATATATACTACAGAATTTTTTTAAAATTACTACAATTAATTAAGAATAAAAGATTCTATAAAGAGAAAAATTTTGGTAATTCGTTTAAAATAACATCACTGCGTTTTTCGCTAAAGAATAAGTTTGGATAATTTAGGAATAAAGTTTATTCGTCTGCTTACAGTGTTATCTAATTATCACATTAAATAAGTATTACTATCATGATTCCCTTTTCACTTACACAAAGGTTAGGTTCAAGGTATTAAATTGTTATTATCAATTTTCAGAATTGTAATAATTTGTAAGGAGTGAACAACAATTATAACAATTCGGAGATACCACAGTAATTAGGGTGGCTCAAAGGCTTAATTTGATAATAGTACCTAACCTGTAGATTTATTACTCTTGGACATACAAGGTGTAATTCTAGCTTAGATGTAATAAAGCTACATTTAAAATAAAACAATATGTTCTGAAGGCAAGTTTAAAATGCATAAAGCTAGTAAAATTTTATAGAGGGCATTTAATCTTATCATGGAATTTGTGTAAAGATTTACATCCCCCCCACACATAGATGTATACATTGTTATGATTTAATAACTGAAAATCTATTAAAGATGACATTATATTATCTGAGAAATATATACAAAATTATCTAAAATTGTCTTACGATCAATCATAAAGTAATAAAGTCGAAACATTTAATAAAACGTACTACGTATGATAAATCATAGGTATACATGTCTTGAACGCCATTTTTACCTGGAATAAACTACAGAATATAATTAGAAACTGATGGAGTAGAGCTTTGAGGTGTGAGTGAAATAAGCAGAGTCTGTGTGAACGAATAAATTTGTCTGATGGTTAGCCTCGCGGGTTGAAGAAACGAAATCAAGTTAACACAGCAGAATCGATTGAAAGTTTGAAAATAAACTAAAGACTTTCTACAATTTCTATTTTAAAAGCTATACAAATTGAGTTTAATATTCACTCAACGAACTTATTCAAAGCAGAAAATATAATTATAAGTATCGAATTGACTCGTATAATTCAATACGTTATATAGAAACAAAATATAGAAAATAAATTCAATGTACAGTCTTATTTCATACTTTGTCTGTTTTATACATAAGAAGAAGAATTTGAAGCCTATTTAAAAATCGGTGGACATCTATAGACTCGACCGGTTCCACATCTTCTTTAGTCGAGTTTTGCACTATTTTAGATTGTGTTTGTGGTATTTGTTTTATTTTTAAAGTCCTGTAGTATTACGTAACATTTTGTGAAAGGTAACTTAAGAAATAATAGAAATGAGCTAATGATGAAAATAAGTATTTTCATTTTCCTAACTAAATTTCTTATTTGTTTAACTTATTTTAAATATAAAGTAAATGTTGCAAAGAATTCAAATGTGAAAAGTATATTTAACGAAAAAAAGGAGGAAAAATAAAAATTAATTTCTAACAAATACCATCATTCTGAAGTCATTGGTCACCCCACACTTGTACTTTGTTTGGAATATGTAACTTTCAGCACATTTCACATATAAGAAGGATAGATTCTTTACTTGCAGTTTCACAGTTTGTTAGAAGCTGTTTTACACTAACGTTCTACGTACAACCGTAAACTTATAAAGGTAACTTCATGGTGTTTACTCAACACTGTCACAACACAAAACATAACGCAACACAAAATGTTTACACAACATATAATTACACATTTAGTACAATAACTCTTCATATTGCACAATATTTCAATGAATGTGATTTATCACTGTTTGAAAGCATTATGTTTCTATAAGATTGACTAGAAGACTCAATAAATATATTGTGGCAAGTATACTCAGTGCACATAATGTGTAGTTATGTATTATTAAATTTTTTATTATATGTGGTATTTTGTAAGTAGAGACATAATTAGTTGATCTCAAGATGGTATCTATCGTAGTGAAACATCTTGCCACATAATATAAAAATATCGTTTACTTTTATAATAAAAGAAAGGTATTGATTATAAAATAAATGTAGTTCTATGGCTAAACAACATTGAATATAGTTAAATATCTTATGTTTCGTATCGTAGAAAACACATTTAATTATTATTCGTCGTATATATTTACGCTGCACAAAATGACCTATTTGTGTGATGTAGTGAAACATTCTGGTGAAAAGAGTATTATGAAAATACTTTTGAAATTTACTGACCGATTATCAGGTTACACAACCTGTTTGATGGAAAGTAAAACCAAGTGGTGTATATTGAGTAGAAATGGACAACTAAGACATTTGACAGCGAAAAGCAGTGTAAGTCTGACGGACAGGATCAATGAATATGTTATTTTGCCGGGTGTCATAATGTAGAATCTCAGGATACACTATTTTTTATCTACAACGCCACATAATTTTTTATCTTGTAGATATTTCGTCTAAAAGTTTACAATAAAAGAGTAACGTAAAGAAAGAGACAATTTCAAAATTGAACACACAATTATTCTGGAAGAATAGTTCTAGTATTCTTAATTGTAGAACCCCATTTGTCAATTTATACTCTAGATTTTACTATTCGTTTTACTAAACACTCGTTTAGTGACAACATATTAAAACATTACATCGTCAATACTTCTAATCTGTAATAATCTAGGACTTGAGGTATTATCCGTATCTGATAGTTTCTTTATCAGATGTTTTTACCTGAATACAAAGGACGAGGTCGGCAAACGAGTAGTTATACAAAAATACACAAAATAAATTTGTCTTCATATTATATCAGCGTATATAAAAGTCTACTAATACTAAATTTAGTTATGGTAAGCCAATGGTTTTCAATAGGTTATTGTATTAACTGCCATTGAAAACAACGTTGAAAATAGTTCTCAATATTTTTGTAAGGAATTAAAGGAATAGTTTTTTTTAAATCAGCTTTTTTGTTTTATATAACTCAAACATGTGTGTTAAATAGAGAATAAATGGAAATTCAGGTGAAAGGGAAAAAATGTACTTTGACTGCTGACATTGAAAACTATACTTTAACAAAAAACAAAGTTTACTTTCGCTGTGAAACAGGTGAAACTAGTGTAGGTTCGACATAAGACCGCGGTTGTGTTTCGTAATATCAAAATAACTAAATTTGTGCGTAAATTTTAAACAACTGAAAACATACAAGTTTTTGCTTATATTCCCCTCTAAGTTTTTCTTTCCTTAAAGTTCTTGTTTTGACTCCATCGTATTTTAATTTAATCTACTTCAGTATATTTACAAATTAACTTTATAAGTTTTAATTTCATCAAGTTATATTTACTTCCCCCCCTCTATCTAACAACCTCTCTTAAATTAATAAAGCAATGTAAACCTTTTAAATCCTCTCGTCTGCTTTCAGTACTCGCTAAGAGTGTTTGCAAGATTACAAAATTTAATGGCGTGTTCTAATTTTAATCTATTTTTCTTGCAAGATGTTGGATATTGCCCGTAACATACCAGGTGAAGATTGAGATACATTTAGCCTTCAAACAGTTTTACATAATATTTAGTTTTATTTACGTCGCTGGTTTATCTTGCTGATCTATTTAGCAGTAACGTTTACCACCAATTTTGATACTGGGAAAAATATAAAATTACAATATTTTTGGTCCCCAGACATATTATGTGTTATCAAATGCTCTCTTACAATTTTCATTTGAAATGAATATTGAACAAAAAGTTGTACAGGGTCACGTTCGGATATAGCGTGACCCTGTATATTAGAAAAAAAAAGCTATAAGGCTTATGGCAGGTCTAAAGAAGGCAGAGTCATGTAGGATTGGGTTTAAAGATCTTGGAGTTCTTACACTTCCGAGTATATATATACTTGAGGTGATACTTTAAATTCAATGTGATCATATTCAAAATAAAGATATACACAGTTATAGTATCAGGCATGCTAATAATTATCGTGCTATAAATCAAATTTCCATCTCTAGCTCCATTATAAGCTCCCACAGAGAATTAAAAACTTGGAGGATATTTTAACTTTTAAGAACAGCCTTAGTTGTCTAGATCTTTCTACTCTGTGGAGGAGTTCTGTGTACTGTAACCGGCTTTCCGATCATGGATTTGTTCTCCAATTAATTTTAATACGAATTAAACACATTGTTGGGTCTATGATTATTGTAAATTGTTTGCTTGAATTATTTGTTATATGTTGTTAAATTGTCCAAATTTTGAAACGGTCTCAATTGTGTATGTTATATTTATTTTAAAATTGTTGTATGTTGTAGCATTTTAAAAACAATTATTGTATTTAAATTATGATTAGTTTTTATTGATTATTGTACAGTTTAAATTTTAATTGTATTAAATATTTTTTTATGCTTGTCCCCCCCCCCCCTAATAGTTATGATTTCTTATATTTGATCAAATTGTATTGTGTTTGGGTAATTTTAATGTTAAGTTATATTCTACGTAGCTTATGCATATGTATGCCTTTTGGTTGTAACGAATAAATAAATACTACAATAGTAGTAAACTAAAATATGGAAGAATATAACTTTCAACAAAATGTATTTAAGTAAGAAAGAAATATTGGTCAAAAATATATCCTTATATCATTAAATATTTCTATCACTATTTTTTACAGATTACACCTGAAAGATTTACATCAGATATAATATTACAGAAAAGGAAAGTTTGAGATTAGACTGTAAATGAAATTGTGCTTTACTCTACAAGGCGAATGACTTAATTAAGTAAAAACTTAATTATCAAAAGATGAGCTCCAGATAATATTGTGATATAACAATCCTTTGTACATTGAGAGAATTACAATAAGTTGTACCTGCTAGAAGTTCGTGAAAGAGTTGCAAAGTGTCTACCACAAGACGTGCATCCATTCTAAGATGAATTAACTCATTACGAATTTATAAATATATATTTGTAATATATCATACAACAATTTAAATTTTACATGTAAAGGATAATTATTTGATTTTTAAATTTAATGGTTACTAAACTTTTTTTTTTATTCATTGTGTTGTTTGAACCTTAACATTTCAAATATTAACAAGTCCAATATTACAGGTAGGAAATGTAATAAAAAAATGTTTTAAATCAAAACAAAATATGTATGTTATTCCTGAGGCTAGATATCTATAGCTAATAAATATCACTTTACTTACAGTGAACAATAAAACAATAATGTTATTATGAATTAGTTTTATTAAGCAGTTCTTGAAAAAGTTGTTTGGCAATTGGCGTTTTGACATAGGAAGATTTTTTTCTTCGCCATTCTGTAAATTCTGAAGTTTTGAGTACAAACCTCATTGTGTCTGAGGTATTACTGAACTAAAACCTTCATTGTTTATCACATATTTTTGTAAGGTACATCAAATTTCAAAACATGCATATTTTAATTATGCTAGTTACGATATCACTCTTAACCTATGAAAATAATGTAATATATGTTATTGCTAAAACTACAAAAGCCTGAACTAATAAAGTTTAAATCTGAAATTTAAAAAAAATCTAGGTATGAACAATGTAATTTGGTAAAACTGTCAATAGCCACTATCTTGTCACGTTACAGTTTAAGTATACATCCAGTGAATTGAGACCAAATGAGTGAATTGATTTTGATCAAAATTTATGGCCTTTATTAAATGTTTTGTTTTACCCTCACAAAAACCCTTCAAATTATTTAAAGTTTGTATGAATAAAAATGTACTCGAAATTAGTAACTACACATTCAAGAAAACAATTAGCTTTAAAAATATATATTCTCTGTATTTATTTACACTTCAATAATCTCATATGTATACGTTATAAGGATGTATACCACAATAATAGATTTTTCTGAAGAAATGTGCTTTAAAAAACGCATGCAATAAATAAATGTTACCGATATTTCGCTTCTTGATGTTAAGAGTTTTATAGCTTTACTCTCAGATTTTTGTCGAGGCTTTGCGCAATACCATAGAAACTACATTACACTTGAAAGGTTTCGATTGTACGTCTTTACAGCTTTACATTCAAACCATGACATTCCGAATCTTTTTCTGCGAAATTCAAGACATCGGAAGGAAACTCACTTTTTATTATTTTCTTTTTCGGTATTAAAAAAAAAAAAATTATTTTGCGAAATATTTAATTTTAGTTGTTAATTGTTATATTCTATTCTATAGTCTATTCTAAGATCATCCAATTCTTTTCTCATTCTTCATTTTTCCACTGAATTAACAGCTTCTTTTTCCCTTTTTTTATCTGAGAACATTTTATGGTCTTGAATAAGCAAGTAGCTTGGAATTATACACTTAAAATTCACTAATAAATTAAATAATCACATTATGATAATAGAAAGTAAAAATCAATATTTATTCAATCTTTTGTAGCATAATCGGATATAATGACCTTGCATAATCGACAAATTTAAATTTTTTGAAATTTGAGTAAAACTTATTGCAGGTAAGAAAACGTATTTTAGAATTTAGGATGTTTATATTCAAATACTAGCTAGTTACATAATACTACAATACAGAGTTTTTGTAATTATATTAATTTCCAACACCTGTCCTATCCCATCTTTCATGTCTCCACAATTGTCTAAGTAAGAATTTCTCGTTAACTATATTGTTAATAAATTACAATAGACTGTACATAGTCTACTATTAATTACTACCCTAGTGTTCAACTTATATCCATTTCTTAAGCAACATTTCATTAACTGCTTGAACATAAACCAAATCATGTGATCATATTTTCCGACGACTCCATATAACTTTGAGTTGGCTTAAGAATAAACTTTAAATGTTGATGCACATTTTCTCTTTCAATTGATTTAAAAAATCATTTTAAAGTTTTCTCTATTTTTCTTAACTTACAGGATTACTATGAGCTCTCGGAGACTAAGGGCGTATTCCCATCTTCTAACAAAATCCATATGCAGGGGTATACAAATATAATATGTATACAGAACGAACAAAAATAAATCATTCTTTTTTACATAGGCCAGCATTGATTTTTCATTAGTTAATAGAACAGGTTGAAAGTTTTTAAAAATAAGCTCCTATGTATAGTTTCGGGGGACTATCATAGCATCTGGTATTGGCGTTTATAGTACTAAGTTCGAATTAGGCAGACTACGAATGTACGGTTTCTTAGTTTTGTGTTTCCTGCAACACCTCAACCACAACGTGCTTTTGTCACTCCAAAATCAAAATTAGGCGAGAAAAAAATGATTGAATGGCGAGATTAGGAATTGGTAATATTATCTCAGAACAAAGAATAACCAAAAATGATACAGTACATTAATTTTATGTACGGTTAAATCATCAGGAGCATGACGAAACGGCATTCACAGCTTGGCATCCTCAAAGAAAAATCGTCTGCCTACTCGACAAATAATCCAGGAGACTTTGTAGGAGATCTCTTTGGCTCAGAGAGTGCTACAGAGAAATATTTCTTTAAAAATTGAGAGTTGATTAAGCGTGAAGTTTCGGTGTAATAACACACTGATTAATAACTGTCCATCTTTTAAATGTTTTGCATAATCTATCAGCTATGCAATACACCAACCAGTATATAGCCAGAGTAGCTCAATTGTTTGAAACAAAAGTAAACTAATTAGTGGTCATGGTATTATATATTTATACTTGTTTATGTTTACATTTAAATCCAATAATATCATGACGTGATAAACTACATTCGTGTTTAACCGGTGATTAATTTCAAACTCAATTCTACCTTCGGGCAAGTTAATGCAGGCGTATCCAATTCATTAACTCATGCAGTGTGTAAGGGAGGGTATATCTTATACTCGTATACAATGTTATATATATATATAAGTTCTATTTGCCAGTTGGTTTATTTAACGTTGTAATTATATCATAACTTATAGGCTTGTTAATGTGCTTCGTTCAAAAACCATGTAATTTTGAATCTATATGCCCTTCTTTATGTTTGTTATTAATTTAGAAAACTGATTTAGACAGAACTTAACAGGCACATGTCTATAGTCAATGCTTAGAATACTAAGAAAATAAATAAATCCCTAGTGTAAGTGCCCGTTATAGAGTTTTAATCAGGTGATGTATGATCAGCACATCGAGTTTCCGTCGCTGTAATTGTAACTTTTCTTACCTGCATTCGCTAAATCGTAGCTCACCATTATTCGTACGATGTTGTGTTAACATTGAAACTGTTTTATGCCACCACTGATATCGAAACCGTAATCTTTTTCACAGATGGGGCAAATTTGAATTATTTTTTACATATATATATATTATACTAAGAGACACATATTGCACTCATCTTCTCAAACTCCGTATATAGGCTATACAAAAATCATTGTCATAGTGGATATACATAAAACCTAAAGGTAGATAAATCTGTATGAATTCTGATTACACACAATAATCCATTTTGTGGGACTTTGTAGAATCTATAACTAAGACGTTATTATAAAAATATAATTTTACTATCCTCATTTAGAAGTTTACAAACCGATTTTACACGGCAAACAACATATTTAAGTCATTGTATTTTGTTTTTAAATGAAAATCTGTTTTTTAAACTTGTATTTAAATTTAAACCAAACGCTAAAAAAATGTCCTGCGGTTAACGATCGGTGCTCAATTTATGGTCCCGAGTATCAACTTACAGTAAGAACAGCTGTAATAGTTTTAATTCCAAACCAAATTGAGCAAAAAGTATTTTACTAAAATGAATGTTTAGAGTTGTAGGTAAGTCAAACAAATTGACAAATATATACATAATATCGGTCCACCTGCTTATTATTTCCAATAGTAATAATGATGAAGGACAGGTAAAATCTAATGGAGCATTGAAAAGGAATATACTCAACAAAGCTATATTTTTGATCACAGGTCTACCATAAAAATAAGTGTCAAATATCTTAATTTTCTAGAAAATATTAAACTCACCTTCTCAGTGATACAAGTGACAGCGACAACACAACCTCAGTGAATCTTTACAATTTTGTTTTGATATAAAATGTCAATACCAACTCTTTTCCTTGTGAAAGTATAAAAGACAACTAAAAACTTGTCATTACTGAATTCTCAAACTTAAGAAGTTACCTTGGGGATATTGATGATCTCAAATTTAAAATAAAAAGCAACGTACTTTTCTCTTTTATTTGTCACCTCTCTCTCTCTCTCTCTCTCTCTCTCTCTCTCTCTCTCTCTCTCTCTCTCTCTCTCTCTCTCTCTCTCTCTCTCTCTCTCTCTCTCTCTCTCTCTCTCTCTCTCTCTCTCTCTCTCTCTCTCTCTCAGGTTTCAGTAGATTATGTTTTATATGCACATTTTTTATAGCAGGCCTATTACCAGCTGTAAATATTGCCCGCTCAGTAAGAGATAAGTTATTGAATCAAACCCTTTGTCTGTCTAAGCTCTTCCCTATCCTCGCAGTATTTATCAGCCATGTTCCTCAGAAGGCGCTTCGTCCGCCCCAGAAAGAATAAGTTCTATACCATAAAAGAAATCGTTTGAACAAGCTCTCATAAGTCGATCTAACATCCTATGAGTACTTGTATGACTGGGCATCCATTTCAAGTAAACATGTTGTTTCTAGCTAGATCTTTCAATTCATTAAAACCGTTCCAAACAAGACTGAATTGAAATGTGGATGACCGTAATGCATTTATCGCTTGGTTTTGTACATGTTAAAGATAAAAATAACCTTTAACAAAAATAATAAATAAAACATAAAACCTCTTCAAGATTTAGTTGTTTGTACTGAAAACATAAATTTGGTAGCTAAAGCTCTGAAATTAATTAATTATTACCAATTCTTTCACCAACATGTAGGTTAAAAACGATATAAGAATACGTCTTGAAATACATAAAATATTCGTTCATCTGGAGTGATTTAAAAACCCTGGGTTATACTAGATTGCTCTTTAAGAACAGCAATACGTAAATATATTTATATACCTTTAGAAAGGTGATGGATGGAATACATTTTTTATCAGATCCAATTATTTTTCTTCTGTAAAACTTCAAGGATGGATAAAGTGCACAATTCATCACGTCTTTTGTGTAACTTCTCTTTATTTTATCTCTGAGAAATAGACTTTGATGAAATGAATGTTTATTCCTGAAAATGTAATCAAAATAAATAGAAGATTATGAGTCTGATATTATTGTAAGAACATTTAATTAGAATTAGTTTTTTGCTTTCTCCCTGTCTAACCTGTAACGTAGATATTATCAATTTAATTCAAAATTTAAGGGATTCAAAGTTTTGACGGCATTTTTACGAAATGTTGTTCATTTCAAAATTCTTGTTTTTGGAAGTTTTCTTGATATTTTTCTTCTGATACTTGATCCCCTTGTTCTCTAATGAAGGTATCCGGTTTTCTATTCCTCTTCGGTTGTTTATTGACGAAGTTATAGCGGTTTTAAGTTAAAGATTTTTATGCACCTTTTTTCATTAACAACCAAGTTTAACATCCAAATTCATTCAACAACTAGGTGTAATGAGTCTCATTACATTCAATATTACTTTGTCTTCATATTACAATAATTTACTTTTTAAGTTTTACCATTCATCATTTTAAAATTAACCTTTGTTAAAATAAATTTTATGATGATAGCACTTACACCTGTAAGAACTTTGTAGACTTAGCATCTTGCAGTTTGAACCTGTGACGTCATTTTTATAAGTAGGAACGTGCAAATAGACTTGTATTTTACACTAAATTTATAACTTTAAATAATTGATTTTTTTAAATCCGTTGCAATATCACCCCTATAAAATAAAAAAATACTAGTGTGTTCCTACTAACTAAATTTTCGTTCTATTAAACAGAACATAATTTTAATCATTAATCGTGTATACTTATAAAGCACAAAACAACTAATACCTATAATTACTGAAAGAGTGCTTACAACAAAATTTTTATGTTTTTATTAATGAAGTTAATACTGTTCAAATAGAAAAAAAAATAACAAAGGGCATTATCCTCTCACCCCTATTAGTTAAATCGTGGTATGAGATCTTATGAACTGGATTTGTATTACATCCGGTCTAGCAGTCTACTTTCCATCCATTAGTTAGCAGCTTTCACTTTTTTATTTAAAGTTCTCCTTCGTTAACCTTCACAAACTTTTATTTTCTTCCTAAATACGGATAGTCTACCTGCATTGATTACGAGTTTGGGCGTAGAAGAAGGAATTAACATTCCTTCTTCTATGGTTTGGGGTGCCCTTCGCCCAGACTTCCTGGTGTCCTCATTTACTTTCCCATTGTAATTTCTGATACCAGACTCATAGACTTTTTATGCTACTATTTGTTTAATCTCTGATAATTTAATTAATTGTTTGCCCTTAGCTTGTTTAACATGATTATGTGACGCTCCTTATTTTCGTACTAATTACGCTCTCCCTCTATTCATTACAATTATATTTCTGAGGTTGACCTATTTGAAATAGCGGTGTATTTTTACTACAAAATTATAACGGTTTCCTTAAGAGTTAATTGTAACAATAATTTTGCTGTCTTGTTAAATTTCAGCTCATGTGTATACTTGTTTGATTTTCCTGGCTTTCCACTGAAAATTTTATTTATATTTTGACACTAAATGTTGCCCTTGTTCAACTGTCAAGATGCTATTCCCTAACACCAAATCATTAACATTTTTATATACAATTATATTTTCTTACCTAACTTATTTTATTATTTTACTTTTAATACTTATTTTTTTGTTTTTCACGCTTACACTTCCAACTTTTGATTTTGATTAACTTGCACAACTCTGTTACTTTTACCCCGAGCTTAATTTTTTCTCATCTCGTCCGGTTCTAGTCACATTCATGTTTCCCCCCCTTCTTAACCTTTAATTCTACTTTCTCCTTCTCCCTGTTTGTTTTATTTTTTTATTCGTTGATTTATTATTTATTCCTTTTTCACACGTAATTTTATACCCTAATTCTTGAACTTTAATCACAGTTTTATTAATAATTATTCCACTTTTAAACTTATTCCTTTCTTTAATAGTTTTTCTTCTTCAATTCATCACATCCTGGTTTGTCTTTTTTCGTTCTAGACTTGTCCTTTGCCTTAATTTTTAATTCCGCCGGCCGTTTGACAATTAACCTCTTTCTCGCTTACTACAATTTGAGATACCGTTTTAAGCTACTTCTAGATTCTGCAAATTAATGATTTCCTCTATGGTTTGTGTTGTTTCTGGTCTGTTTTATGTCCCAAACATTTGCTGCAATAGCACAGATTGGGCACATCGTCACTCAAGCTTATCTCAATCGGTTCAACCTAAGTGAGAACTAAACTCAGGTTTTCTTATTTATTTCGATTTGAAAGTAATGTTTTGTAATAGCATTGATCTTGATGTTTTAATGTTTCATGTTGAATGAAAAAAATGAAAAGGCTGAAATCGAGGACAAAGTTGGTTTTTATGCTAAAGTACTAGCATTGACTTTACATACCTAATAGATAAGCTATCTCCATAGTGTGGTTTGAAGATCAGAAATAAAAGGCTTTAGTGCTGCCATTAATGGTCCACTTTTGGAAACTTCAAGAACAGCATTCTCCAGCTCCACCCTGCCTCTCTAGCATATTTTGAAACCAAAACTCTTCCACCCATAAATTGAATCGTCATATTATCACATGTAATTGGACGTTAAGAAAGCACATGCCATATAACTTGTTACGATACAAATTAATAATATTTTGCTTATACATTACAATTTGAATTTATTAAGTTTTTAAATCCTGCAACCTAATAGCTAAATTTAATCTTAATTTAAATTAAGGAGATTAAAATACAAAATGACAACTTGGAGTTGCGAGGCAATAGGTAGCGTTTCTTAAATGCAACTTACAACTAATCTTTTGTATTATATAGAATAAAATTCGTCCAACTAAGATTTTTTATAACACCTATAAGGACTTTGAGATCAACTTTCCAATTGCGTCGAGCAAATGCGTCACATTTGCGCAGAGGGTGGACTACAAGTAATAACTTACTGAATCGTGTGTCCGTTGATAAGTTTTGTCTGTTCAGTTAATTAATTTAAATGGAGTATATTTGAAACTTAAAGTTCTTACGGAATTCCATAAGCTCTCTTATGTAGTCCGCATCACATTCTAAATAGATGGAGTCATTACTCTTATGTTGATCATCGTCGAATCTTTAGTTTTGGTTCTAGACGAATAGAAGGATCTTTTCATAAAAGTCAACCTCACAGTTCAGAAAATAGACAACTACAATCTGTGGCCGAGTAATAATACATGTTTCTTTTAAGGCGATTAAACGAGCCGTAAATGCGTTTTACAGTGCTGTGAAACATGCAAAGTTTATACTTGAAATATACTTTACATTTATGTATTATGAAATCAAATAACTGGTGTACTAAAATGTGAGTTCTGTGGTTGTCTTTAACCATAAACGCAACATATACAGTGTATGAAAAAGAATGCTGAGGATGAATTATTCACTTATTCCATGGCAGTGTGCAAAGTGTCGACTATTACTTAAATAAGTCCGCCAAATAAAGCCATTACAAATTAGTTGATGTGTCGAAAATCCAATATTAAATTCAAACTCGGCGCTTTAAAAACGTAATTATTAAAATTTTCATTAAGAAAAGTCAATCAAGTTAAAACAATTATACTTTTATTGTTTGTACCTCATGTATTACTGAAGATGGCAACATTATTGATGAAACGCGTTTTCAGTATATTGATGTTAACGACGCCTAGCGAATAGGCGCATAAAAAACAAAATTTTAAATGAAGTATTTAATTTAAACTTTTTTATAAAACATTCTAGCAGGTCTTTTCATGTATATGTAATTTTTCAAAATATAACAGTTTCGCTGTTTTGTTCCCTTGATGTAATCTAAAACCTATTAAACGTAAATATTAACTTGAATTTATGCATTTAACACAAATAAAGTTGTACAAAGGGATGATTTAAATCCACAGATTTAACATCATAGTTGTTTTTACTGTTATTATTTTCAGTTTATGTAAAATAGGAATTATGTTTCTGATTACTTCTTTTCGAAACTTGTAAGGTGCCTAGTATACTTAGTATTCAGGAGATGTGAATTATTTTTCCGTGAAATATGTATTATTTGGACCATCAGCCTTTATGTGATGACATTTATTGATTCTTCAGCAAAGTTATTATCCATTTTAACACCAAGTTTATGTATGGATGACTTAGGTCTACATTGTGTTTTAAAGGAACGATATCATGTACGTTTTTCTTAATTGTCATTAGATTTGATCAAAACATGATTTCGGTTCTAATATAAAAGAAAGCATCGGAGCGTTCTACTCAGAGTTACACTAAAAACAACAACAAAGTTTCTAATACCACTTTATAAAATGTGTGGTATATAAAAGCGTGAGACTGAAGGAAATTGAACAAATTAAAGATATGGGACAAGGAAGGTTCTAAGAAGTACATTTGGGACTGTAAAGGAGGAAGATATTCGAATACGGAAGTGACAGCTTAACAAGGAAGGAATTGAGCTTCAGGAAGAGTTGGATTTTGCGATAAGAGTAAAATTCGAATGAATTGTTTTCATAATATGTACTGCGGATGGAAGAAGACCAAAGACGGCATTTGAGGAAAACTTAGAGGTGTAGAATTATGGAAAGATTGGTTGTTGACACCTGGAGGACGTCCTTGGGAAAATGTGAGAGAAGTTGCATAAGACTGGCGGAAGGAGTGGAACACTGTAGTGAACTAGGTTAGGTTGTAACAGCGACTAAATCAACAAGGCAATAAGGTTAGGTTTTATTAAGTATTATTGTGAAATACTGTCTGGGTATTGATTAAAATGGCCAAGGGTTAATCTTGAATGTACTGGATTAATTCGAAAGAGTTAGGATACTAGGCACAATGACTGACTATTTTGTAGATCTCCTTCAAGATCGTTCGATCAATTCGATTTAAAATAATTATCGTATTAGTAAGGTTATCCCTACCTACTTGTAAATAAACTACCAGTAATTCTCAAATAATGTTGTTATCACATGTTTACTAAAGCTATGATGTAGGCTTACCATAAAACATAAAGAAATAATCTACTGGGAATATCCTTGTCTTCATAAAATCAAGGTACAATACATGACTATAGCGAGCTTGTCTTACTAACTTAAGTGCTTATAAAGGATTTGTTTTATGGTGTAAGAAGTTGAACGCATATTTTTATTCAGTTAAATATAATTATCGAAACAAAATACTCATTTACAAACACTATAGCAGATTAAACAATTGTTAACCCAATATATTATTAGAATTTGTTCCAGAAGACAGAAGAATGTATATACAACTTTCCCAGCTGTATTTTTTAAGATTTTGTACATTGGTTTGAGCTTAAAACAAGGACTTTTTGTCATATTTTTGTCGAAATCTTTAATGGTCAATTCTTATAAGACATCTAGGTTTGTTAGTTTATGTCTTATTGTCTTTATGAAAGTCAGTAGTATAAATCAGAAGTTCACAATTTTAGTACAAGAATTCAAATAGATAACTTTTTTTTAACCATGTGGAGAAATAACGTTACATGTTATTAAACAAATAAAAATTAATCATAAACGCTGTATATATCGAATATATATAATTAACTTGTAGTTTTATTTTGGCAAAAATTTGGTGTTTGATATTTTATGGGGGGAAAAAAATGAACGCAATGGCGATGATTTGATCACATAAAAAATGTGCCAAAAATAGAAGATGAATTATGAATAAACTAAGCTAGCAAACTTTGAAGGACAGAAAGTAATTTCTTAAAGGAATCAACACACAAAAAGAATGTAAATAGTGGATGTGTGGATGTAAAACGTATTCTTAGTCGAAGACATAGACTATTAAGCCGATAGATTTTAAGCTCTTCAGTTGTCTAACAACTCAATAAGGACAGGTGTCTTTAGCCTTTAATATTTAAGAGTTTTATTGGCTTTTTTATACACGTGAAAATATGTCATCGGTAACTCATAATTTTAAGTGTGCTTCCTCTAATAATAAAAATATATAATTAGACTCGGGACAATCGGTTTTGCTAAATTTTTCTCAAATGCACCCCTAACAATTTACACGTTTAAACAAAATAGTTAAAACACCAGTCCAGGTAAAAAAAAAAAGTACAAAAATTATTCAAACAAGTTCAAAATAACGTTATAAAGTGATTAATTTAACAAAATTGGCCCTACCTATATTGATACATTTTAATGTGATATGATGATTGATTATCAATGTACCTTGGTTTGGGAGTAATGGGAAAGTCAAAAATTAATTTGAACTGCTGTCATTAAAATTGGATTTCAATCAATTCCTTAAATGATTTTATGACAAAAATGGAAAAATCAGTTTCTGAACACCCCAAAAAACATTAATTTATAAATAAGTGCACTTATTAAATTTTTGTTCATAATTTTATGGCGATTTTAACCTTCATAACATTTTAATTGTTAGCTTAGTTTTGGAATGTTTACGGTAAAGATATTTTGATGTACAACCCTTATTGTTTCCATTTTGTTATTATGAAATTAGTTTTCATATCAAAAACTCTTTCCAATTAACCAATAGTTGTAATTCGTTTTTTGTTTTTCTTCTGTAATTCGTTCAAAAGTAATAGCTTAAATTGGCGCCTAAATAATTTTACGGGACATTTGATGAAATCGGGTGCCTGAGCTGTCAAGAAGGAGATCAGGATGCTTTAATTTTAGCATAAATATTTGTTCAATAGGTCAAATCTGAATTAATTTTTTTATTTATTTCCAAATTCAGTGTAACAAATTCCACTGTAGTTTCTCCTTGTAGATATTGAACATTGCTTTCCAATCTAACGATACATCTAATGACATTAACTTCGCAGATTAGCTGCACTTACTAAGAGGAGGTACGCGTCCCTCGCGGTTCCTGTCAAACACTTCAACACTTTTATTCACAGAGTTTATCAAAATTACTCAATTCGCTACACCTTCACATTCTCTTAAGGTATCCCAGGAGCTCACAGAGTACGGGTTTGGAAATCCCGAGGGGACCTAGCTGTAGTCTTGGGTTAGATCCTTCTCTTTAATCTTCCCTATCCTATTTCTCTTGACCAACCCTTGTTCTTTTCCGATCCCAACGCAGTTAAAGTAAGAGCTACGGGTCTTCACTTTATGTTCTTTTTTCTTTTATAAGTCGATGATGACCTAGAGGTTATCTGCCTTTAAAGAACAAGGAAAAAATAACATGAATTATTTGGCATTTTTTTTTTATTCTACGCATATGAGACTGTTTATAATTTGCAAAACACGCTACTGTTTTTGTAGTTATTGTTGAGTAGATATAACCTAGTTACCCTACTTCCAGAACTACTCAAGTATCAAAACTTTAGGATTGATTTTAGTGGTTGCTAACCCTTGGAGGTTACGCCAGGCGTTATTAATTTCCAATTACGCCGTAGCCTGAAGGACGTTATTGTGATGGTAACAACATTTTGATGTCGCGTTTGCGGTGATTTCTGTTGTTTTGAGCTTATTTAGACTATTTTCAGGAAGATATCTGCTTCCAATTTTCTTTCCATGACATTTAAATCAAACATATAGCCTATTATTCGACCGATACACTATTTTAAATATTGAAGTTAGTTGGTTGTCTCATACATTAATTAATTATATTTGGAAACAAATCACATTGAAGTTGGGTGCGAAACTAGGCTCAACACAGAATTTTTGCTCATGTACAGATTTTTATCAAACTGAGTTTTTTCAAGGATTTTGGGACGCTGATCAGGTTAAAGGTTTAATTTAAGCAAAATGTCTGCACCAGTAATTCTTGTATTATTTCATTAACATAGAGACATTCTAGTTATTTACTCCTTCTGAAAATATTTACCAATCCTGATCAATGGATCGATTTTCTGTTTATCAACCTTTTACCTCCCTCTCTTACTATATCATATTATACTGTATCAGTTATCTTATATCTGTTTCTTTATATATTATTACCTACAGCTTTGTGTTTTATTATTTCGTTAGAGAGGTATCGCTTTTCCAACAGTACTGGGATTTACAATAAAAAGACACATAAGTAACGATGTGAGAACGCCATATTTGGCGGATTTATTGCGAAACTCGACACTTTGCGCAATGACGTAGATAATGTGAAAGTTTCTATCTATTCTTCTTCGAAGAAAATATATTTTAAGTGTATGGTTCAGAGTTTTAATAAACTCACTATGTTTGTGTACTAGTAATTTGTGTGCACAATACACAAATGTAAAACATCTTTTATTGTTAACTGTTTGTTTTTCATAGAGCAGTAAAAGGACTTCATGGTCTTCTAATCTTTTTAGATGTTGACTATTTATTGTAGTTGGCGAGAACTCCTGATGGAATATTAGGGTTTTTTTCAGATTAATTAAATGTATTTCAGTGCAAGAAATATATTATTATGTATATTTGCTAATGTTTATTGTAGCAATTTTAACTATTACCATGCGTGTATGTGTTGAGAGAGAGAGAGAGAACTTTGTAGAAATGGGAATTATAGTCTGATTTTGCTTTAATTTACAATAGACAAGTTTTTTACTACCAAAATCTGATAGTAAATTAAAAAATTTCGGCTCCCTTTCAAATAAAAAAAAATACTGTTTATTGATAATAAATTTTCATTAAAAATGTCAAATCGTTTAACATTGTTTCTAATTTATCTTTTAAGCACTACTTTGTTATGGTTCGTGGATAAAAAAAAACACCTTTCCTCGCGTCCCCATAAACAAGGAAATAAACCCCTGAAAGGATTCTCCCTTTATCCACCTTAAAACAGAGCTGCAACACAATCCTGTAATGTTTCCCTGTACAGGATGTAAGATTAAATATATATATATATATATATATATATATATATATGTCGAAAAAAAAATTATCTTACTTTTTTAATATTTTCAGCCTTCTCGTAAAAAGTCAAAAGTACTAAATTATATCAGAAAAACAGCTGGATAGAAAAACAGTTATTTTAAACAGCTGGATAAATAGATCAAAAAAGTTTACCAATAACAAATTGCTTTGAAATATTTTTTCAAAATTTTCAGTTTGAGACCCTAAGGTTCTAGAATGTCAAAGTTTTGCATATGCTAACGCACGCCAATTTATATAAAAAAACTTTAGTTTAAAAAAATTGTAATCTTAAAATTAGGTTCACAATTGCAGTATTACATAAACAGTTGAGACCAAACTTTATGCATAAACAAATGTGTATATTGTTTTTTGTTTGTTAATTTTCCTTTTAATTAAATGTTTTGAAGTTGCTGTGTTGGGTTGCCTTCTAATGTGAAGTCAATGATTCTGCTGGGAATTATACAAAGCAAACAACGTTTTATTATTACAATTCTCTATAATGATCTATCTTCCTGACATAATTTTTAAGTTGAAAAGAAGTGAAAACAGATTAATCAGATGTTACACTATTTTTCTTTAAAATGATTTCAAATGGGCAATTTATCCATTAAAATTGATAAACAAAGAGAATGAAGGAACAGCGAATAAAACTTAATGAACGATTAAAATTATTACAACTTACACTTTGAATTGAACATTAAATACTTAATGAATGCAAATAAAGAAGAATTAAAATTACTACAAATTAAAAAAATTGAAGTTGAAATTTGCTTTGAGAATATCCCGACAGAAAAATTGAAGATTCAACAGCTTATATTACAAGGTTTTTTCTTTACTAGTTCACTTCTTAAAACTTTATAAATACTTCTATTTTTTAAATTTTGAAGTTTAAATTTTTTTAAAAACTGCATTAAAACATTTTGTAAATGAACAAATCACCAATTATAATAAAGTAATTAGACAAATAATACACATATGCATAATTAGGGATATCAGGATGCATTACAATGCAATATAATTTTAATATAATTTTTGTACCGGGTTCTATAATTAGGAAAGCAGGATTTTCATCCTCCTAGAAGGTGTTAGCCAAAAACATAAAATGCATTCGTCTTGAAAAATCACAACGGTGAACAGAAAAGTTTAAGCACACTAAATCATTTCACACTACATACGACTAAACGAACTTCTACATTTCTACTGAACTTGCTTCCGATATCTCTGGGTGGACTAACTCGAGTCCAAAGTAGTTTCTACTATCGGAAACCTTTGTCTGTTTCGAAACACATGACCCGTAAAGTGACGCTATGTTACACTAGTGCTAAGCTGGGAAGTCGAAAGAATATTATTTTTGAGGAATAGAAGTTGCAAATCTTTTGAATGCCACAACATAATGATTTAAAAACTGTACCAAATAAATGCTTAAACTTAATTTAAAAAATAAAAAAACTAATCAGTTGTTGAAAACCAAGTAGCTACGCATAACTCCAATATTATAAAAAATGTAAAATAACACTTCTAGTAGGAATTGTAGGTAAATTTAGCATATGTCGTACTATTTGTTAGATCTGTTTAAAAACAATTATCTACAAATTTCAACATGACGGTTCGTTTTTATTACTTTTTATACTGAACCTACACTAAACCGTACCAGCTGATTTAGGGCAACAGGCTAACCGATAATGACAAGGTTGTGGTATGTATCCTTGTTGATACATAAAATAATAAAAGAAAATTAATCGCTTGTCATGTCAGCGATTCAGCTACGTGTCCAGCGATTATTTACTGTTGCTATGTTTCAATAAATAATCACTAGCAATGTTCGTTGTATTAGTTATGGAAATCGTGTAAAGGATTCTCTCACCCGTCGAGTCAACATGGAGTCTCTTATAGATTTAACTGATAATTTATTATTTAAAAACTCACAGTAAATGGAAACTTTCACTCGATCATTAATCTCTGTCTATATAAGCAAGTCATAAACCAAAACAATATCATCTCATCTCGTATTTTACGATGGTTTCCGCGAGCTTCGTGATAATATTGATGGAAACAATTTTCTCCTAATTTCCTTTCTTCATTTTATTGTTTAAAAATGTAATAACAATAATCTGCACCCTGGTGATTATGACATTGACATGATAGGCGTGAACTTCGCTTGATGTTTTGTGTATCCACATCTTGATCTTGACAAATATAAACAGATAAACAATTGCAAACAAAATGATGTTCAAAGCTCATGTAAGTCCTAACACAACTCCATTTAAGACGGCCATTTAAAAGAGTTAAAAGTTAAAAGAGTTTTTTAAATTAGATTGAAGGAATACTTAGTTAAGATTTTTATTAGTCGTCAATAAAATGTCGACTACTGGAGGTATTATTGTAGATTTGTTTTTTTAAATTTTGAAGTTATCACTAATTGACAGTAAATTAAACAACCTTATACGTTATGACGACATTTCAATTATAAGTCCTCAGGTGTTAGAACTACAACAGGTAAGGGCGACGTTTTAACCATATAGCAGCAATGAAGCATTATGGCCACTCTTACAATCACAATATAGACAGTGATATACATTTCAAAAACAGCAGTATTACAATTGTTATAATGTCTAATTAGATGTACAAAAACAATAGTATATCACTTATTCTAATTATTTAAAACAACTAAATTTAATATTTATAGATAAAGTGATACAGCTGCCGATATATGAGCGATCAAAATCCACACTAAATATAAGAGAAAAAACACTGTATTTCCAAAAAAGTAATGTGATAGTATGAATCGTTAATGTCGTATTATTCAGCCTTTGTTATTAAAAGGAAATAGAAAATTTATTTAGAAATATTTATCGTGACTTAAGTTAAAAATTTAGACTATTCTTAGTAATGATATCCTTTTAATAAAGATTCTCTTTAATTACTTTTCACTAAAAAGTGTACAAAAAGTGAATTCTAAAAATAAAATTTTGGACGCGTTAAACTATTTTGTTATTGACAAAAATATCCTAAAATTACATTGATTTATGAGAACTACCAATATACGAAAATAATAAAAATATAAGTATTTAAAAAGTTGAGGATTTAAATTTTTTGTAGAACCCTGTGTATGGAGGAATTCAAAAAAGGGTGGAATGTCTTTGTACGCCAATTAGAAGTCGATATATTTAAACTCTTCCGTTACTGTTACACATTTCATACATCTCACACATCACCAAATTTAACTTTCATTGAATTCACTTCTTTGAAACTCCCTTAAAATTCAATTTGTCTACCGTTATGTAAATTAAAGTAAACTGTAGCCCTCCACGTTTAATACTACATCAAAATGCAATACTAAACAAGTGTGCAATACTAACTGGATTAATACTTGTTGAACTAATATTGTTTTAAATAGACTGAAGTGTCATTGGTGAATATATACAACACAAGAGAATGTAAAATGAATTTAAATTTAGGAAATTTTAGCATTATTTACTAGTTGATATGGTTCTGGATGTGACTTTTCAATTCCCACTTAAAACTTAATACGCCTAAAAAAACACACACTCAAAAGTGTCTACATCAACTTTTTTAACAACTAAATTTTATTAATTAAACCTAATTTAGTAAAAATGTTTCCAATATTTCTTTATTGAGCGATTAAATTTACTTCTACAAAAAACTATTTTCATCTTATAGAAAATATTGTCAAATTATTGGAATGAGTAAAATTATTCTTAATTTGTACCGTATATAATTAATATCTATTACGTCTACATGGCAGTAATTTCATAGTCTGGGTATTTCCAAATTTAACTTACGTGTAATCGATTCTATTCACAAATGATTACAGCTGGAACTTCACTGGAACATCTGAAAACAATAGTAAATTCCATGAACAATAATAGGCAGGATGTATGTATGTTGTATGTAAATGTATGTTGAAGTTTTGTTCTTAGACAATTAAAACGTCTTTAAACCATTATAATAATTAGGTCGATATGGAGAAAATTTACTGGATAACATTCTTCTTGGTAGGATTAGTTTCTTTCCTTAGAATTAATAAAAATTTTCATTAAAAACTGTTAAAAATTACATTAAATCGGGAATCTGTTATTTTATTTAAATGCTTTAAACCTATATTTTCAATATAAAAATACTGCATAACTATGATGGGGACTTTGATCAAATGATCTGCTTTCGATATGGGGTTAAAATAAGGTACTCTAAGTAAATGAGCGGAGAATCAATTAAAGAGTTCAACACCGGGTGGTAGTTGAAATTTCCACGCGTCAGCAGAGAAATAAGACGACATGGGATTCCTCATCAACTTTAAGTTATGAAATGTTCCAATGTGTTTCACTCTGCAAGCAGAACTTAGGTGGACACTAACTAGTCAGATAACCTAAATATAAGACATCTGTTCTTACGGAATGGAGACGATAGGATACACTTCGTGTGAGTATTGGTGTTTCCTGGATGGAGATTTAACTTACTTGGAAGGGCCTTGTGCGATTGGAAGTCTATAATCACGTTCTTCAACGGTCTGGCAAGGACTACAAAGGGGATCTGGATAATTTACAGTTGGGTTACACATATAAACGAAAATTTTAGGCCGGATAGTATCGTGGAAGAAAACATAAATATTACTATCAATAAATACGAAAACCTTCCCCTCATGAGTTTTAAAAATAGACTGTATATAACTAAGACAAGTGATTACCTATTTATCCAAATGAAGGTTATCATAATTTAGAAATTCAAAACATGTGTCAAAAGATCGACGTCAGTCAATTGCAAGAGAAAATGAGATATTATGCCTTAAAGTGCAAAAAAGTAAGAAACGGAAAACAAATAACGTCAAAGTCACAATATCCCTAAGATGGCTTTGGAATTATCCTCAAATTTTAAATTATTTTATTTGAAGAACTTTTTTTTAAATATTTTCTGAGTAAAAATCTACTTCATTTTATGTATTTTCTCTCCTTACTTAAAAGAAAGGTATGGTATTGATAATGTGATAATGAATAAAGAGTAGCAAAAGATGTAACAAATCCAAAAATATATTTGGCGGAAATATTATTTTAGATCATAGAGATTGTACTAGAAAGGCATTCCTCGCCTCCTGCGAAACTTTCACAAACTAATTAAACATTTGTGGAGCAATAATTGATGGCGCAGTTTAATTCATAGTTCAATTTATTTCTGTATAAAAATTTGGGATAACCATTCCTGGTTTGTACACAATTGGCACGATAAATCTCTGATGGAGGGAGTCAAGAATAAAACTATAATTACATTAATCTATCTGAAGGTTCAGAATTTTTCAGTATTCACTCATTAAGGGTAGTCTTGCAAGTAAGTTATTTTATAATTAAATTTTGTAGTTTTACAAATACTCATAGCTGTGTACTGAAGGGAGATGAGAGGATTTACTAAGTTTATATTGCTTGATTAAATAGAGGTCCTTTAAATTGCTAGTTAATGGTGCTTTAAATTGGAAAATAAAAGGTGAAAATGACTTAATGAAATTAAACATGCAAAGTTAATTTCTAATATACTTAAGCGGATGAAAGTAAAATAAGGTGGAGACTAAACAAGAATGTGAAGGAGACAAAAAGTAGGGAAATATGCACACACTTTCTCATTTGCATATTTTGATTTGTGTATAATATGAGCACAAATTTAGTTACTTTGATATAATGGATTACAACTGCGTTCTTATGTTTACTCAAATTTTACCCAACACACACTCAAAGCTAATTTGTTTTTGGTTTTTGAATAATTAGTCCCGAACCTGAATTTCTATTTAGCACACTCTTTGGAATTATCTTAAATGGTAGAGCTGATTTTGAAGAAAAAACTTTTCTTTTAAATTCAGTACAAGAATACTGATAATAATTTACCTCGTAATAATTAAGTTTTTACTTAATTAATTCACCTGACTTTAAAAGTAAACCATTAAAAATGTCATTTACAGTAGGATAACAATATTTCTTTCCATACCTAATTACTATGATATCTGATTGTAATTCGTACAGGCATAATCTTTGACAAAGTCACAAGAGAGATATATAATATTATGTGGACATAGTTTTGACACAGACTCTTTTGTTACTGGTGTATAAAGTGTTTGGATATTTTTGATCATTTTCTAATGTAGGTTGTATAGTTACACTACATCCGAGTGTGGCTCTTAACAAAAAAAAAATTCTTTGTAATTGTAATCTTCTTTTCAACTAAAAATTGTAAGAGAGGATTTGACAATACATAATTATTTTGTGAATCAGTAATAGAGTAATTTTACATTTTAAAAACTGTTAAATTTTTCCCAGTATTAAAATTTAGGATAATCGTTACTGGTATATAGATCAGCACGAAAAATAAGCGAGAGGGAGGGAGTCATGAATAAAACTAAGAATTTCATAAAACTACATGAAGGCTAAAAATCTCTCCGTCTTCACCTGGTACGGGTAATATCCAACATCTTGCAAGAAAAATAGATTAAAATTAGAACACGCCATTAAATTTTGTAATCGTGCAAACGATCTTAGCGAGTACACTGAAGAGAGACGAGAGGATTTAAAACATTTACATTGGTTTATTAAATTAAGAGAAGTGGTTAGATAGGGGAAAAAAGTAAGTATGACTTGATGAAAATTAAACTTGCAAAGTTAATTTGTAATTATACTTAAGTGGATTAAATTAAAATAGGGTAGAGTCAAAACAAGAACTTTAAGGAAAGTAAACTTAGAGAGAAATTTATACACAAACGTGTATATTTGCTTGTTTAAAATATACACACAAATTTAGTTACTATGTTATAACGGAACACAACCGCGTTCCTATGTCGAACCTAGACTAGTTTCGTCTGATTTAAAGCCAAAGTAAACTTCGTTTTTTATTAAAATCTAATTTATCATTTATTCTCGTACCTAAATTTCCATTTGCTCTCTATTTAGCACATTTGTTTGAGTTATATTAAACTAAAACGCTGATTTTCAAAAGAAGGAAATACTTATTCATTTCTGTACAAGAATATCGTGAATGATTTTCAGAATAGTTTTCAATGGAAGTTAATAAGCTTTGAAATACAATAAATTTATCACAATTAAATTTAGCAGTAGTCGAGACGTTTGATTTTTGTTGGGATGGATATTTAATTTTGTTTTTCGTATAACCTTTCATTTGCCGATCGCGACCATTTTGTAATACATTCAGTTCTGAAAGTTGCACAAAATGAACTGTAGAAAGACCCATAAAGTCCTAGAGTAGAAGAATGGTTGATATAAAGATTTCACATTTTCAAACTATGACGTCATTTTGATACATTTATTTTAATGACAATCATTGTCAGCGAATAGTAAAACCTAGAGGACTAGAATTACTGCTATTCTTGGCAGATTTTCGTTTTCAATTTTAAAATTATGTGTTTTATAAAATTTGTAATAACTCTTTTATTTTGTTCTAAGTAAAATACGTTTAAAGCATTAATTGATAAAGAATTAAAACCTGTCCAACACGAGAAATTGTGTGGCGTTGTAGATAAAATGTTATTTAATAAAAGTATATTTTACGTTTGAAAATCGGCAAAATTTTAAATTTACTAAACGAATTTTGGTTAATAAACTTGTAGAAATTAATAAAATGAACTTGCATGGTACAACGTTAGAAATAAATGGACCAAAATTACAACCACTACAGAAATACTGTATAAGAAATTTGATAATAAACTTGTACTGCTCAACATTATTTAGATGCAGATTTAAAAACAGCACAACATGAGCAATGATGTGGGGTTGTATATAAAATGTTATTTAATAAAATAACATATTTTGAAAATCGCCAACATTTTGGAAATTAATGATATTGCTTAACCGAAAATTAAAACGATTTGCAAAAATGAATCTGCTTGTCACAACGTTAGCAATAACCAAAATAGACCAAAATTGCAATTGGAGAAATAAACTTGTACTGTTGAACCTTAAAAAAAACCTACATTTAGTATTCTCTCTATACTGAATATATTTAAAATTTAATTCAAGGAAACTATTATAAGTAGTTATAACTATTATAAATGCAATTACGCAATGTAAATGTGGTAATGTTTTCTCAACTCACTTTACTTTTATCAGGTTCATTACTGTAATTTCTAGTTTACTTTGACTTTCACACATATCCGTGGTGTAAGGAAAGTTGCGATGGTACAAAATATAAATCTTGAGTTTTCAAGGTAATAACTGTTTAATGATCCCGAAGAAAAGTAGCCTTTTAAATGATTTCTCTTATCCGTTAGTGCAGTGCTCTGTAGACCAAATGACTGAATTGACTTTGATAAAAATTTATATATGAGTGTATGTTGGCTGTAACTCGAATTATTTTTTAACATTTTTTATAAACAAATATTTCGTGTATCGATCATAAAACAAATACATAAAACATAACATAGATATCTTTAAAATCAGGATTAACGATTTGTATCAAACTGTAAACCTACTAAAAATTTGCAACTAAAAGAGGAAAGTAAAGAAATTAGGGCATATAATCTCCGTATGTACTATTAATCATACAATATAAAGATGTGTAATAATGTGAAGAATATCACACAATAAATATTTCTAAAGAAATGAGTTTTTAATAAAATCATACGATAATAAATAAATGTTATAAAAATAGTGTTAATTCGCTACCTGATATAAGGGTTTTATATCTTTGCTCTAAGACAAATTCATCTTCCATGGAGTTTCGTACAAGTAGTAAGGTCTTACATTTTCACCCCGTTGCAGAAAGTTACTCTTGATCATCGCGGCATCTTATCTTTCTGTATCAGATATCTCTAATCACTGGATTGTTTTGAAGAGGATCGATCCAGGTTACTTGACCGATGGTTCTTTTGGAGGTTTTTGAAGGACCTGCTTTTGAAGGGGCTTATAAAACAAGACCAGTAGATTTAGACGAGCTGATACGTAGAATCAGGCAAGCTACTGGACTTATCACGTGAAATTCGAATATGAAATTCTATGTTGATAAAAAAATTAAGTTTAAATATCTTTAGAGATATCTCGCAATCTATTTAATTTATTCTAATTTACATGATAGATACGAGGTCTTTAATGAAGTGAGCATTGTCTATATACAAATTTTTCGTTTAATATAGTGCACATTATATTTACATTAAAATATTGTTAAAGTAGTGTATAAAATTCAATATATTGACAGATATGTAATAGTTTGATGGAGATTAGGTTTTTCGCCAAACACACATCAGACATTTCATCACAACCTCGAGATTGGAAAGAACGAAAGGATAGAAAGGTGAAGTAAAGAAAGGTGGTATTATCTTAGTGCTGAGGAAGGTAAAGGCTCCAGCAATCCAGCGAGACGGCATTCGGTATGCCCCTCACAAAAGTCTGACTACCTTTCTACATAAATGTGTTTGGCCTGCAATAAACAAACTGCTCGATTTATTGTATGACGTAACTGCTTACTTTTACCCATATTTAAAGTATTTGAAATAATCGTTTCTGATACAGCCATCAGCAATAAAAACACACGGGAGGGGGGGGGGTAGAAAGCCAAACTAGGTGAAATATTTATAGTTAATATTCCCTAATAAGTGGTTTAATCTAAGGGAAACAAATTTTTATTTATGGTATTATATATTTGTATAGGTTCATGTTTACGTTTAAATCCTATAATAGTATAATGTGATAAACAACATTATTATTAGGCCTGTAGATAATTGCTAATTCCATCCACCATAGGCCTAGTCATATCCAATGCAGTGTGTAAAGGAGGGTATGTTAATTTAATCCTTCTATTTACTGGTTGGTTTATTTAATGATGTAATTGTATCATAGACACAGTTGGAGGCTAAGTTTAGCTAATCAATGCTCTTGCTTAGAAGAGGAAAAATTAAATAACTTGTTGCATAAATTACCATCTTGGGTTTATTTAGACTAGACATAAAAAAGACCAATAATGATCCGTAATTTGGAAAAGAATTTATATGATAAAATCTACGAATTATGGAATAATTACTCCATTTAAAATTTATACATTAATCATCTTTTTTAAAATTCATAATGGCGAACAAAATATTTTCACTTTTTGAATTTTCTACAATATATATATTTTAATGAAACTTAGATCCTCCATGTTCTAAAATACGCTTAAAAGTCCTACAATTTTTAATTTCCTCAGTACAATTTTCTAACCACAATAAAATTTAATACATTTTTTCTAAAAAATATATATAAAAAAAAATTTAGTTCATATACATTCGCTTATTCAATAGTTCATAATAATTTTACATAGTACATTCTGAACACCTGTTTCAAGATGGAGATCAACTAATCGATAGCTACAAAAAAAATTGATGAATCGTCTGCAATGAAATTTATGCGAACTCATCACTGCAACTGAATTTATAAATAATCACAATGTCCGATTTGGTGGCATTTGTATTACACCCTCTCTGATTTATTTCCGCAATATATGGTTTTATCAGGGTGTAATGGTAAAGTCAGACACACGAAAATACACACATATTCATTGGAAATATTTTGTAGTTTTTGAACTATTTATACACAGTTTAACCTCAATAGATTTGAACTAAATACAAGTGTGTATAGTTTACGAATAAAAGTGAATTATGTCAATATTCATTTAAGCAAATAGTTTAAATAATCCCACTTTGGATCTTGAAATCAAAATTGTAAGAATTATATTGTTATTTTTTGGATAAATATTTGTGGAATAAGGTATATAATACAAAAAAATATTTTCCTGAAGTTTATGCAGGAACATTATAAAGCCAACAAAGAGTTGTAATTACTCAATTTTTATGTAGAAATTCCAGATATCCTACTTAATTAATTAGTATCACAGTGTGTGTTCACTTTAAAATATGCCTGTAGATATTTGTGTGTTTGTGCGTGTGTGACGTTAGTTATTTGCTTCGACAAAGTTTGTTCAAGAATACTAAGTAATCATAGTAGTTCTTAATGATGTGAGATTATAAAACACATTCCTTACAATATAAGGGATAGTTTAAATTATGTTCTGAAATGTTTTTCGTTCATTGTCGGAGCTTGTAATATTAGGCTGTGTATTTCCACTTCCAGAACGAATGCAATCAATTTCAAAACTACATCTGCCAAGAGAACGTATAGTATAACAGAAACACTTCTGACGTCACATAAGATCTGTATTGAATGTGATTGCAAAAATAATCTATCATTGTAGGGCATTGTGAATCTATAATTGAAACGTTATTATAAAAGTCTAATTAAAACAGTAATAGTTAACAATAATTACAAACCGATTTTTAAGTCATTGCGTATTTGTTTTAATTGAATAAACATCTGATAACAATTTGTAGCCGGTATATGCACATAGTAACATATATATAAATGTCAACAAACTCCTTAATACTTGCTACGTACTCATTGATTGTCTGGAGTACTAACACTACCACAATGGCGACTGTAATACTTTTATTTGAAAAAAAAAACACTAAAATGTACTCTTTTCATTAAAATATTTGTCTGAAGTTAGAGGTAAGACAATCAACTTGACAAACATATAAATGATATCACAATCAGCCTGTTTATAATTTCCAGGAATAATAAGTACGAAGGGCAAGTTATTTTATGAAGCATTGAGAAGGAATATGTCCAACAAAGCAAGATATTTTTCACAGGTCTACATATCAAATGTCAAATAAAATAGTTTTCCAGAAAATACTAAACTCCCCTTCTCAGTAATGCAAGTGACAGCGGCAACAGCTGTACAAAACTCAAGAGAATCTTTCAAGTTTTATTTTGATATAAAATGTCTATACAGACTTTTCCTCTTTTCCGTGTGAAAGTATAAAATAACTAAAAACCTGTAATTACTGAATATTTAACCCCAATTTACATTAGTGTATCGGGAGATTTATAGGCTCAAATCTTAAATATGAAGTAACGTATTTACCACTTAAATGTATCACCGTTCTCTATATTAGGTTGTTGTCTAAACTTCCTTTGCAGTTATGTTTTTTATACTAAACAATAAGGTGCGTTTATTAAATTCTTGTGAGTAAGAATTTTATACAATTGGAAGTGAAGTTTCGCAACACCTACGAAAATTTTCAACTTTTAAAAAAAGAAAGATAATACGCTTTTTTATGGTAATTGAAATGAAAACTGAGGACAACGACGGTGTCACTTGAATGTCGTCTTGTTGAAGTGATTTCTTTCAGTGGGAATTAAAATTTGATAATTAATTATCGATTTTAAATTCTCCACGAGTTCCTTTAAATGTTTTAAGTATGATTGCAAATTTACTTTCACGGATAAAGTTGTTTAAGGTAAATTAAAAATTATAAAAAAATTATACTTTTGTTTCTTTAATAATAATTTTCATCTACTTGTAGTGATTTAACAATTAAGGATTTTACGAGTTTGATCCTTAATTAGACAAATTTATTTGGAGTAATTTAAAAATTCTGGATTATATGATATTGCTCCTTATCTACAAGAATAACTTTAAAGTAATTTGAACATTCTGGATTACAAGTGTTTGCTCCATATTTACACTAATTATTTGGAGTAATTAAAAAATTCTGAATTGTACGAGTTTGAGCCTTAATTACACAAATATATTAGGAGTAATTTAACAATTTTGGTTTATACGAGTTTGATCCTTAATTACACAAATTCATTTGGAGTAATTTAAATATTCTAGATTATATGAGTATGCTCTTTAAAGATCCAAATATTTATATACTTTTAGAAAGCTGTTGAATGAAATACATTTTTATCAGATGCAGTTCATTTACCTTTTATAAAAAAGGTGGATAAAGTAAATAATTCATCAACATCTTTTGTGCAATTTCTCTTGCAAATCCAATCTAAATAAACGACAGATTAAGAGACTAGTATTGTTACAAGGTAGTGTTTGTTTTGTTTTCTTCCTATGAAATAGAAAGTAATAATGTAAAAGCTAGAATCTATATTCCATTGATATTTGTAGTTTATCATAGTGTTTGTGTAAACGACATAGTGATAGTGTGTTATCATCATGTTATTGTATAAGTGTTTGTGATAAATGTTATTGTATTATAGTGTAAGAGTGAATAGGAAGTGCTGCCTCCCCAAGGAGTGTATCTTTAGTAGTCTCTGAATCAAGTAAATGAAACTTAAATATATATTGGCCAGAATTTAGTTGATCTGGGAAAGACTTGTGGGACAGTAAATGGGAAACATCTCGTGGAAAGACAGACGTCCTCTACCCAGAGAGGAGTGGATTATTTAGAGAGGAGAACTGGGAAAGTTGAAGCGTAGAACACTACTAATAACTGGGATTATAGTTGTAAATATATATATATATATATATATATATATATATATATATATATATAGAGAGAGAGAGAGAGAGAGAGAGAGAGAGAGAGAGAGTACATCTCAGGTGCTGTTTTTCACTGCCTAAGAAACCATACTATATGGACAATACTAAGTTTTTAACAAATGGTCTAAAAGAGAGAAATATTGTAAAATATATTTTGAATTTTTCGTTTCATTTCAATAGGATAAAAGTAATGTATTTCAATAAGAGAATAGAATTGCGGTTATTTTTACTACCTCTCGTGTTCGAGACGTTATAGTCATTATAAAAAAGAGAATTAAGGCAATGGGAGTTTACACGATGTAGAGTTCTCTGATGCAGAAAATGTATTTAGGCATCACATGTATGTGTTCATTGAATTGTAGAATAACGTGTGAATCAATTTCGCTCATTTCACTTTTCTAATTAACCAGTAAGAAAAGTATTTGAGTAGTGTTAATATAAATAACATTTTTTATAAGGTTCCATGATTTTTTAAACCCACTGGAACACATTTAGAATATTTTATAATGAAGTATTTTTGTGTTATTTTTAACACGTAAATTTTATGTGGGACAGGTGTACAATTGAATGTTAAGGGTCGGGACTATCAGCAATCAGTCAAAATTATAGTTGGACCCAATTAAAAGATTTGTTTTGAACTGTGTTGTAAACATAATATCAATGTTAATAACACTATGAAAACAGTTGTTAAATAAAATCACGTGTAGTTAGTTATTTATATATGTTTAAAACTCATAAAACTTGATATCTTAAAAGGTATTTTTACTCCAAGACCTTACGAAAACCATCAAAATATTAGCTTAAATATTTTTAATATATTATTTTAATTATATATGATAAATATATTAAATCATGAAAATTGATCTTGGAGAACTCAAAAATTAGTTGCTAAAAATTGCCTTAATTTGTATGAATTTCCAAGAACTTTTATTTTCACCTCTAATGGAAATTCTAATCTCTAATTAATATAAAATTAAAATAAGTAACTGAAATTTTGGTATTAAACAAAGGTGTAAATCCATTTATAGGAATATCATAACGCTTCTGTTGTGTGGTTACTATTTTCACGTGATACGACGCTCCGATGAATTCACTATTTACTAAACCCTATACTGTCTTGTAAAAAGTGTTTAATTCAAAAAGAAAGTACAGCTTAAGAGTAGTAAAAAAGAAAAATGGAAATCGTTTCGGAGAACTAAGAAATATCTGCTCAACATTTAGATAATATTGATTAATAATTATTGGGGTTTTTTATGGACATAGAAAATATTATCCTCCTCACAATTTGGCCTTAACGCTTAAAATGTTAATGGATTAACTGCTGGACTTTGTCGTATAAAAGGTCATCTCCTTGACATTAAAAAGATGTTTCTTATGCCAAAAGGTTTTTTATGATTTATGATTGTAAATGTGTTACAAGGATATTTGTTTTAAAATGAATTAAAAACTCTCTCTGTGTGAGACCCTCTGAGTCTGAGAATAATCGGTTTACCCTCTGACTTATAGAGAAGTTATTTACTATCTGTGGTATTATGACTGGAATATACGATATGAGTTTTTTATTTCTTAAATAACTTAAAATTTTGAACTTTTAGTTATTAAAAAAGAACAAAAAATTTCGACGCTCTTGAATTAGCTTCCATAATTTTGATTAAATTTTGCTCAGATATTGCCTTTATATAGGTCATAAGTAAGTTTCTTTGTCTACTATCTCATTTAAAAATAATGAGCTGTGTCATAAGTATTGAAGAGAAAAAATAATCTCGAATAACAGAAGTTTGTTTATTGTATTTAAAAACTGATAATCTTTTAGTATTTTCAAAATTTATATTCATAGCATAACGGTTGATTAAAAAACAAAACAAAGAATTTAAACAAGGGTGGAAAAGTGGTAAGGCAGCTGAAGAAAATGAATTTAAATATTACATCCACAATATTTTATATTTATGAATACATAATTTTTTTGTCTTTTCATATTATTAGAAATATTTAGCTCATTTTATTTATTGGCTAATGTCCAACCTTTGATAGCGCTAGCAGATCTAGTTTAATTACATTACAGAAGTTTAACATTCCCAACAAATTAGTAAGAGTGATCCAAATAAAAATGAATAATAGTAACGCTAAAGTTAATATTAATATTGCCCTTAGCCGTAGTTTACCAATTGCAACAGTAGTAAGAAAGGGGGGGGGGGCGTTAACAGACAACACTTTTAAATATTGAAAATAAATTAAATGTCAAAGGAAATGAATTTCATTCATGTAACCAAATCTGTAATCTAGTTGCAAGAAATGCTCAGTCGACCAAAGAAGTATTTAAATTCTTGAAAATGGAAGGCGAAAAAAATAGGCGAATGAAAACGATGTATATGTATGTTGGTCCAAAAAATACCACAAGGGCAATTGGAGGGGTATTCTTCTGACAATGTGAGGTCGTTCACTTATCTCAGTGGTAAATTGAAAAATTGTATTTGAAATAAACATAAAATTAAGGCCAGAAATCCTCCATATTTTGCCAACATTAAACAATGATATATCAATTTAAACAACACTCAAATTATGTCAGATCTTAACAAGATCAATTACAATATATTCTGAGGAGACATGAGCGCTTTGTGCATCCGTTCTCAACCTTTCCGAACACCCATTCTAGGATGACATCATTTCTCTTGTTAAAACATTCACCATATTAAAACAGTCCCAAACCAATTTGGATTAAAAAATGAACGATTATTGCTTTCACCGAAACATAGGTGTCTGAAGATAGAGTTTTGCGTAAACAGGTGATTCATGAAATTGATGTTTTATCGGATGCAATTAAATAAACACTTCACGGTAGAATATAGTACACAATTTATGAATATCTTTTGTGGAATTTGTTTATGGATTATACGTAAGAAGAAATAGATTTTGATGAAATGAATGTTTTTTTCTGTATATCCAGTGAAAATAAATAAACCATTATAATGATCTGATATCATTAAAAGAAAAGTTAATTAGTGTTTTTCTTTCTCCTTGTATTGGTGTGAAAATCTGTTTATTTTGTACTAACTTTCTCATGCTTTCGCATATAATAAAAATATAGTTGTGTTACTAATTCCACAATTACATTATTGTTTTGTTAGAATGTATTGGCTAAACTCGGAAATATTGTTGTGTTTCTTGGAAAAAGTTCAAGTGAAAACATTTGTGCTAAGTTTGTGCACTATTTATTGGAAAATTTAATTATTTTATGGAAATCTATTCTAGCTTCTAAAAAACAGTTTGATTTATAGAACTTTACCATAACCCCATCTTATTCGTTTTTCGTCAATACACAATTTTGGCAACAACCATCGTTCTCCGAAAGTTTAATGGGAAGTTGCCAAACCATATTGTCACATAACATCAATACACGTTACATATTAAAAGTTTATTGCCCATGCAGTACGATCTGAATTTATAAAGACATATACACCTAATATAGCAAACCTCTACCCTAATGCAAAAATGAAGGGATATATGTAAATAACACAAATACAGCATTCTCAGTTTAAATTCAGAAGATTAAAATATAAACTGACACTTTGCAGTTCTGAGGAAAAACGCAGCTTTTCTCACATGTTACATAAAATGGATCTATATAGAATAAAATTCCTGTCAGATATTCTCACGGTTCCTTAAAATCTTCATAACGACCTTGAGCTCAAGAAACTCCCTTTAAAGTAAGCTGAACTTCCGTAGAGCAGAAATGATACAGAATTATTTCTCATTAGCTCCGTTTCGACAAACGTGAGAGGGGATTTCACGGAAGATGTGACTTTTCGCGAGTTCATCAATCAGCTAATTAAGAGATACATAATTACTTTAAATTAAATATAAAGCTAATGTGTAATTCCAGCTCCATGAGTTTGATTGCATTACATGGTAAATAGATAGAGTCGAATAGATAGTTAACGTTCATTTTGAGCTCTTCTGTTGATTCTCAGATCGTTAATATCGAGTCCGCAATTTTCAATATGAATGAATAGAAAGATATTTTTATCAAAGTCAACCTTGCAGTTACAAAAATAATCAACTACAATCTTTGAGCTGGATTTCATTTTTACCAACAACTCAAAAGTTTACTCCATCTCAGAGTTTCAGTTAAATCAGCTGATTTATTTAATTGTGTTGAGAAGCTTATAGAGTAATATTGAGTTCCCACAATCCAAGATACAAATTATGGTTTGAAACTAATCCATAATATGTGTTTTACTAGATAATCCTCTGCCTAATGTCTCTCTCAAGGTTATCTTTATGTATATGAAGTAAATTTATTTTTACTTGGAAAGAAGAAACATGGGAAACTTTAAGGGAGGTCTCGAACTCTAAATCTATTCAAAGCTTGGATGTAGTGTGTCAGTCTAGCACCATATTTGTCATCTTAAATTTATATTGGTAGAAGAGTCAATACAACTTCCTCTTTGTCTTAGCCACAACCTTGTTCTCTGAGCCACTTAATATCTGATACAACTCCATCATGGTCTGTCTTCAAACTTCATATCAACAGAAGTAGATGATTTGTCCTAAGTTAATTTATCATGAAGGAGCAGTGCAGAGCTCGAAGACTTTGGTGTTTGGGACGTGAAGGTCGGATTCATTTTTATTATTTCGCATTGTAGTTGGCCAGTGTTTTTTGAATAATAAATGTTTATTTTGTGTTTAGTTACTACATGTCTCTTTCCAGGGACTTCTTGTTGTGATTTACCCTATTCCTGGGCTCTTTTGTACCCAGTAGCTTCTGTGTAATATTGAAGCTCCCTGTGTCCAGGACAACCTATGATAGTTTAAGAAACCTGATATTTTGCTAGGTAATGGTACAGCTAACTAATGCTGGTTAGGTTGAATAAATTCACTATATTATATTTCACCCTGTGTGCAACCCGGTTTTTACTCCTTTACTCTGAGGATGAGAGTAATTAAGGGCAGAGGAGTTTTGGTTCGAAGAACGTATCCTGTAAAGACATGACCTGTAGCGTAGCGTTTGTGTTAAATTGTCTATGTATTAGAGTGAAAGTGTATGAGAAAGGAACGCCCTAAACGAATCGTCTCCTTAAGGAATTCATCTTACAGTCATCCCTGACGGAAGATTTGGAAAAGTTCATGAAATTTAAACTAATATTGATTTCGATAAAAATTCTTGATAGGATAGAAAATAGGGACAGGTCTGGATGGAAAAATGTAGTAGAGAACCCTTAAAGGGAATATAAGGATACCCTTTACTCTGAATAATTTATGAGGATTTAGAAAAGACGACTGTGTAATTTGAAGAGTAGGACGCTCATAATAACTAGGACTGCAAGTTGAGTACTTGTTTTCCTATTTGTAACCGATAAGAAAGATTCAAGGATTGGGACGTAAAATTCAAACTTATTATTTAATATAAAGACAAAAATATTTGAACATCAGTAAAAGAAAACAAAATGTCGTCAGTCTTTTCGTGGTTATTTTCTTCTTCTCGTAAATGGAAAACGTAGAAAAAGTATAATATTTAGGTAAAATATAATTCATGGTAAAATGATTTTACACGATTTGAAAACCTCTGTTGTAGGAAATGGATTTTCTCATTACGTCAGTCCGAAGATGTGTTCAGTGAACTGAACTCTCGGATCAATTTTGCTTATTTCACTTTTCCTACTACTACACACCAAGAAAAGTGTTTTGATGACGGTAAAATTTCGATATCGCTTTTGATACGGTTCTTAACAGAAATATATACAATTTATAATGATGTGTGTCTGTTGTCCTTCTGCGTTTGATATTTTATCACAAGTTTCAATAATAACATTAAATTAATCCAAAGCTTACAAGTTAAGGGTAAAACCCGAACTTAAATTTATAAATATTTGAATTAAGATTTTTTACTATCCAAATTCTTTTAAATTAGTAAAATCAATTCCGTGCAAAATATCTGCGCGTTTCTTTCGAGTAATGATGTAAGCCTTAAACCTTAAATTAAATCATGAGTTTATCAGAGTAAATAAAAATTTCAAAATACGAAGTTTAAGATTTGCAAGTAGATTATCTTCCAAGGTTTAGGAGATCTTATGAGTATGTATTGGATTAGAAGGTAAAAACCAATTAACTTTCATATTATAAATTATGAATATCCCCTGGAACTACTACAAATAAGTGCCAAAAGCTGTTTAAATATGTATACATTTTTCAAAATGTTTCATATTATTTTTTACGTAGAGAATTAAAATTAATAATAATTAAAAATATGTTTTAAAAGAAATTTCCACTTCAACGTGGCATTATAAATCAGAATAATACAAATTGGTCCGAAGAATCTTTAAAAATTGTGTATTAAAGTATTTCTAAATATATTTTGTCATGGGTTTCCATTTGATGGATTTGATATGAAGAAGTACAAATTTGGCATTCACGCTTACATGGTTAAACAACTAATTGCTGAACATATTCCACATAAAGGTCATCTCCTGCTTATTAACAGGGCTTTCTTTCTTAGAAATTGAGGAATTGAGAAGAGTTTTAATCCATAAAAAAGTAGAAACAAATTATGTACATTAATTTTTTTGTTTGGTTAACGGAATATTTTCGCTTGAAATAGTATGGTGATATGCCTACAGCTTGCCGAACCTTTCACCATATTGAGATTACCTGGCTAATACTCTTCTCCAAGACTCTCCATTGAAAATGTCCCTCTGAGAGACATTAACTCCAGAGAGACATTAACTCAATGAAAAAGATTTCGCATATTATCTAGACAGAGCAAATTATTCTGCCAAGTTTATTGAATAGAATAAGAACGGCCTATTTTGGGGTAAATGTTACTAATGAATATATATATATACACACACACACACACTTTATTAATTAACACAATAAACTCCTGGTTAACTCATATGTATTCTATTTATACAAGTAGTATTACAAACGGGGGTATTTACATTGATTGAGTTTGTTGTGATTTCTTTTATCTAACCTTTAGTCTGTATCATTTGACAACAAGTTTAGACTATTTACTTCCTAAATAACATAAATCATTGTCAATATTAACAAAACGCCCTTTAATTCGTTTCGACATTTACAGTAAAGTTTTGCTCAATGGTAGCCTCTTCCAGGACAAGTAATATCTTTGAAATTGAAATATAATAAAACTGTTAACTAATACATATATATTTAGTACTGGAAGTATACTGAATTAAAATGAGCAACACTTATTGTGAATCAGCAGTCATTAAATAACAAAATATACAAATATTTACAACACAAGTAAATCGCTTTAACTCAAGACAACGATTAAATGACTATGAAAGGATGATGAAAGGTTTACTTCACTTACACAAAACCTTAATTTTAAATTGTCGTTATTACTTGATACTTTTTAATATTTGAACAGTAAGGAAAGTGCAAATTTAAGTTGAAATAGTTGAAAAGGACCAAGGATTGTAATTATATTCTGCTATATATGAATTAAAGTGTTCTCAAAAGTTTCAATTGTATATGTGTCTACGTTGGCTAGAATATATTAAGCGCTTTTATGTGTTCTGTTTTATCACAGTATATTTAAACTCTAAATTAAATTACACAAGATAACATAATAGCAGATAATAAATCATTTTCACTCGTAGGACTTTTATCCGTGTGGAAATTTGTGACATTATCAATTATGTATGTCCAGTTGTGCTCTTGACGTCATACATTATAAGATCTCGGGTTAATAAGTCTGTGTGATGGTTCAAAATATTTGTTAAGAAAATGAAAAGAAAAAAAAAAAGAAAAATTGGAGACGATCCTCGATTGTTGACTAAAAACTGAATTTGTTACTGTATCTCAGTAAACACACAACCGATTTGTATTTGACCTGAACAGGTTTATAAAAAAAGCTCGATTTATGAAATTCTCTCTGTGGACTAAAATATTAGACGTCATAAGTTATCTCAATACAATAACGGCAGTAATAAGACCTCGATAGAGGTTAGCACTGTTAGATATTTAATGGTACAAAATAGCTTACCAAAAAAAGAGGTTTGTTATTAACCTACAATTTTGTGGTTATTTTACCAAACAGACAATAACCAACTTCGTATTCTTAGGAACCAACTACGTACTGAGTAATATCTAACAGGGTGTTCAAGTTCCTAATCGATTAAGGTCTACTGCAATTAGAGTGATATGGAATAGAATCATTGACTTCAAATATCTCAGTTCATAGATCGTATAACTAAAATCGGAATAAATAACTAATAGTGTCTTCATTGATTTGTCTAAAATTGGCGAGTTGAGATTCATCCTAGTTATCTCACGTATACCTCAAAACTAATGAGCAGATTTTTTTTTTAAGTAAGCGTACATATACAATGTATCTTAGACAAGAGCCGCTGTTTACAGGTGACTCAAACATTTTTTCATGAGAATTTTAATCTCTTAGGTATCTCTGTGGATAAAATATCCCTCCGAATCCTTGACATGAAATATAAACAATTTAATAATTGGCAACTGTAGTTCAAGTCATAAATCCGAATATTACATTTTATACTTTTAAGACGTCGCGTGTCTTTTACGCTCAGAGTAAAAGTGGTTGTTTCTCATAAAAACTTTATTATACAGTGTACAAGTTTGCAAAGATTGTTTAAATGGAAAATGAGATCAGTCTGAATAATATGAAGTTATTGTAGCTTCTTCAGACGAAGGACTTTCTGAGGTTCTTTATGATAAACGTTATTTCTAGGGTGACTTCTTGACTTACTTGGATTTAATTTATAAAATATTTGTTCAAATTATTCATTATTAACTTATTACTAAACAAAACTAAGTCAAAGTTTTTAAATAAAGATTTATATTATCAATTCCAAAATTGGGGGAAAACGACCAATTGTTTGTTTCTTATTCCAAATCTAAGTTCTTACGTTTATGATAATTGGTTGAACACAACACGTTTTAAATAAAAACCACACTGAAATTCAAAATGCAATGGCTTAATAAATCAAAATTTAATAAATGTTTTGTTGCAAGCTAAATACTATTTACGATACTACATGAGCACTTTAAAATGATGCTTTTGGGTTACTTTATTTTGTTCAGATCTTTGTAAATACAAAGCCGCTGGGAGTCTAGAAACCGAAACATTTTATATATTTTCGTTCGACTATTTATAGATTGAACAAATCTGAATGCTGTTTTATAAATTTAATTCCGAGATCTGGACGTCAAATGGAGTAATTACGAGGAGAAATTATTTCTATGTAAATTTTCATGCAATTTTGAATATATTCTTCCTTTCTAGGTAGTCTGATTGAGTTCTTAACAAACCGTTTATTAATTGTTACCTTTGTTATAATTAACACCTTATTTTTTGTTATTTTTTAAATAACTTTAGGACGTATATTTTTTAAATCGTGGTTATCCCATCGCTTTACATGGTTTAGAGGTGGAACCTTTCAATTTCAAAGTTATTAAAAAAAGTAAGACCTCACATAATTGTTCATTTACAACCAATGAATGAACGTTCAAAACAGAAAACTAATTAAAGAAGAAGCACAACATTTTTCAGATTATATCCTTTTTGTTACATGATTGGAATATTGATCAACTTGGTGGACATCTCTGAGGTTAAAACCACTTTCCAAGTTTTGACTTTGCTCTATGGAATCTGTTATTATTTTTTTAAATTGCACTAAAATGATTCTGGTTCTTAGAATTTGTTTGAAAATGTCTGGTACTGAAATTGCGTAAGCACCGAAATGAAAAGTGTAATTTATTGAATCATATAAATTACATTTATATACATATACAGGCCTATATCACAAATAGAAAACGAGAACTCAATGTTAGAAATTATTGGGAGAAGGGGAGGGGGTTATATTTTAAAGAGTTGTGATCCTGATGATATTGAGAAATAAAGGACATTCAACTATCCTTTTTGAGAAAATATTAATTTGAGAATATGTTACAATAAATAAAGGTGTATAATCTCTGCTTTACTAATATTTACTACGTTAATTTCTTTCACAAACGTTTGTTTAAATTTAATTGTTTGCTTAAATTCATAGAATTTAATTAAAAAATAAAACAAATTATAAGAAAAAAGAGAAAATCAACATTAAGACAAAAATAACTTAAAACCAAATTTCACATAAAGCAAACTTTATTTGTGACAGTTTTGCTGTTAAAGCAACTTCAGAGAACTAAAGAAGAAAAGTCAATCTTCCTTTTCTTTAGTTGTCTGATGATGCCTAACGGCGAAACAACTCTCACAAATATTTTAATTGTTCGAACTCGAGATAATGTTCGGTCGCCTTTGTTCATTAAATTTTTTTGAACTTCGACAATCTCGGTAAACCAAATCAATCGAACAATTTTTATGCAATTAGTGATAACGCACATATAAACAATTATTAAAAAAAAAAAAAGTCACTAAGCAGTACACAAAACGGAGATACCATCGGAAACGTCAACATCGATAACAGTGCTCTCTTTTTAGTTAATTACAATGCAAATTTACCTGCATGATACTAGAAGGCTAAATTAATTTTCGTGGCATATTTACTAATCCTTCGGTATCCTATGCACTTCGAAACATGATTATTCAATTTATGCGTGATCACGTTGTTCGTTTATGCGAACTTGTATTAGTGAGATGCATTAATAATGTGATAAACTGTGAACAGTCATTAAATGTAGTCAAATAAATGTTTTTGTTTAAAAAGTAAAATATACAGTAGAGCATTTCTTTAAACAAATATAGACTTCTAGTAGAACCTAGAACGGAGGCATAAACAGTTTAATCAGAAAATGCTAAGCTGATTTTAATAATATATGATATGTTATAGCAAAATGTTCCTTTCTTTGTTCAGTATTTTCAATATGAGAGTAAATATTTAAGAAATCGGTTTATAAAAAGGTATAAATTTGAAGAAATGGACAGGCGGGGATAAAATGAACAGATCATTGAATTATTGGTGTTTTTGATAAACTTGTTTTTGTTGTTCGATTACTGTAAATTTCACAAAATAGAGAGATTTATAGTATCAGAGAACTATAAATTTAACGAAAACTGTTGACAAACTGAGTATTTTACTGGTCACAAAAGCTAAACAAATTTGTTGTTGACTGAATCCTTTGATTGAATGAGATATTTTCCTAATTATTTTTAAAGGATATATCTATAAATGCAGGAGCTATCGCTCAACAAATATAGAGTATACAACACCTTCCATACTTTCTGACTTATAACTTACAATGATCCTGGAAACTAGACTTTTGTATAGGTCTACATATGTTATTAAATATTTTATATAATATATATATATATATATATATATATATATATATATATATATATTCTGCTTAAAAGAGAATAAATAGACTGAATAGTTCGGAAGAGTTTAAAGAATCTATGAACCGAAATATTAATGGTCTAGAATGTTTAATAGAAGATAGAAGAAAGAAAACCCCGGGGGAAAGGAAAACATTTAGCGAAAGACAAAGATACCCACAGTGAAGGACAGGATTTGGAAAGGAGAACTGAATAAGTTTAAGAATAGGGTACCAATAACAACTAGGATCGCATTATGGGGTGTAACTCGGGTATGTGAGTTCTCGGACAGATGTGGTGATTCCTTCCTCGGGTAAGAATAATCCAAACACGGGGAATAAATTTAGAATTTTAGGCATTTAATTAAATCATTTAGAAGATTCTTATAACAAAGTCTGCATGGGACATATTTATCACGAAAGTTTAACGTGGAATAGGTTAAAAACTTAAGGGTAAAAAAAAATTTGTACAACTATATACCATTCACATGTAATAAAGTTATCCTTCTCACAAGATTACTTTGCCAAAACTTTCTAACTTACTGAGACAAAACCAAATACCAGTCAATCCCAAACATTATTAAATAGAACAAAATTCTAACACAAATTATCACAAATAGAACATTTATTTATTCAAACATGTTTCAACTAAAAATTAGTTTCAATTTAGTTGAAGATGGCGATTTTGTTGTTGAAACGTTTTAATAAATAAACGTACTATTTGTGAGAATTTGTGTTCAAGTTTGATTCTATCAAGTATACCCTTCACAAGTCAAGCACAATAACAAACTATATTGAGGACGTTATCAAATGTTTAAAAACCCTCAAAAATTTGATTTTGTACAATTTTGCTAAAATATAATAATATACTCCTTGTATATTTTTATATAATGCTCAATAAATATTTTTATTGTTTGTTATCTGAGAAAAATTTCAAATTTGAAACTTATTTGTTATGAAAAAATAATCGTAAAAGTTCAATTATCTAAAAAAAAGAAAAAGAAAAAAAGAAAAAAGTGATTTCTTTACAAGTTTGGTAAAATACGAAGATTTATAAACCATAAAAATGAGGATTATTACATTACAACAGTCGTAGTTCATTTCCATATATTCCAAAATATGGATTTAATAACTAATATTTAGATGTAATAAGACTTTATTGAAATAATATATATATATATATATATATATATTGTTTTCTCTTTGACGTACTCCCTACCTTAATTACCTGTATATCTACGAAGAAATTTATGTATATGTATACATATAAGTACAGTAAAAAAGCGGCATCAGTTCTTGAAATTCACGCCACATTTCGGTATTTATACATTACGAGGGCTTCTATAATATTACTGTTGGGTGTGTATACATATATTTACAATCTACGACGTTGTAGATCAAGTTTTCACAAATATTTGATAAAGCTAGCACTTTAATATAGCGGAATCAATCTTTACTACAGTTATTTTTAATAAGATATTTGACAAAACTTGTGTATTTAATGAAGTCTAAAATACGATCCAGGACTTGTATCTAAAGGTACAATACAATTTTATTGGTCATTGGTAAGCTTCGATATACTATTTCTCTTAACTAAGGAAATACAATGGAAGAGATTCAGTACTTGATTAGTGGGTACTCGAGTTACGAACTTCTGAAGTATAAATCACATAATTATGTGGGTTCGAATCTTTCCTCTTAAAAGAAAAACTGATTTAACAATTCGGTTACTCTCGTAAATGTTTTAAGCTTTGTGTTCCCAAGATTGAGAGATCATAAGGTGATTTCTATAATAAAACGTTTTAAGCATAATAATACTTTCCAATGAAAAGCGTACTTTCTTCGACGTAATATATCACAGCCATATATTTCATCCAGTATAATTTTTACCATCCAAGAATTCTGGACCATTAATGCCCCCGTTTTCCAATTTTTGTCGATTCTGCTTTCATCCTTGTAAATCCTCTATCTCAGGATCAATGTCAGTAAAGATATCTGTATTATTGCAATAACGAGGCTTCAACTGTTTGGCATTATTATGGTTTAAAGCAGGGTAGAAGTTAGTATCGGAAGTTTTTTTATATGTACAAAGATCATCAAAACAAAGTCTTAAATCGTCTATATATTTTAGATTGACAAGAATTAAACTTTAGAAGCTGAATTGTATTTTGGATATTTGGGTTTGGGATTGAATATGAAGACAGACAGATATTTAAAAACGACAATAATTTACTCGCCCTATGCAAAACCTATATATCCGATTGTATTGTGTTTTATAAAGTAACTTTACACAAAATATGGTTTATATTGTAAAATTAACATTGGTTTTTATTAACGTGTAATACGACATTTTCAGAAATATCATCTTCCTCTCTAAATATTAAAAAGGGTTATAAAATAAGAAGTACCTTTGAAACAATTTAAAACTTTTGTCTTTTAGTCTAACTGAATTTGACTTAGATTAAAAAAAAAATCTTGTTTAGATTCCAAAAAGTAGAAATATTTGAGTTATGATAAAACATAATTTAAGATTTATTAAATTTATTTTTGGCAACGTTTCCCCAATACTAGTGAAACTTATGTTTATGTGTAACTTGAGCCAAAATTAAAATTTTAAATCGGTGACCCAGTAAATTTGAATATAGTTTATTATAAACAACACGTTTTGATGAATTTCAATTTCATCTAACTGAACACAACTGAACACGATTTTGTCTCTACTTAATGTCGCAAAAATTTTGACTAATTTGTTTTTTAATGATTGCAAAAGTAGCTCTTTAATTAGCCCTTTCTTTATGTTTGGTCTTTAATATTCGACCATAACTTATTATGGTCGAATATTGGGTATACACGATAAAGTAAACGGAACAAAAGTCAATGTAACAAAATAAATCATATTTTTCAAGAGTAAATTATAAAAACAGGATCATTTTGTTTTGTTATTTCTTTGCATAAGGAAATGATTTATTCTGGTTTGTTATTACTTGTCAGATTATCTTACCCCCATACCACTCACTAAATCTCTAATAATGGATTACCCCTCTATTATTTATCCTTTATTCAAAATAGTGACAATTTTTGTTTAAATACGCTGTATTGACATCCTTTATAGACAATCATTTAATCAGAATATTACTTGCAACAAGAAAATTTTAAAATAGAATTGGACAAAAATGAGAATTTTATTGCCAAATAAATCAATTTTCTACACTACAGTACTTCCTACTTATACATTGAGGAAGCAAAAATTAATTAACTGTGTTTGTTTGTAATAACATCAAACCCTTAATCTTGTATTTATTTTGATTGGATTTATAGAAGTAAACATTCATTTCATTAAAGTATATTTCTTCTGAAAGATTTACAGAAGTTAATTAAATTTCATCTGATATACAATAAATTCCTTCTATCAGATTTCAAGAGTTATATAAATATTTGAGATGTATATAGATTTGTCCTTAGGGATAGATAGACAGATGCTTTTATTTTAAGGAGCGAAGTTAGCCACATCAAGTCTTCTCTGCCACTTAATCCACACAAAAATAAAATAAATATAATGGAAGTATACATAAAGTTGCTGAGGTAAAACTCGCTCTATAGGCATTTAGATAGGAATGGTAAAATAGTAGGTTCAGTAGTAGTTTTACAGATATTTCAGACTAAATCATGTTTCTATAGAAAAGGATAATTACTATTTATTAACTAGGTATTAAATATTTTCATGAAGAAAACTAGTGTAGTAACAATAGTGTTCTTAACAAATTTAATTTGAATGCCATCAGCACCTACTGCATTGCTACTCAGTTTACCATCAGCTTTTATAACATCCATACACTGGACCGTAGAGAAATTGAATATACTTGGTATACCTTGTTATTGTTAATCAATTTCCATCGGGCTCATTATTTATAGGAAGAAAGGTCACAAAGTTACGATTTAAATAAATTAGCCCAAACAGATGAATATTCAACAGAAATGATATTTCAACAGTTGAATGGTCTTTATATTACCAATACCCAGACTTTTAATATTACGCCATAGAGTTGCTGATGATTTGTTAGTGTTATTTATGTAATACATGTGCGAATAGTTTATGTTAGAATTAATAATTTTTACTTCACTTTATTTCTACGTTTTCGGTACAATTACAAATCATTTGAATCTTGACATTTTAGATTTGCATCACGAAGGTTTGTTAGGTGGCGAATGTCATTTGTAATTCAAAGCTCTAGAGGTCTGATTATACGGTTCTTCATAATTATAGCATGTCTGTCATAGATTTCAAGGAAAGTGTTATTGATTTGCCAATCAATTTTATCAATAATGTCAAGACTTTACTCATCTTGTCATGATTTGGACTTTACATCTCGTATAAACGCTTCCTAATTTAGGTTTTTGTAATTTCGGTAAGATGAAGATTTACTATATTTGACTGGATAAATAAGATCCGGAAGTACATGGGAAGAGAGACCCGGAGATGAGATTTGTACATGATAGACATGTGCAATTCAAAGCAATTCTGTAACTTTGTATAAGTGAGAAATTTAATATAAATTGCAACACTTTTACTAGTTTTGTGTAACCGGTTATTGCGGAAAAGGTTGTAAAGGCTGTAAAACCTTTAAAGAATTAATGTTAGTTTTAATGAAAGTTTGGGATAATGAAACCTGTTAGAAAATTGTCTAAATATCCTCTGCAGGACTAAACATTCTCGTGTGTAAATTTTAAACAAATTTCGAAAAGGAAGCTATTTGTCAAGCAAGTTTACGGTGAGTCAAATTTAACTGTCGGCGCCCTATTTCCTCCATTGTTACAGTGGGGTAACCAAAAAGGATAATCCTCTACCCGTAGCGTGATGATAATATATTAGAATAAAATATCAGTTACATATCATATACACAAATGAAAACAAATACATGACAAAAACTAAAAGAGTTAAGAGATACAAATTTTAAAAGCCCAATAGGAAACATACAATAAGAATTAATAAAACTTTACATGCTTTAAACTCCATGAAATATGATAGCAATAAATAAGGACGGTATTTAGATATCAATGTGTACGAGCTCATAAGTAAAAATCCAATTGAATATTATATTATAACAGCTAATTAAAATCAGCATTGATAAATCAAACTATTGAAAAATCATTTTAATAAATAGATTGCAACGCATAAAATTAGAAAACAGAACAACATAAAAGGACCGAAGGGAGACGACGAAATGATGTAAGAATATATTGTTCAGATATAGCTTATTAAGCAACAGAGACGTTTTACAGAAATAAAAATTTGTGTAAATTTAAATCATTCACATTGAAAACATTTAACGTAACAATAATGGTAAAATTATAATTATATTACTTATTATAAAATGTATATTATAGGTTAATCGAGATGAATATTTATCGAATGTATAAGAAATGATAATAACACACTACCTGTTAATCCACCAAACTAATAACAATTTTAGGTACCACTATATGAGAATTATTAATCATTCTTATACTCTAAAAGCTGTAATTTATCTCAATATACGTTATTGTTTTTAATACCGTAAATCGGTAATAATCAACATCGAAACCTGTCTCCTAAACTGAAGTACAGTCTGTTAGAGTACAAAAAGCAATAAGGACAACTTTAGTGTGTTTACTTAACATTGGGACTGAGATCTAGGTGAAAGATAACCGAATACAATAATGAAGTTTGTTATTGTGTATCTAGGTAACCTAGCCTCAAACCAAGGGATATCTTATTTAAAGAGAATAATAAACTCGTTTCCCTAGCAACCAATCTCCTACAAAGTAATATCTAACAGGTGATTAAAGGTATACTCGAGTTCTACTACTTGTCGATAAGAGCAATGTTGCTTATTTTATTCCATTATCTTTAACTTCTAAACTCTAAACCGAAATTTAAAAATAAATAAATTGGACTTTGCCTCAAGCTGCTAAATGATCTATTCAATTTAAACACAATATGTTATTTACATTTTTTCTATAATAACTAAGAAACAAAGTCATTTCATTGCTAATATAAACTAATATAATTTTATTAAAAAACAAAACAAAAAAACAATTGTTTTCTATGTTTATTAAGAGGATGTTTAAATCCAATCAGTTTCTATAAGAACACACGACGAGTCCCCAATAAATGACAACAACAGACAACTTGTCAACATTAACTTTTTATGACAGCTTTAAATTCGTCAATAATAGTACAGAAATAATAGTTGAACTTTGTAAACGTCCACCTTATTTTGTTAGTAAACTTGTCTATAACAATCATAGCGAAAAACTGCTAAAGTAAATTATTTAAGAACCTTGTACAGAAAAGTAGTAAATTTAAGAGGCAATTACAAACTCTTGCTTAATTCAATTACAAACCTATCATGAATTCCTTTATTCACTAATGTAAATTAAAGGGGTTAAATATTCAATAGTGAAATAGTATAACAAACACACAGAACACAATTCTCACAAAAAATACGCCTAAGTATCAGACGAGTTTCAACGACAAGGTCATCCTCTTCAGTGATACACGAGCTACACCAATCAAACTATAACTGAAACGTTATAATAGTAAATTATAATATTGGAACGTTTAATAAAAGGAAAAGAAGACAAGTTGGAGTTGACATTTTATTTCTAAACGAAACAACAAAAAATATACATTAGTAGTTTAACGGCTGTTGCTGCCGTCACTTGTATCACTGTGGGGGAGGACAGAGTGTGAGAGATGTTCTGGAAAACTATGTGATTGACTTTTGATACTAGGTTACTAAAAAAATGTAGCTTTACTTCACAAGTTCCCTGACATCAATATAATAGTTCGTATATAATAGGTTCTTTATTATTATTTTGCTTGAAAAATAAACATCCTGAACTTGCTACCATATATATATATATATATATATATATATATATATATATATATATATATATATATATATAATATTCTCTCACTTGCGATATTCATATTACAGCAATAGCTTCAACTGCTTTGCGTCATTTGTATTCAAATTATAAAAGCAACCATAACTTACTAAGTGACTAGCTATACTTCCTCTCTAATTACAAGGAACCAGCAAATAAATGAAATTGGACTTCTAAAGGCTTATCATAAATATAAATGGATGTAATCAACTAATCTGCCAGTAAACCAACAGATTGAGCAATCACTAAATGTGTTGTGTAAACCTTTTAAACTGTAAAGTGTACAGTGTACCAAATATCCTTGGTAATATGTGTTTGGAAATTAATGTTTTTAGTTTTTGTGTAATTGTAAATAAATAATATGATAATTTCAACTTTAGAATGACAACATTTAGTGGCGACACGTCTGTTACAAAGAAATGATAATAATAAAAATAAATACATAAGTGAAGCCTACTATCTCCGTGAAGTTAATTATTTTTTATTTATACATAAACAACTTTCTAGTGTAGTTTCTGCCTCAGGCGCTATATCTAAACAACAAACAATCGCTACAGCGTAATAAGATAAGACTCATGGAGTATTGCTATTGCTATTCCATTTCCCCTTTTTTGTTTTTCAAATCACATTAATTTGTATATTTCATTACCAATATTTTATTGGAATTTGTAATAAATGACCTGTAATTTCATATTGCTCACAAAATTTTCACTTTCAAATTTTGCCATCTTCTTCTCTCTTGATTAAATTTTTTAGATACATCAAAGTTACAATAAAAATGATCTTCAATCTGATTCGTCACGTTATTTTACGATGTTTAGAAATTGTTAGCCTCCAACTAGAGTTTTCTCGAGGAATAAATACATAAATCCGAGTATACAATTAGCACATAGACAAAAATAACCGATTTATAGGAAAAACTCTATATAGTCTAGTGTTATAATTTTCACAAAAATATATTGCGCCCTAGATATTTTCTGTCATAATATTCTGTTCTCGGTGTACCACATCCACAAAAGTCACAGTCTCATAGAGAATCACATTATTTGGAGATAATCCACGCTTTTTCATAATGCCTTTGTAAACGTTTATTTAATTTTAATCAAACCACAATTGACACAAATGTTTTGTTACTTTCAGAATGATACCATTGTTAATCTTGTTATCTTTATATTTTATAAGTCTAATGTCTCAACACAATTTTCTTTTCTTATAGTTCTATGACATTCAAAGTCTTCTCGTGTAACATCTACATTGTAGAAGAAATACTTCGACATGCGTCAACAATATTTTCCTAGTTGAGTCGTAAACATTGGCGACAGCGTGCAACATGATCCACGAATGATTTTTGTAGCTTACATTATAGTAAACATTGTGCGACATGTGGCATGCCACGATATTGGATCTTAGATTGGCACAATGTTTCCTTGGCGTAATCACAGCTTAATGTGAGAAATTAAAGGGTTAAATGTTAGAATGCGTGGAATGTACAAAGTTTTCTATATGTTTATGTTTATTTTTATGTGTATTTTTTAAAATGAGTGATTTGAAATTATTAGTCTAATATTTAACATGCAAGTCAGTTGAATTTGAATAAGCAATACCAGATAATTTAATTACCTTACTTTTTATTAGGTATATATTACTTTGGCTCGAGTTTGATAGTAATTAACTCTGAAATATTTGTGTTTATTTATTTTTAAATACACTGTTTTAAAAATATTTGTGTTTGGTTTAGTCAATATTATAACCGATTCATCTTAAATTTAAACAATTCGTACAAATTGTACAGTGTTAGACAATGTACGATAAACTTTTTTTTACCAGACAACAGAATCGTTTAAGTAAGAGGCACCGAAGTTGTTTAATAAACTTCCTTCATTAAAAACTTTGTCCAGAACAAACTTTGCTTTTGGTTTATGGAGCAAGGTAATGACATTTTTGATTACAAACTGTATCATAGTTATAGTTTTGTAACTAATGGGAGTGCATTGTTTTCTACTCTCTCACCATAAATATAATGAATAATGCAGTAAAGTATTTTGAAATATCTTTTTAGCCGTTTCCGGTGAGACATTAACTTACCTGTTCAAAGTATTGGGAATTAGTTTGATGAGGACACTACTCAATGAGGATTTTTTAGTGATTCGCTGAAATTCTGTGATAAACTAACCTTAAAGTTATGGAGGAAAAGACATCTCAGATTGTAGTTGCCTTTTCTCTAACCGGAAGGATGATTCTTTTCGATCATTGAGTTACAAAGTGAGGGACTTAATGTGAATTAGTAGAGAATGATCAGAAAACTTAAAACTGTGAGATAACTAAAGCGACTCTAAACATTAGCAACGAAATGCAAAACAAAAGTTCCTCATCAGCTTGGATAAAAGTATCATTCACTGACCAGGTAAAGAACTAGGTTTAGTCGTTAATAGGTTCGCATACTGGACACTGTGTAATGAGATACAACTTGAATATAATGACATTGGTAGAACAAAAAGAGTTGTCGTTGGAAAGGTATTTATGGGTCATATGTTTTCTGGGGGTTCTAATTTTAAGGTCTTCTTGGGTTTAGAATCCCCTAAGGAGTCTAAGGGTGGTTCTGAGAGAAATTATAGTCGGGTCTTGTTACATATATATTTTCAATAGATCCATTTTGGATCGCAGTGGAGGAGGGAAATCTGTAGTCTTGCCATCCTAAAATGGGGAAAACAGTACTTTTTAGGATATCTAATTACGGGTTATCACCACGAGATAAAAAAACAGACTAGTAAGCGTAAGAAAGAGTGTACATTATAATTATTACAGTGTTAATTAATCCGTTTCAATTAAATGTAAAAGAAATCTTAAGTCGTCATAAAAATAAATGGTCAGATAATATTTTTCCTCACTATAACATATATCTTTAGAAGTACCAAAATCTTTGTAGGTAATGGAATACTTGATAGGGTGGACTGCTGGTTTGTTTATAAGTCGAAGCTATATTCGCTTCGTATTTTTAGACCTTCACATTTAGTTATAACTTCTACTTGTATTGGAAATATAATTTGTAACGAAAGTAGTTAATATTTATAAACATAATATTTCTACTCTCGAAATGTAATTTTTATTTACTTACGATTTAAACAAACCGCTCTGGTTTGAGATATTAAATTTATATTTCACAAAAATTTAATGGACAATGAATGGTTGAATCAATTTTGATGTATAAATTCTTTTATAACTTCGTCCAATGAGGAATATCTTTTTTACCGATAATCCTAAGCCTGAATGTTTTAGGTGACGGCGAAAACAGTTGTATATTCCGAATTCAATTAATCCAATTATGGAGAAAAAAATGGTTAAATGGTTTCTGAAAATCATTTACAAACGGACGCAGCCTACTAAAGGCATTTTACAAAATACACTTTATTTAGTCTGAAGTGTGCAAAAAACTAATATATACACTTGAATCTGAAAAGCGATTTATTATTTCTATCAATACTTTACAACTTTCAACTTGCTGAGAGACTGTATTACCCTAGATACAGTAACCCTCTGACTCTCGCCAGACACCATAACACGTGGACCAATTTGTTGGAAGAAACATTACAAGTCTACATTCAGGTCGTGGAAAAGCCCAAATCGATGAAGTAAACTGTGCAATAACACACGCATCATTAAAAAAAGGGAACGTTTTGATCTTTAGGGTTCCTTTGATCGTTATATCGTTTTATCAGCAATTTTATAATACAGAGAATCTATTTATTTTCTGTTATAAAAAGGCTCGAGACTATGAATTGTCCATCGATCATATAGTATATTATTATTTTTTGTATTTTTTTTAAAAATTATAAATTAATTTCGGATGTTTTAAAATATTTACATCAATGTGACAAAGCACATTTCCAACTTATTCACACTGAAAACCTGTTCCGATTTTAACTGAGACGCTGAGATATAATGACGTGAATTTAGTTTGTTTGGCTGACTGAGTTTTTTGTTAATATATTTGCAAATCGCCGAATTGCACAAATCTAAGTTGAAACAAAGTACCCACCTTTTTTTTATTAACAATGATGTTCAAAGAATAGTCAAATCTACATATAAAAATCCTGCTACCAATACGCTTGATAGTGACATATTTTAGAGAGTGTGTAAAAAAAGAATTTGTTTTTCGTTATAACTAATGTTTTTTAGTAGAAAACAGGGAGAACTCGGTAGAACGTAAAGAAATATTTAAATTATAATACATATTTCAAACTAATATGTTTAATTGAGAAAGTGTTGGCATATTTAGTCTCATTTACATTTTTGTTCGACTCCACTGAATTTTAATTTCACCACCTCAAGTATATTTTAAACACAATTAATTTCTTTGTCAGTTTAACTTCATTTCCATATTTATTTTTTCCAGCCAATTAACCAGCAAGTTAAAGCACCTCTCTCAATTTAATCAAGCAATGTAAACCTTCTAAATCTCCTCATCTCCATTCAGTACACGACTAAGACGGTTTGCAAGATTACACAATTTAATGGCGTGTTATAATTGTAATACTTTCTATATTTCACTCAAGTGTTCAATATCACCCCTAACACAATAGCTCTAGGTTTATATGGTGAGTTGCCATTAGTTTTATGTAATTGTTAGTTATAATCCTGAAAATCCCCTCCCCTCTGCGAATTACAGGTTAATCGTTTCACTTTAGTAAGGTAAAAAGAAACATGTGATTTTGTTCTTGTTTTTGAAAAATAAGACGGAAATCTATTCGATCATCATCGCTATACAATGAATAATATAGAAAGGGCAGTCAGAGTCCTGTGAGATGCTTACCAAGCTCTATGACGTCGTATCACGAGACTCCTGAAGGATATTGAGTTAACCGAATAAAATATTTCATTCGTGTCTACTTCACCTATCCTTTTATCTAGGATAACTCAACTATTAACCTTTCTTCTCCTTCTCTTCTGCCAGTCCTGGAAATTAGAGTACAAGCTCCATTGTGCTTGAGGTGTGATTGAGCAAATAGACCTCCATTGTTTGTCCATCAAGTATATATTTGTAATTTGCAACTCTAACATGCATATTCTATATGATACTCTTATAATGGTAGGCGTTATGTTTCTAATGACACTACAAATAATTTATGAAAAATAAAGACGTTATTGTTAAAAGTACAACTTATAAACTTGAACTATCAAAAATTAAATTTTAAAATTCAGAGATGAAATACGTGTTTGTAAATGCTGTAAGATAGTAAAAATTGTACGCTGAAGTATTTTATCAAGTCAGAAAATCAACCAAGTGGTCACGGTTTGATTATTATATTGTATACATTTTAAAAATAAATACATACTTTTTGAAATAAACGTTATTCCACTTCAATTAATCTGCTTGTAATTTTTGCGCCTAAGAAATAATATTCTTAACAATATTTATTATACGTTTCATAAAATTTACTATAATATATTCCTGATTAATGTTTCTTAAATTTGTTTTTGTGCTATGTATTTATTGTATTGTTACTTTAAACTTTTAATAATTAAAAACTAAATATAGATTTTTATTATTTGGAATTTCGTTAAATTTTTTCATTGCACTTTTAATCCGAATCATTTTCCCAATGATTTATAGTAAGTATAGAAAAGTAAAAAAATAAAAACAATGAAGTTTATATCTACTAAGAAAATATAAAAGGAAAAGCTCTTAAAGAAAAAAAGAATCGAGCTTAGAGATAAAATTCAGCACCATCTTAGAAACCTCTTATTTAGACTTTGATATTATTTATTTTTCTATTTGGTGTTTTTGATCGTTGAGTAAACTTTCAAACACAAGTACGTAATTTTCACAAAAGTTCTTTTTCTCCTGAAGTTCGATGACGATGATCCACTACCTCAATTAATTGACAGATGTTATGAATATCTAACTTATAAAAACTTTCACTTAAATAAATGAGTAAAAGGTAAAACATTTTTGAAGTACTTACTATCTGTTCGAACTAATAGTTTGTATTTTAGAAGTTTGCTCTGCACACTTTTAGCTAGCACATTTTAGACATACATAAATCCGACGAAATTTACCAGATTTACTAAGATTCTTTTGAAACCTTTGAGGATTTTGGAATTAAAAGACTTCACACCCTTCCTATTAAGTTGAATTATTACCCATCAAACACCTCACACTTGAATTCCTGTGTCTCCGTTCTTTATAAGAGCAGACGTCTTATTATAGTAAGCACATAATTTTTACGTAGCATCTCACTAGTTGTCAAGCTAGCAGTCAAATTGCAGCCCATTACCCCTTCCTTCCTTCTCAGTGAGAATATAGATTTTATTTTCTTGGAACATTTCCGAAGTTAAAATGAATGCAGAATCCTAACTCTTTGATATTCTTCACCAAAGTTGTCAACAGATGAATCAGCTATCGCACTTTGTTAAGTTCTTCTAATGATGCTAATGTTTTTTCACAAAAACTTCTTCATGGCGAACCCAAAGACCAAATTATCGGAGGTCTTTAATTACATTTATGAAAATGGGGAATATAATTTCAGCCTTTTGGGTGTCTTCTTCCTCAACAAATCTCAGGTTGGATACCTTTCATGATTTCCAGCGATTTAGTTAGGAGCAAGATCCAAAGAGCAGTGCTTCAATTCAGGATACAGAACACTGAAGTGGACGTTTAATGTCAAGGTATGTGTAATACATGTTATGGATGATTAAATGATGATATTAACTAAACGATTGACATTAAAATTTTTTTTAAACTTTAATACAACATATTGCTTAACATCGTTTTTGCTATGAAAATAATTATAAATATTGTTGCGTACTATTTCAATAATACTAGTCTGACTTTTTCAACAATTATCTAACAAAAGTTAGATATTCTTTTATTTTCTAAGTTCAAAATATAGTCTTAAACCAATTAATGTTAGTTTCACTTTTGATACTAGATTATAACAGTTTATGAAGTTTTTTAATGATATATAGAAATAATTAAATACTCCGAAGTATTTTCTTTGAATATTTATGCTCTTTATCATTAACCTAAATAACTTAACTTAACAGCTTCAGATATCTTTCAATTGTTTAAAGAACAAAAGTGAAACAGACAAAAGCATCCTGTCTATTGACTATTTATGGAATCCACTTTTGTTTTCATATGTTCAGCTGGAGTTCTAGTTATGTGTTCTGATCAACTGTGAAGAATGAATAGAATCTATAAGATGTAAATCTAATATTTTATTACTCAGGATCTTAAATTACCGTATTGACATGTCAACGTAATAGATTTTATATATGTTTCAAATTAAGAAGAAATGAAAGCGCTCAGTAGTCATTTAAAAACATTTATGTTATATATTCTAGGTTATAAGCACACAGTAAGAAATAATTATAAATACACGTGAGCAATTAATTAGTGATGAGTTAATAAATAGCACAAAATGGCGTACGTAATTTTTAAAACGTGTATTGAGTAAAGCGGGTAGATTTTTAAGTGGAAGTTTAAAAGTTTAACGTTGTGTGACATCGACTTTTGAGTAATGCAAGAAAAATCACTTTTTAACCTTATTTATATTATCCTGTAGTGGATATATTTACAATTGACATTTGGTTCTTTTAAATTCTACATAACAGAGATAGATATACAGAAGCGTACGTAGCTCTCATTGGTTTTAAACCAATACTAGGAGGCTATTTTTATTGAGTTCAACAAATAGTACTAGTATTAATCCTGTTAATCTTCCAGATAGGTTTAGTATTGTGATTGTATTTAGCATTACACATGAAGGATTACAGCTCATTGCAATCTACATAACGGTAGACTAATGGAAATTTAATGCAGTTTCAGTGAAGCAAATTAAATGAAAGTTTAATATTGTTACACCCTGTGTAGCCTACAAGTATGTGTATCATGGGGGGTAGAATGAAAGTAACGGGACTAGTTAATATATTGAATTCAAATTGATATGTAACCCGTACAACTAGTTATTAATTGGCCTAAATGTGCAACTCGCCAATAAAAAAAATTCACTTCTGCAAAAAATAAGATGTATAAGACATTCTATACTATATACAGATTTAAAAAAAAAAGAAAACTTATGTTCAATACTTTGAACTATAAATATATATGTCTTTTTGTATTTTTAATCATGGCTCGACAATAGAATTTCCATTTATTATTTAGCTTCAATAAATATATATAGAATTCATTTTTCAGTATCCAGGTCACTAATATATATAATAAAGTACTATACCTTAATTTTCCGTCAGTGAACTTCTTTTTCTTTAATCTTGACGCGTTTCGAGATTTTTATCCCATCATTCAGGCAACAAATCCAACTATGCGCGTCATTTAATCGACGAAGACCATAGCTACTCGGACTTTGACAGCAATTTAAAACCTATTAAGATTTGCAGTAAAAGCAAATTTATGAATGCCGTAGAAGAATATGAAATCTACAAGGCTTTTAAAATATTAAATTCAAATAATGAACACCGATTATTGAACGACCAACTGAACTTTGATTCGAATATCCTGTATGACGCAGCAATAATAATTCAGAACGCCCGAGGCATATCATAGTTTTTGTGTGTTGTTTAACAACGGACAACAAGTGCAAATCCGGGAGCCGTAAGATGCGCATCTACAGACTGTGTTTTTTAAATGTGTTGTGCGTTATGTGTATGTGTTTGTGTATTTAAAGTTTTGACGACCTCCATCCATAGAGGGAATTTCTGATGATGGGATAAAAATCTCGAAACGCGTCAAGATTAAAGAAAAAGAAGTTCACTGACGGAAAATTAAGGTATAGTACTTTATTAAATATATATAGGTTCAAAGTTTTAAAAATAATAAATCATTATTGTTCAAAATAGTTTAAACTTTTACAAAACTAACTTTATCATTTACTTACTCTTAAAATAATTATTAAAATAGTGGAACTTTGTTTTTTGAACAAATGTTCCTACCCATTTTATATGTTGGAGTATTTGGGTATTAGTCAACATTTCACAGCAACGTTACAGAACCTTGAAGAACATCGGTCTTTATTACTCTTTTACTACTTAAAACATCCATTTATTCTAAAATACAGACACATATTTTTAACATAGAATGTTAACCATTTATGCACGACACCCCTTATACCATATTCTACCAAAGATCAAGTAACAAGTCATGGGAGACATTATCAAAATCTTTTTCATTATGGATCCTATTGTTTTATTACCACAGTTTATTGATTCATAAATCTAAGATGAGAGTTTTTTAGCAGCTTATTTTGTGTTTATTGATTAAAACTAAATGAAGATAAATAAAAAAATAACCAAATATATATTGCCTTTTCAAATATTTTACTCAGCTCTGAAAACATGCAACAGGTCAATATTTACCTTAATTCTGAGTGAAACTTTTGTAAATCGTGGAATAACAACAGCTATCTATAAAACAGGAGAGACATTCATTCCTAACAATACCGACATTATTTAGATTAAATAATCACTCCATTTTAATTTACATTTTTGTTCGACTCCACTGCATTCAATTAATCCTAGATACATTAGATTAAATAATGTCTGCAGTATTATTCCTTATATGTTTTAATAGTTTTATATTTAATACCGGATATTTTTCTGGTTTTAAATTATTAACTATTGATTTCAGCTCTAGTGATGGATCGAAAAAGTATTGAGTTACGCCTTTTACGTATGTGTTAGTGAACGCATAAAGATCGCGTTTTCAGTCCGATTAAGTCCAAATTTGGAATATGGGCTAGGTTTTATAAGTCATTGAATAAGTTTGTTAAACAGAAAAAAAAATGGTACTAAATAACAGATTTGTATAAATTTAATACTTTTTCAATAGACAGTCGTGGTATGTTAAATCTTCATTTAATGATGCCAGAATGTGCTTTATACTACAAGAAATAATAGTTATTAAAAACAAATTATTGCTATAAATGTTACATCAAAATTTTAAAAATATACCTCTAACTGTTGAGTTTTGTAAATAAAACGATGCAACTCAATCTTACTGTTTGTTCAATAAGGTTGAAATAATGGTTTTAAAATTAAAAATTACGACTACTTGAAACAATTTTTCTGTAGTTACTCCTTTTCTAGAACCTACGTTAGTCTTTAATTTTGTGCGATTGGCAATACAAAGAACGGTTGAAAAAAGTATAAATAAAATTTGTAAGTATCTTGTATGCCGGGTATTTTTATTATATTTTCAAAGAATAAAATAAAGAAAGGCGAAAAATGAATTCATTAATGGCTCTCGTAAACTCTCGTAAAATACGAGACGACACGACTTGGCTTTTATAGATTAATAATCTAGTGACATTTTCTAGGACTATATTGTTGGTTGATTTTTAAATAAGTTAGGATTTAAATCTGCAGTAGTGATTTGTCATTCACAGACGTCTTGTTGACTAGAGGGAGTGGGAATAGAATCGTAATTAATGATTATCCGTTATTTCAGTTACATGTAACACAAACATTGCAAGTGTTGTAACACTAAATAATAGACAAAAAGCTGATACACTGACATGATGTACCGCGAATTTCGTTTGGACATTTTGTGTATTGATAAGAATGTCGACATCGACTTTGGCATTAATATAATATAATTATGTAGTTTCTCATTTGCATAAAATTATCTAAATAGTCTCGTTGTATATAAAATGTTGAGCTTGACTTATGAGAAAAACTATACAGTATAACAAACACACAGAACACAATTGTCATAAAAAATACGCCTAAGTATCAGACGCATTTCAACGACAAGGTCGTCCTCTTCAGTGATACACCAGCTACACCAACCAAACCACAACTGAAGTCCCGTTGTAGGTGGAAGATTTTCCTTCTATAGAGATGGAATGTACCTTTTAGAATACGAGTTTTCAGGAAATGTGTCAGTATCCAAAATATTGTTATATTTGCAACTGATGGGCTATTTGGTAAGTGTCATTAAACAGCAATAGTATGACACCTTTTATTATTTTTGAAAGGTTTATACATTTCAAATTCCTCGATTCCATCCATGTATCCGCCCTTCCTACATATATGTAATGGTTGGAAGTTAGTATTGAAATTGTTGAAAACATGATTGCCAAACCGACAGAAAATTTAAAACTAGATTCAGAGAGCACCTCCCCTCTAATAACATTATTAATGCAAAATCAAATTATGCACGCCACCTAATGGACAACCATTTTTTCACGAGAAATAATAATGGGAAGGAGAAGAATGTGGAGACAACTGAGACATACATTTAACAAGAACCCAGGAGCTGCGTAATAGAACCCACAAAGTAAGAGAGCACCTGGAAAACCTACAGTGTCGAGGAGACAGACAAAGAATCGTAAGGCAAACGGGAGGTCAAGTTGTGAGGTAAAATGAACTACTTTGTGAAGGCCTTATGCTATCTGAAGTCGTAAGACTTAATTTCAAGTTAAGTAAGTTCATACACTGAAATTTTCAAGATCGTGGGTTCGAACACTCATTTACTCTTTACATTTTTTGTTCTATCGACGTCGTGTTTTACTCAAAATGTTGTATACAATAGTTCACGTATACAGATTCTAGAAGTTTTATCGTGATTAGAAACTCTCTTGCAGTATTACGGTACTAGGATATAATAATATACTGATATACTTAAAACCAACTCACTAATAGTTTACTAATGAGTTTAGTTTGATAAAACCAAGGTATAATGAACGACCAAACTGAACTTGAAATATTAACCTTAATGTTTCATCAAGCAAAAATTTGTTTTGTTTTGTGCAATGAATAGGAAATTTCAGTCAGTTAACAAATTTAATGGAGCATAAACACTTTTACAACTACTATAAAACAGATTAACTTGGAAACTTGATTCGAAAATATAATATTGAATCAGTCATTTTTTATGTTTAGAGTTGATGTCCGAGTTATTTTAAATTTTATTCTATCTTTCTATAGTTTTCCATAATTAATAAATGTTTGGTTTATTGGTTGGAACTAAAATGTGCACGTTTCTTTACCATTATGTTATCAATAGTCACAACTTTTCATAGTTTGTCACGGACCTCCACAACTCTTTAATTATTTCTCTCCCTTATGTCTGTCCTTCTCTTCAATTTCTATGTTCTCACCTCTTGTATTCTTGTAATCAAATTACATAATATTCTATTATTTACTCTTTTACTAATCTAAACCAAATAGCGTTCATTACGTTGTATTACTTCAGTTTTTAAAAATTTTATATTTCGTCAAAGAGGTATCTCTTTTATCAGAAATTTGTTTCCCAATAAGTAACGACAATCGAACGCTCCAGCGTTATAGCAAAGTCGATACTCTACACTTGCATAGATCACACGAATGATTCTACCTCTTCTCTGTTTTATAGAGAAAATGTGTTTTCAGTTTATGGTTAGAAATACTTCTGAAATCACAATTTTAGTTCTTAAATTTGAAATATATTTCGACTTTTATATTAACTTTGCGTGTTTCACAACGCAATAAAATGACTTTATGACGCTCTAAATCTTCTTACACGAGACACATTTGTCACAAAAACATGGCATTTATTGCTGGTTGTCATGAACTCCTGTAAATTTCAATAATAAATTTATGTTTTTAGGTTATTAGATAATAGAGTGTCTATTAAAATTAATCAAACACTCCGAATATCCCTTATTTTTTTTTTAAATATTTGCAAATATCTAGCTATTACGAGATCGTTCTTGCGAACGTCAACACAAGAGACAATTAAATGTCTATCAATATTGCCCATGTGTGTGTAAGTGAACGTTCTGGAGGTACCAGTTTATATCCGATTTTTCTTATACAAGATTCTGTTTTGTAAACAGCCAGACGTATTCGTTATTTTGATAAATTTCGAAACGGGTTTTAATTAATCACTCGAGCGTTGGATTATGTTCTATAATATCTCGGTTTGTACTACTTTAAAATTTACACAGTGTGATATTATTATGTGTTTTTCGCAATACGAAATAAGAGGGTTGTAGTAAAAAAACAACATTGATAAAAACATAATCTCAGTGTTATGAAAAACAGTAATAAAGGCTCGACTGTTAGGAATTTCCATAAATTTTAAATTATATAAATATAAGATAATTATATTTTGCTACTTATTGGTGTGTAAGGAATTGGTCAAAAATGCTAGCTTTTTGAAAAAAAATGTTGTTTTTTATTTACGGCTTATGTTCATTTTGTACATTAGCGACCTATTAGCTCTATATTATTATTTATTATAAATAACTGTTTGAATTTAATCTCAAATGTAAACAGACGTTGATGCTATAGTAATCAACTAACAACCCCCCCGCCTTCTCCGATCAGCAATAGTGATATTACCTCAAAGTATACTTTTAATACAAAGTAAAACAAACAGTTTATTTGCTCTCTAAAATATAAAAAGAAGATTTTATGCAGTTTTAAAATTTTTCCTTGCATGCCTTTTTTAAATTTCGACTCAAGTTAATAGAGCTGAACCTGTTACATAAGTTGAAGTTAAAAGTTAGGTTATTATCTGATGGTATTTGGTTTTTAAGTATGTGTAGAAAACGAAAAGTGTTTCCGAAATTTATAAAGATAAAAATAACTACCAACAACAAATTTACTAAACAAATTGAGGAAAGTGAAAAAAAGAAATGATTAAATTTTGAAATATAATTGTTATATTCTAAAGAAGCTAATTTAGAACTTCAAGCTCTTGAACTTCATCTAAAGTTAGATAAAATATAGATAAATATAGTTATGAAGATTTTAATGTACGATTTAATAAAAAAATGATGTCTTTGATAAAACATAAACATAACAATCTCAATATTTGTTTACATTTTAATATTTTAATTTGAAGGATACAACTTCAAACAATAAACAAAGTAATACAAAATTTTCATATAAAAACTACATGTATATGTAAATCACAACTAGCTAGGAGAAGAAAATTAAAATGTTATTATTAAAATAGTAGTTTCTAACCCTATCATCAAAACAATATTTATATTCGTTTTGTTATGAAATCTGGAAAAGTAGTATTTGATCAGAGTTTAGTTTTTGATCGACTGGAAGCTTTTCATATATATTTCACTACGAGGCTCATAAGGTGAGTTCAAAATTCAAAAAGATACCTTGAAATGTAAACCTTGTAAATGTGGCTTGCATGGCAAGGTTGAGTAAATACTATAACGGGTACCATCAACTTGTTATAATTATTATAATTCTAAGTTTGTAAGTAAGCAAGGTAGAAATAAAAGAAAACATTTTCTAACATACTGTAAATCTGCGAGAAAAGCGTTTCGTGAATAAAGAGCAACTTACTTTATTTATACGAAATCTACTGAACGTTATATCTTTATTGTGAAGATATTTCAAACACATTACATACGTGGTGTGATGGATGACTTCAAAATGGAGATAATGGGGTGAAAGTCAGCTGTGCCCTAGTTCTGAATCTCAATAACTAAACAGCTTAACACATGACTGCCTTGCATAATGTAGACAATTATTGACTGACGTTGGATATTAACGAGGTGAAGGGGAGGGGATTTTATGACGTGTGTCGTATTGATAAACGTAATAATTATATAAGAGCTACATTTATTTTCTAACTCTTAAATAAAACTTCCCGATAGAAATGAATAGGTATTTTAATATTTTTAAACTAGGAAACAAACAAACAAACATCAAATATAGGGTTTCTTATTTGTGTTAATTAAATCAAGGAATTTTATGCAAATTAGTTGTTTTTGTGTTTTAAGCTGTATTTTGTTATACGTGAAAAGTAAATACAAAAGTACCTTTCACCAACATTTTACAAAATAATTATGGGTATTTTAAAAGAAAAAAAATTGGGGTTTAAAAATAAAACAAAGTGTTTTATGAACAAGTATACCAACGAACGAAATATATATTAGGTCTAGTCGGAGATGGCACAATCATTAGGCATCCGATGATTTTTTTAATGTTTTTGGTTTTAGGTAGGTCTGTAAAATATCAAGTTTTTTTTTTAAATCTTGATTAGGATTTAAAAATTTAAAAAAAGCTGAAATACAATCTAAGCAACATCTTAAAAGTAATTAATTCCAGCTATGACTAAATCGCACATTCATTTTCCAATTAATATTTAAATATATTTATATATATATATATATATATTTATTGTATATATTGTACTGTATATGTATAAAGTATTGCCCACGATGTCATTCCAATGTTTGAAGTTTCGCGGAACTTGTTTGGACAGATTAGTTAAATTTTTTGCAGATATGAATAAAGTATACCACAGAATCTTCAAGTAAATATATTGCATGTACATAAAATGACAAGTGTTTTAAATAGAACACAGGTTTGAAGCTATTGGATTATCTTATTTTCATTAACTCTGTTCTTATTACACCAGATATTTTATTCGCTTTGAAGTTATTAATAAAGGTTAGTTTCGTAATGTTCAATGACTAGAACAACCTTCAATCTTCTGTCTGTCTTATATTCAAGAAGACCATCCACAGTGTGGTGACTCTAGTAAAACTTCACTTTATGAATTTATTTGATTCTATGAAATGTAGACTTGATCAAAATGGTGTATAAAGGTTTTAATAGAATTCGGTTTACTGGTAGATTTTAGCAAGGTAAACAATGAAGTAGCGCCATTGTTTATTTCTTGTCTATTGTTTCAAAGATTTTAAACAAGAATAATTAAACCGTTCCGATAAAAGATTGACAGGTAATGGACAAGTGGCAGACGTCTTTTATATTGTTTCGTTCAGTATTAAAATCCCTTCTTTAAGCACTGATTTTAAAATTAAAAATTTGTAAATTATAATAATATTTTCCTTCAGATTGCGTGGAAGATTGCGTAGTTTTTTATCAACCTTTGTGTCTGTTGCCTGGAAATATAATCAAGGAAACTATTTTCTAGTCACTTATGAAGTTAAAGACAATTATTTTTAGCGGTTGAAAAAGCAATTTAAGTTCTTTTATTAATTTATGGTGTAAAAGAAGCTCCACGTGTTAGTTTTTAGGGGAGTTACATTATCAATCCCCTTCCTCTTATCATCTGCCTACTTCGCTCGTGGTGATTATATAAGTTGTCATTACGTTGGAATACTAGAATACAAGAAATACTATCATCTTATGTTCCAGCTTTTCAAAGTTTGTATTCGACATTTAAAATATAGATATACAACTTTTTTTTACGAAAATCAAATAACCCTGAACATAGCGTTCGGATGTAAAATTGAAAATTTCTCCAAACTCATTTTTTTAAGCAACGTAGAATTTACCCGATGTCAACTCTTAAATAAAAATAGATATAATTTTTAATTTATAGATTTTAATTAATTAATACATAGATGTGTTTTGTTTCATTTCATTTCTTCAGGAATTAAATTCAATACAGACTCAACGGTTTGCCTGTTGTTCGCTATACCCCTCCCCCAAATATCTTATTTCGTTGGTTTAGCTGTGAACTACGACAACCATTACATAATTAAGTTTTTTATTTTTTTTCCTTTTTGATTTATAAATCGTTAATAATTCCCGCAGGGGCTCGAAAAGTTATAGTATTGACATCTTGACGATCTTAGCCATTTCGGATAACGAAATATAAAATTATTGCTGCGGTAGCTCGATGTGCTGACCACACATTCCCCAAATGAAAATCTGTCTATCACAGTAACTTAAATCCCTCATGATCCGTTGTGCCACAAGAATATTATTTTATAATTTCTGCTGCAAAAAACAGTCACATTCATACTCTAATACTTTAATTACATAATTGTTTTGTTTAAGTTATATATTAAACTTAATATACAATAAGTTTTATATAAATATTACTATTTATACGTTTAAAAAGTTTGTCATTTATTTTAGTACTTACTCGGTCATATTATGGTTTTGTCACTTTGTAATTATAACATACTATCCACTCAACTGTGATTGACTCTGAAACAATACACCTTTCAAACTATCTTTGGAAATTCAGTGATTCAATTTTTTTCACCATGTTCTATAGTATAAAGTTGAAGTTGGTATCAATTTATATACAATAAATATTTAAAAAATATGACATAATTTAATTTAAGATGAACTGCCTTAATTAAAGTTATTTCTTAAAATTGTAATTTAATAAAAAACTTTTGTTTCTTTTTAGATAGATGAACAATTAGCACTGTGGTGAATTTTACAATTGTAAACACTACGTCCCCTACTACAAGATAGGTATATCACAACATAAATAAACTTTCGCTAAACATTGCTAAAACTAAACGCAGATAAGAGTTCTATTTCTAATTCATGTTTGTTCTTTTTGTTGATACCTAGGTAATATCTTTCCATTAATTAGCTGTTGATCATTTGCATTTTTGTACTCAGTATTCTATTGGTTTGTTATATGTAACACATTTTGTTATGGTGTTTAATAGTAAGTGTATATAGTTACAATAGATTAAACTGTTGTTTGACATATATTCTAGTTTATATTTACATGCAAAACATTTGTTATTATTTTTAATAGTAAGTGTTCGTATAAATAGATCTAAAAATACAAAATATCGAGTAATAGGTCCAAGAGTTTAGATAGTGCACACACATAGGCGATGTAGTCAGACATTATTTTACAAACCAATTTTTCTAGTCAAGGATCATCAAATCATACATATGCATTAGCATACATACTGTTAGTCGAAGTCAATAAAATCCTTCCTACAAAATCCAACTTCGTCAATAAGAAGTATATCTATTTAAACGGTTTGAATTATGAAGGATTTAAATTCGGAAATCATAATACTCTGTGTAAAAAGTTGGATTTCATGACTGTCTGTTATACATATGATTTGACAAGATTCGAAATGGTTTTTAATTTACTTTCAAAAAGTATATACATTTTATTTAGTAATTTAAAAACTGTTATTTTATAAAGAGGAAATGATATGATTTAATTAATCAAACAGTTTATTAAATGATTTGAATTTCGTATTGTTTTCTGATTTTTTTACTACCTACAGTATAAATTCTACAATATTTATCCTAAAAAGTCGCAAAAATAAACCCAGTGGACTTCTGAAATACCTCTCTAGATATGTTTGTAAATATATTAAATATTTCAAATGTAGCATCAAATATAGTAATTACTCAAACTATTACTTTCCAAAGTACAATTAGTATTTAAATTACTCTCAATTATGGTAAATACCATGCACCACGTTTCTACCCATGACATTTGTATCCTCTCTTAATTTATTCCATTAAGTATTCAAAAATTATATTCAATTTAACTTTTGTATAATTATTACCTTCATTACTGGATATTAGGTGTATCGTCTTGATTGATCTCAGGTTTGTACAATATCAATAAATAAGTAAATAATTAAAATACAAATACGAATCATAGTAAGTCATTAAGTAATAATTAAATAATCTATTTAGTAAATTCTCAATAATTATGGAAAGGATTTTTAGAACAAACTTTGTAATAAATGAAAACCTGTTGGGAAATGAATGGGTTAACATAAACACATTATAAATCTTCCTACTTATAATATCTATAAGTGAGATATACTCTCCTCTCTGTGCTCTAGCCATCAAATCTTTCATATAAAACCTTTAATATTTTTCTCCTAACTATTAGGATTATAAACAGGAACAATAAAAATTCAATGTCCAAAAATAAACAGATATTACAAAGAGACGAATGAATTTTTTAATCGAATTAATATTGCTTTTCAAGATAGTCCAATGTTAATGATGGCATAAAATTGGAACAAGCTATTTTTTGTTTGGTTTTGGTTATTAAAATACTCTAAAGAGTCTTTGATAAAACAGTACTGACACTGAAATCATTCATTTGAAATATGTTTAATGCAGCATTAATGAATTTCGATTTAGAATCACATAAATAAACTTTTGTCAAAAACAATTCTGTTCTTTCCTTTTAACTCGAATTTTGTTCTAGGTATTTTACAATATAGATAATAAATACATACAATCTGTGTTTTGTTATGGCAATGGAATTGGCTGTGAGTATTAATTTAGTAGATTTAATTAACTGCATGAAAGCAGAGAAATACGCTCAACAAATTAGGTTGTACGTTATACTTTGTGAGAGTTTCACGGTTTAGTGTTATAGTAGAATTAATAGGCTGGTGGGGGGGGGGGGTGTATTTAATCTTTGAATATTACTGACGTAGTATCCTGTCAATAAAACTGAAGTACCATTATATTATCTTAATAATATTTTTACACATTGCTTCAGTGATTTTTATGGAACAAACATTACGATTATATAAAATTGTCGATGTTTTGAGTTTGATGTCTCCGTTTAATTTTGATTTCTTTTTACTGGTACCTACTAAATTGGAATTTTTTGGGGGATGTAAAGAAAACTTACATTTTATTTTATTATCGTAATGAATTTGAAAATGTTTGCGCTCTGTTTGTGTAACATTTAATAAATATATATCAAAGGGTTTGAATTCAGGGAATTATGACCGGTTATGATGTGTATGATTAAATATTTTGTAAAGCAAACCTTAGAATAGGTTTTGTAATATAGTTTCGTGGAAAGACTTCAATATCCGCTGAGATGTTTTTCAGTTTAAACACAATCATATGGAGGATAATGACGGAGTTATGATCCTATATTGAACGTGTTTTGAATCAAACTCAACTACTATTAATAAATTAGGGATACTACTCGACCACTTAAGGATGACTAATAATAAATACTGCATTTGTACTTTAATGTATATATTATTTGACTTTGTAGTATACATAAATTTGAGGGATATTGCATATGGTATCACCTGAGACTGTACTAGCAAGTTATGCGTAACGTTTTGTTTCGGTAACCTTAATACGCCATCGCTTACTACTTACTAACTTTCTTACGCTTCACAATTGGAGCAAAAATATTTTCATTAACCGTCAACAGACCAATGTCTGTAAATTTTAATACACGGAGTGTGTACAATATAAAACTAAGTACGATTCCTTGTGATATATTCTCTAATTCAGAATACTAATTGCCATATATGATTCGAAAGTGTAGGATTTCATAACTTAAAATATTAATTAAGATAAAAATGAAATTTGTTTCAAGGCAGATGACGCAGTTAAATAACTAATTACAGGTAATATACATTATTTTATCTTTAACTGTAAACTTATTCTGTTTCATTCTACACGTCACATTCATTAACTGTTAAGATGTAATAGTTTGGATTTGTTTCTGAGAACTGTTGAAAGTTGAATACCCAGAAAAGTTCCCTTTCTAACGAAACCTTTATTTGAATAAAGTTGAGCAGAATTAATGATGAAAAATGAATTTAAGTTTACAGGTTGACGCAAAACACTGTCAGGCAGTTGTGGGTGTTTTTCATTTATCATATTTGAGACAATGATTTAAATTGTTGAAAGCAATAGGTAAAGGTAGCAGCAAAACTGTAATTGGCAGTATATTTAACTTGTAATTTAATGTGACAACAGTCGGTAATTGATGGAATTCCATATTAATGGAAATAATGAAACAATTATTTAATTCCACAACAGAGCTTTATTGAGCGACATATGTTTCGCTGTTAGGCATTTTCAAGCTACTAAATTTCGATTATTTATATTCGTTTTGTTTTCAATTTAGTAGCTTGAAAATGCCTAACGGCGAAACATATGTCGCTCAATAAAGTTCTGTTGTAGAATTAAATAATTGTTTCATTATTTCCAGGAAATTTTAACCTTTGATCTCCAAATAATGCTTTTCCTGACGACATGTCATCATTTTTGACTGGACACTTTTAATATTTGAAAAGGTATTGGTTTAAAATATAATGGTTTAACGTTTGCTACCTTTAAGATTACAGGTATTTGAAATTTTATATTTGAAATTGTGTACGATTTTGAAAAATGAATGATGATCATAACAAAACACTAACCACAGTTCATTAAATTATTTTGTAAATACACTAGGATAACTTTAATTCAAGTATCTTTTGCATTCTATTTATGCAAATATGTTTTGCAAGTATTGGAGTTCTATTTCTAAAGTAGAAGTGTAACTTTATATGTAGTTATAGTTTAGAAGTAAGACCCTCTGATGATGATAACCTTATTATCGAAATGTACATTAGAGCATTTAGAGGAATAAACTAAATAGAGTACAATTAGTACAATAATTGTGTTTTATTTATCGTTCCTAGTGATTGTGGTTAGGGGTATATTCAAACCATTATTTTGCATTCTTGTTTAATATTTTCTAATTGATGAATATTTGGAATCCGATTTTTTATAGTAAAATATTAGATTTAGGTTTTTAATAGTTTTTAGTTGACATATTATTATTTTTTAAATAATCAATTTATCTTTAAACTTACATAAACCCAAATCCATAGAAAATATTATTGGCTGTCAGAATATATTAAATTTAATGTCTAAACTGCTTATTTTTATGCAGTTTTTCTTGTTCATTTTGCACAGTATATTTACTCGTTTCAAAGTTTGTAAACCAATTTTAAATTAAATTAAGAAAAAGTCTTTTACCTCTTCGCTTCAGTTTTGAAACGAAAATCTTAAAAAATCGCGTGATTTTAAACTCAAACTTCTGATCAGATTATTATGAAGATTTTATTTGTGGTATCAACATTAAAATCACTGTATAATTTTCAAATTTGACAAAAGGTTTCCAGCCTATCCAAAATAATTCTTAAAAACATTTTTTAATAACCATCGGGTTATCCACATTTTATTTCAAATCTATTGTTTTAATACACCTTTACACTACCTTTCCTAGTAAATAATTGATTAATAATCTATTTATATGACAATGATTAAAACAGAAAAGGTTTCAAAGACATTACTTTCGTCGGTCTGGATCTGCACTCATTTTAAGGGAAACAATAATAGATTGCCCACTTTTTGTATTTAAGTTTGAGATAATCGTTACTGATAAATAGATATCATCACGATAAATCCACCTGTGCCTTACGATATTACTAATTTAATGAACATTAGCGAAATACATATAAGGGGAAAAAAAAAACAGATAATGTAAAAACAATATTTTTCTCTAGTGTAGAATTTATAGATTCCAGATAGAATCGGTTATAAAATAGTCCCTGGAGATGAATTCAAAAATAAAGTGATTTTTATCTTGTAATATTATCAGATTAGTTATAAACTGAATATATGTCAGTGTTAAGAACTTGACCCGTTTCAACGATTGTTCTAGAAAGCAAGATTAAAACAGGGTTGCTTTTAAAATAACATTAAAGTCCGTGGAATTACAGCTTTGCATAGAATTAGTTTTAAAGCTTCTTCTTAATATATTTGTCTTTCATAAACGTTTCATTAAAACCTGTGGAATAGGACTTACGATTAGTTGGAGGGGAAATGTTTTACCGAAATAAATATTTCTTAGATTCAATTAGAGCTCAATTAGAGACAAAATAAAACAATATTCCTGGCAATTTTGTCTTGTATTAGTTATTTTGTTTTAGTATTTAAATTTATCAATTCAATTTATTATTGTTTTAGTCTCCTGGGTTTATTTTATCAAAACCGTTGGGGTTGAAGATATGAGCTCCAACCAAATTTTGGTTACTAAAAAATATTTAAAAAATAAATAAAACAACGCTTTGGATTTAGTCTAAATGAGCTCACTGTTTTATTTGAATCAAAATTAGAATTATCCGTTTGTCTTGTATGGCACTGTCACTCCTACAGACAGACGGATTTTTTTTTGTATTAGGGGGCTCTTACAAAGGGCATTTATATGGACAAATTTATGGCCTTACTTACGGGAAGAACTGGGGTCGAAATACCGGGGCACCGTAGTTGGAGTTACTGTCTTAATTGAGTAGACTCTTGTGTCAGAAAGCTCGCATTCATCTTTCTATATGAGGTCTCTTTTCACCAACTCTAATTATCTCCCAATCATGACGCTATTAGGTTATTAGAGAGGGTATTGTAGAGTATTCTATGATGTTTTCTTAATTTTTGAAGGCTCTGATGACTGTATGGTTTTTCACCTTAAAACCCAACGACAAATAACATAAACAAAAATAACCCAATGAATTATGCAGATATAAGGAGTAAAGCAATGACATGACAATGTAAACAGTCATATATGTATGTACACCAATGTCATTACAACACAATAACTTACTGACAGTCAAACATTGTGTAACAATAGTCAAATATTTGAATTAAATATTTCTTGACCTAAGAAACGGTCTTTTTCTTATTTTTTAAGAATATGTTAAACACGAGGATTTTTTTTCTTTAAACCACAGGAAAATATAATGAGTCTATTCCTAATAATAAAAAGTTGTTTCTCAAACATCAAACGTTCTTACATCTCCTATGCTAATAATGTTTATTTAGTGTACAGAACCCGGTTTAAGTAAATAGACAGATTCTATGTAATGTGCGCCATAGCTTATTTTTCTGAAGGAAAATCACATATGCGCATAACTATAACTTCGATAATTCGCCTAGTTCGGTTAATAAACTTGAGAAAAGACCCTTCATACTATATATATTTACTTTCTGGAATACTGTTTTTAATAATGGCAACCGATTGTTGAATACCATAACAGCATAACTATGAAACAGTATCATTGAACAGAATATAATTTATCACATTATTGTAATTAACATTTAAGAGAGGTAAATTTAACAATCTGCTTCATAGTATTAATAGCTGCATTCTGTGTATCGGTGTATGGTACGAATCACTCTTCATATAAACATCAAACTCTAGGTGATTAGCTACCCTCTTGACAAGTGTATCAGTTTCATTAGCAACTGATTACGAATTTACAAGTTGTGCTAAATTTATTTAATTCAGAATAGGCTTGCAATGTATCTGCCAACGTTTAGTACATTTTGTAAAGAAATTAAAATAACAAGTGCATTATGAATATAGTGTTTAATGTTTTCTGTGTGTACGTGTAAGTTTTTAATGGCACATGTTCAAATAATGCAGCTACGCAACGTTGTTAAAGCTGCAATTATTAGTTTTCAACAAAAAATCGCAATCAAACACTAATGTTAGCATTTTTATTTACTTTAGCACAAAATTTCTTATTTCAACCCAAATGAACCTCGTTAATACAACTTGACGGTACTACCTAAGCCTCATACATTATTAACTAACCTTGGCAAGTTAATATATTGACACCTTTATGTTATCTCATACATTATTAAGTGTGAACCTTGCAATTACTACATGAGGAGACTTGCAAATTACACTTTACATCAAGTGAAACAAATGAAGGTTTCTCAGTGAGGGATTTCTTGTGAGACGTGTTGAAGTCCTCTAGGTATGGATCTAATCAGAATATAGATGACAACCCGATTGACATTGATGTTTACAACATGTTACGGGTTTTAGAACGAAACAAGAACTTGTTTTAATGAATATTGATGGTTTTTAACTGAGTAAAATCAGGCTTGTTTTAATTCAACTATTTAGTATGTCTTCTGTACGATTTTAGTTTATATGTTATTTTTATGAAGTTCGGCCAAACGCATCTACAAATCGTCATGAAATTTAAAAATAAAGATCTTTGCAGCTAGCCCGAACAATGAATATACAAATGTCGTTTTATGTTATTTTCTACATTTTAATTAATTAAAAGGCATTCACAATTGTTCACAAGTGTTAGTGTATAGTTTCTAGATATGTACAAAGTTCCAAGTATTAAATATAGTGATTTAAACTAACATGAATACAAAATAAAAATTCCAAATGAAAAAATATCAATGGTAATTTTTTTTTCTAACCCTTCCCTGCGGGCCGTTTTTACGGGAACAAAATATAAAAATCTTTCTAGCATACAATTGATTTGATTTCTTAACTCTCTTTGATTTTATTAGGGTTACAAATATAAAATTTATTATTATTTACGTAACAGCACTCTTTAGTTCCTTGTTATTTACTCTAAAATTTGATATAACGTTGAAGTAACTATTATATTTGTAATAATGATTTAGAGTAAAATTAAACAGAAGTAGTTAGAACGACGTTTACAACGTGGAACAAATTTAGGATAAAGACATATTTTAATATTTATTGAGTTCTATAAAATCCTTAAAAAACGAAATCCTTATTTATGGAAAATCGATCAAAAATCTAGACGTAGTTTTCTCTTGCATTTGTGAAACAAAGTCCATGATTTTATGCCTAACGGTGACTGTACAAATAACTTCTTGGTGGTTGAAAATATTTTACTTTTAATTTTTATGTTAAACTTTATTAAAAACGATTGTTAAATAATTATTTCTGAAATTTAATTATATAAATTTTAAATTGAACACTATAATTCTTCTTACATTTAGAAGATGATTCCATTTTAAAGCTTTAAAATTGGTTCACTATACGCTTTTCTATTAAAAAAATGTAAAGCAGGTAAAATTCAGCTATTGTGGTTACTCGATGAATGCCGTTCAAGGATCACTTTTGAACTGGTCCCTTAGCTTAGGTATAAGAGAAAAACGCCAACTGCCTAAGGGAATTTAATAACCCAAATACTTGTCTATTCAACTAGAAACGTTAAAATCTCTATAATTTGGAACCACTGTACGGTGTAACTATTGCTATCTTTATATTTGTCCAAATAACCTACCATGTTTTGACGATTAATTTTCGATATATTATTTGGATTTCTTTTAAATTTCCAGTTTTATATATAATTAAATAACAAAAATAATCGGAGGAGCAAATAAAGGGTGGATTTGATAAAAAGAACAATGACGGTTTAGTTTTATGTGTTTTCGTTAAATATGGATGTTTATTCGTAAGGACATTTATAAAGTTTATTACTGGACCATTATCGAATTTGTTATATCACAAAAATTGTTGACGTGATATTAAAAATTGTACGTGACTCATTATATTTAAAATTTGAGGTTCATATTATACGTATGAATTGTATATAGAAAGATTGTATATCCAAGCTTCCACCGGACTCCATTGTAAGTGTCCTCTTCAATCTAATTTCTGACTGCCATGCTTTGAAGCAATTTAGCCCGGAGTCTTCCTCTTTTAAGTCAGAAATATCTAATTAAATACATTTTTTATTATCCTCTCAAACTTCCTTCCACATCACATACCCATACTAGAAAAGCTGTTTCCGCCTTATCTCTCGTTTAATCGCTTCCTTTCTGTTCGCTCTCTCTCTTATCTCTTTGTTTGTTATACAAGACACTAGAACAACTCCTCAAAAAGTTTATTTCATTTTTTCGATATTTTGTCTTCTTTCTCTTTCTAACCGTCCAACATTCAGATCCCTAAACGTATATATTTTCCTAAATGTGTCAGGGATTCTTGTCGGTGGACATTGCAAAATATAGGGTCAGTATTCATTAGATCAATTGCAATAGTTCATTATCTATTCAGTATAAAGTTGGTTCAAATATGATCAATTTGAAAGACAGAAATTCTGGGAACAACTTAAAAGTATAAAGTACAGCCAAACACATTGTGAGACGTATCGTAGGATACAACTGAAAATTTAATTTAGTACAATGTCTTTTTACCACTAACCAAATTGATTTCTCAACAAGTCTTCCTGCGGGCATTGCAATCTATCCCACGGGATCTTTTCTTTTGTTTTCTGACCTCAATTTAAACTAAATTACATTTATGTTTGTCTTAGAAAATCTAGTAGTTTATTTTGTTTAAAATCAAACTTTTATGTGTATATAATAAAGTTTGAAAATAAATTAATTATTTTTTTTAACATAACTTCAATTTAATATTTATATATATTTGTCAATATTTGAGGGTTAGTTATTATTTGTATCATATTGTTAAAATTTATTATAAATGTTCTTTTCTACCATACTAGTAAAATATGTAACAAACAACATCTCTCAAGTGATTAGTTAAAAAAAATATATTAAAAATTTTAAATATAGTTTTTGGTCTTACTCTAAATACAATTATTACAACTCATTCAATATAAGATTAAACCACGAATATTTTGAATTCAATTTTAACAGTACCAAACTCATCTCCAAACCTTGATGAAATTTACAATTATAATCAATACATAAATATAAATCCTAAACTTCAAACTATTATTACCAAAAACATATATTATGCCTAAATACTATAAAATAATGAAAATTCACTATCTCACATTTGTCAGTTAAATGATAGATGATAATCCTCAATCTAGGCTTCTATACTGTTATGAAGATTAACTGTGTTCATTTATCGTCTTCTATATTACTTTTACTCTAATTTGTTTAAACTTGCAGTTCATCTCATTTGTTTGGGAATTAAACAATCAGGTTTCATCAAAATTTAGTGAAATTAGCTTAACCTTCCTACTTCCAGATTTTATAGAGAGATAGGGAAGAATAATTTCTGTTTGGTTATGCTTCGGTTTCGTGTGTTACTTTTTATCGGAACGATAGTACATTTAATTTTAAATTTGTATATATTATTTAGCCAGTCCTATTTTGATTATTAAAATGAAGTTAAATAATGTTACTGGCTAAAGTTTTGAAAACAAACAATAATCATTTACTTCGGTCAATCTTACTCCCATCGCTACCCAATGTTTACAACTCTGTCTTGCAATAAAACAAATCAAAATGCCCTTAAATTCTACGACAATTCATCTAAAGATATTTATGATCTCAGTAGAAACGATCAAAAAGTCAACGCCCTCCCACCCGGTGAGACAGAAAGAGAGATGTAAGGGTTGAAGTTGTGGATTTCGTCTCATTTAACACGACGCACTCTTATCTTCAAACATATATGTTTGGTGTGTGTGTGTGTGTGTGTGTGTGTGTGTGTGTTTGTGTGTTATAAACGCTCTAAGCGTCATAATTTTAATCTGAACTCGCTTTGTAAGCCTACCTGTTAAACTATTTAGCTTGTTTTATTAAACAGAAAAATCAGTCAGATAAATTTTAATATATGGGCACATTTTAATATTAAAAAAAATATACAAGCCTGTATATTTTGTTGTATGTTAGCCAGTATTTTTTTTTTTTTTTTCAAATTATCGGATTTAAAATTTAATTTTGGTCGCATTTGTAATTTAAATAAGTTTGACTTTTTGTGAAATATTATTGAATATAATGGATGAACATTAGCGAACGTTTGAAATGGTTTTCTCTGTAGTTCTTCTTTTTTAGGACCTAATGAACCTGTAATTGTCTTTGCACAACGGAAATTGGTGGTTTTCAGATATTTGAAAAACCCTAAAGGCTCAAAAGAATCACCTTCTTTCTGTGTGTAGTCTGGAATTGTATATTGTCCCTCAAAAACTAAAATTTATACGTAGTAAAAGAAATATTGCCTTGGACAAATATTATTTCATCTTGACTTACTCCAAAGGATATAATAATTGATTGCGAAAACTTGACAAAATCTAATAAAATAGTTGTGGTTTGGTTGGTGGAGCTGGTGTATCACTGAAGAGGACGACCTTGTCGTTGAAACGCGTATGATACTTAGGCGTATTTTTTTTAATGAGAATTGTGTTCTGTGTGTTTCGTTATACTGTCTAATAAACTTTAACAAATATGAACACGCTAATGGATGGAAACAGGAGATACTTTTTCTTTCCAAATAATAATACCCGTATTTACATAAGGAAGTATTAAATCTGTTTAAGATTATCTAGAGGGATAAAACAGCAAAATTATCCAGGGATCCCAATTACAATGGCTAGAAAATCGAAAGCTAGCACTTAGGATCCTACTTCTCTGTGTATAACATTTAATTATACATCTATATAACAGGTAATTTTGGAATAAAATTCAATTTATAATTCCCCACAACGAAAGGTTGTTTTCGACAAAGTTAGCTTAACGTAGAGTTTTATCTCTACATATATACCGAGTAGTCCAAAATTAGACTTACAGTGCTCTGATATCTTGGACTTTATTCCAAAATATAGGGTAAAATATGAATATCCTAATCTAGAATTGAACCTCTATTTAGTAGATTTTGCTAAATTCGATAGTCTAAACGAAACCATCAATGTCACACGTTGGAGTCCATCCATCAAACATGAAGTAGATTTATTCTTTTGTTGTTCCTTTATCCTTCGTCACTTTAGTGACGTAACTTCTGAAGGCTCATTTCTCAGTTGTCAAGCAGCTTTAACAATTTATTTTAAGGTTTTGTTTTGTAGCCACTTTTTTATCCGCGATTTTACCATTTTTATATGCAGATTACTATTACAAGCAGATATTAACTATTTACAAGCTTATGACAGTCCTTCTGGTGTGATAAGAAGAAACTACTGAAGAATTTTTAAAATCGCCGCCATATTAAAACTAATTTTATAATATTATATTCAATAATAATCAATGATAATTTAACATTTTCTCTATATAGGGATGATTTTTTTTCTTAATGTGAGGATATTTTCTTAACCATTTTATTTTGTAATCATAACTCTCTTCTTCTTTACAGTAGGAAACGAATGTTGGATATCCATGAATTCAGATTGTGAAGCTGCTAAAATAGAGATAGCTGACGTTATGGTGAAAAATTATTCTAAAAAAAAACAAAACAGTTTTTGTACTTTATTGTTCGATTGTTTTTTTTACAAACTTGTCCAACACTTTGTAAAACTAAAATATCAAATTCAATCCAAAACCAACTAATACGTACGACTTGTAGTGTTTACCGACACACATATATAAACATGACTGAAATAAAAAAAAGTAGAGTAAAATGAATCTAGGAGAGCGAAACATACATATTATAATAGGTATGGTAACAGTTATTATATACAAATGAATCTATCGTCCAATTTAATAACTCAAAATGGTTGTCTAAAATAGTAAGCTTATATAGTTTGCAACCATTCGAAACTCAATTGCCTAGTTGCTGATATGTGGGACATTTTTGTCACCATAAATATACGACGTTTCGAAAATTTTGATCAACTCTCGTTATTAAGTGATACATCTAGAACGTATAAAATATGAAAATACCAATCTAACAGTACTTATATTTTATTATTTTAGATTTAGTTCCTAATTCAGTTTTAGGTCTCTTTTTTATTTTATATTTTCTTAATTAATATTTTGATTTGTATATTTCCATATTTTCTAATATATTTAGTCTCTTCCCTTGTTCTTCATAATGTACAATTTTTATGGATTCCTTCATTTCTCTAGATGTACAACCTTCTCTTATTAAATGTCTGGCATATTTAGAATAATTCTTTTCACATTTTTTAAAGAACGAACAAGTAGTCTTTTACTTATAGACAACGAACATATAACCAATTACTTTAAAAGCCGAATGAATGCCCCATGTTTCAAAGAGAGAAAGAGAGAGAGAGAGAGAGAGAGAGAGAGAGAGAGAGAGAGAGAGAGAGAGAGAGAGAGAGAGAGAGAGAGAGAGAGAGAGAGAGAGAGAGAGAGAGAGAGAGAGAGAGAGAGAGAGAGAGAGAGAGAGAGAGAGAGAGAGAGAGAGAGAGAGAGAGAGAGAGAGAGAGAGAGAGAGAGAGAGAGAGAGAACTACTGTGTTTAGAACATTGTAGGCTACATCGTGTTATGTTTAATAATAGGAAAGCATTGTGTCCATTTTATTGGTAGCTGTATTTATCCCAAACGACACATTTGACCATTTTGTGAAGCAGTATCAAGGATAATACTCGGGGGATCGTTGGATGTACAATAATTTCAAACCAGTTAGTTCTATATAGATTTAGGTCAGAGTACATAGCAGTTATAACCCTAAAGAGTTTACGTATTAGGCCAATTGAAAATTAGGTTTATAAAACAAAATATTTATATCTTTATATCAGTAATAAGACAAGTTATTTATAAACACGGTTCATAAATGGTTTCACTAATAATCGTTTCTTTTATTGGAAGTTGTATATACATTACATAAGTTACTTTCATTACTCTCATACATTATGCACAAACTTTTTCATCTGGATTATCTTCGGTAATCATTACTGATGAGGAGGCTCTGCTCAGTATGGTTTGTCCCTTATTTATTTTATTATGGGAAAACATCCCTGAGGAATTGGTTTACCAAACTGTGGAGTGAGTACCACCGATAATACATGAGACACTTAGAGGTGAGTCTTATAATAGTTGAGAAACGGCAACTAAATAAACCTTTCTTTTTGTCGTGCCATTTTTATTTTCTGTCAATGAAATAATTGTCACCAGATTCAGTAGAAATAAATAAATAAAGTTTGTGTTTGTTTTAAAGAAAAAAACGTGTGGAATTAAAGACAATGAACCAATGAACTGCCTTCCTATTTGTCGTAAATGAATAAAGAAGGGTATACGTTGTGGTTGTTTTGTGTTGTGAACTTCTTTAAATGATTAAGTGTTTAATGTCATATCTGTATACATATATTCAGTTTTAAATATTGAAGTTGTTTTTACAATAGGATAATTCTGTGTTTATTGTATTATTGTTACTCATATTTTGTCATAACTATACAACTGCAAAGACATTTTTATTTAAATTATTCAGTTTCTGTTACAATATTTTACGATATTTTTTAAAATGTGACTAGCCTAATCGTTGTAATTATTGTTGATGTATTTATATAGACGTTTACACAAAAGTAATAAGTAAACTTGAATTTATATTTATTGAATGATTTATTTCTACATTTATTTGTGCAATTTCTTTTCTTTCTTTTGTTATATCAAGTTTACAAACTATGTTAAAATATTTGGTATGTATTTAATAAGGTGTTGTCAGTTTAATTTGAATCTTGCTGGTAGTACTGCAAACAAGATGTTTGGTAAACACTGTATTCGGACACGATTACAGCTGTCTATTTCATTTCTGAAAATAATTTAGAGCAAATTAAATAAATTGCCTCTTTGACCTGTCAACTAAACCCAGCTATTGTAATTATTTTCTGCTTTATGTCTTGTTCCTATTGTTTTTTTTTCTTTTCTTATAATATCATCGATCAGGGTCTTATTATAATCGATGTACTTAATATTAAAAGCAGCTCTCTTAAGTGTCCGTGCATGTTACGAATCAATCATTATATAATGGAATGTCTTTATTAGATTTATATAAACATATAAACTAGAGGTGATCAGTCATCCTCTAACAAGTTTATCCAGGAAATTGGAGTGTCATTAACAATTGTAAGAATTAACAACTTGTGCTAATTCAGTAGGAAAACTGAAATGAAAGTATGCAGCGTATTAAAAATATTGGTAATTATCTTTTGTCTATGTTTTTTTCTGAGCATATGTTAAAATTATAAAGTTACATACCATTGTCAAAGTTTCTATTTTGTTTTCAATAAACAATCACGGTCAAACATGATACTTTAACTTTCGAATGTTCAAATAGTCCGAAGGAAGACATTTCCTACTCCAACCCAAATCTCGTTAACTTGATGACGTCACTAGTGTACTTGGACCTCGTACATTATTAATTATCCTAGATAAGTTAACATTGAGACCATTATTAAGTGAACCTTGCACTTAACACACGAGGAGACTTGCAAATCATATATTTTTCAGATGGAAAAACAACTGAAGGGCTCTCAATGAGAGTTTCATGTGAGATGTAACGAAGTCGTTCTTAGCTCAGGATCTAATAATCATTTAGATAAAAGAACCATGTTTAAAATTCAGATTGACTTCAACGTTTGTAAAATGTTAGGAGTGACCAATTCTTGACAAGAAATAGTCTTAGTGAATAGTCATAGTTTGGTTTTTAACCGAGTGAAGTTAGACATGTTTTAATTCGGCCATTAAATATGTCGTCCATATGATGTTTGTATGTATGTTCTACGAAGTACGGCCAAACATGTCTACCAATTGTCATGCAATTTAGTAGTAAGGTTTTATGATGTTTGCACAAATGTTGTTTTAGGTAATATTTAAATCTGTTCGAGTTTCTTAGGGTTACAAAATATAAAATAATCAGTATTTACGTAACAGTTAAATCTTTTTGTTTTTGATGATTTCCTCTAAACTAAAACTCTATATAACATATTTGTAATTTGTATTTTTACAACTATGAATTATTGTAACATATAATCAATTGTGTGATTGTTTTTGATGATTTCCTCTAAACTAAAACTCTATATAACATATTTGTAATTTGTATTTTTACAACTATGAATTATTGTAACATATAATCAATTGTGTGATTGTTTTTGATGATATCCTCTAAACTAAAACTCTATATAACATATATGTAATTTGTATTTTTACAACTATGAATTATTGTAACCTATAATCAATTGTGTGATTGTTTTTGATGATTTCCTCTAAACTAAAACTCTATATAATATATTTGTAATTTGTATTTTTACAACTATGAATTAGTGTAAAATATAATCAATTGTCCGAGTGAAGTCTTCTAATTAATAATGTACTTAAAAATGTATCTGGAACAAACTGTCGTTAAGACGAAATTATTCATTTTTGGATTCTATAATAACTTTAAAAATTGAAAACTTAGTGATTTGAAATATAACAAAATTCAAAACTTTCTTTTTCATTTACGAAATAAAATCGACCATTTTATTCTGAACTGTGCAAATCTTACTGACTCTATATTTTCCCGAGGTAATTTACCTCCTTTAAATTACTGTTTTTAAATTTCGATATATTACATTCATTTAATTTAAATAAATATTGATACGTAACCGGAATAAAAATATAAGGAAAACTGTATTTATAAATGGAAAAATAATGACTGTTTTCATTACACGAGTTTTCGTCAATACATATGAATTTATGTTCTTACCGACATATATATGTAAGTTCTATATTGGTTATTAATAACATCAATTCGTGAAGTTTTGAAAGCAAACAGTAATCACTTAAAACGTTCAATCTTACTGTACATAGCCCCCCCCCCCCACGTGTCCAACTTTGTCTTGCAATAACACAAATCGAAATGCCTTTAAACTCTGCGACTGTATCAATATTACACATAAAGCTATTTATCATTTCAGTGTAAACGATCAAAAAGTCAACGCCCTCTAACTGTGCAAGAATCACCCCCTTGAGAGGATGTAAGGGTTGAAGTTGGGGATTTCGTCTCATTTAACACGCTACAAAACATATCAAAGCAGTTAGATTTAGAGGTTCACATAAGCAGAATATAGTTGATTGCGTGAGTGTGTTTTATGGTAAATGGTCTGAGTGTTATAATTTCGTCCGGAATTAGGTATAGAAGCTTAGATTTACAACCCATTACAATTTTTTTTTTATTAAACATCAAAATCAGCCAAATATATTTTAAAATACCGTTAGATTTTAATATTTAAAAATATATATATATTCAAAATATTTAATTATGTATGTTAGTTAAAAACATAACCACAAAATCAGATAAACACCTTAAAAAGTATTTAAGTAGTCGGAAATAAAAATGTAATTATATTTATATTTATCATTTAATTAGTTTTTACTGTTAGTTGAATGTGACTGAATAATTTAGATGCAATATGTCTGTAATTCTGGATTCAAAATTTGTAATGGGTTTTCTGACATTCTTCTCTTTTAAGACCTTCATGAGCCTGTAATAAGATTTTAAACATTAACAGGTAATTAATAAGGCCTTAAAAGGTAAATCCAATCTCGAAAGTATCTCCTCCAAATTGTGTTATTAAAAAAAAAAAAAAAACACTAAAAATTATAAGACGAAAAAACAAACATTGCTTTTGACCGCAGGTGGTGAGCGTTGAAACTACAATTAAATAAAACTTAATTTTTTTTTATATAAAGAATATTTCGTAACGTTTTATATTTTGTTAATGAATAATTCTCAAAAGAACTATTATATCTTGTTAGTAAAAATAAATAAAAAATAATACTATAGCGTTTAGTTAAAAAAAATAAAAAAATAAGGATGAAATTAAAAACAATGAACTGAACTCCTATCCATGGTAAATAAACAAAAAATTGTATACATTTTGGTTGAGTAGCATTGTGGATTTCTTTAAATGATAAAGTGATTATAGGCATGTATGTGGTTATTAATTCTGATTTAATCATTTTGTGTATACATTATTGTATTATTTTATTAAACTCTCATTTACTCATAATTATATAATGGTTAAGACTATTTTCATTACATTTATTTAGTTTTTGTTACAGTATTTTGGGATATTAAAAAAAAAAAGATTAACCTAATCGTTGTAATTATTGTTTTCACAGCAATCATTAACATTTGTATTTAAATTAATAAGTAAACTTCAAATTATACATTATATGAATAAGTTTTAAACATTTACATGTACTTTTACTTTTTTTTAAAATTATAACTCTTCATTACTTACGCAAAGCTATTTATTGTTTTGTTATAGTTAAATGTATGTTTGTAAAACATATCCAACAATTTTGAATATTTAAGTTCATACGTTTATATTTAAAAGGAAGGGTAAGCAAGTCTAATTTAGAGTGTACTGGTGGTATAGCAAATTAAATATTTGTGAACGCTGCCTCAGAACACAGATTTATTGATATTATACAAAATATTTTAACTGATCAAGGACACCATCTTTTGTTAAATTTCGTACCGTTTAAAACTTCCTCGACGACGCTTGATTTAACCTCAAATGTTGCTTCTAAATATTAAAGGTTATATTACATCTTACGCCATGTTGGGAATTTGTGAGTCTAATTTTGAGTTTGGGAAAAAACATCTTGGAAAAGCTTGAGACAAGTGTGGGTTTAATATAAAGTCTGGTTAGAATTATGTAAATGTAAAATGTGAAGAAGAAAAGCCTCTTATTTTCAGTTAAATAAAACTGTAATGACAGTGTCAACCATAAAATTAATATCCTACTAAAATTACCTTGTCAGATATTTATAGATGAAATATATTCTATTCCTTGTACACCTTTAACAATCCATAAAATATTTGCATCTATTACAATCAAATAAAGAAAAAATTCAGTTTAACCCTATATCACTTATTATTTATACACGAGTAAAATGTTTAAGATTTTAATTTTTACTTCTCAGTTACATATTACTATTGTTGCGATTATGTAAAAATTCCTAGAAAAACATTTCATATTTCATTTTTTTTTTTTTTTTTTTTATATTTTCGGTGAATGACGTTTCCAATCGAATTTTCTTAAAGAAATAACTTGGACTTCTTCACAACTAATTTAGTCATATTTCAATGCATATATATTGAGAGAGAGAAAGAGAGAGAGGATATATATTTATATATATATAAAGGGAGGAGCTGAAATATACAAAAAAGTTTATTTATATTTAGCATCTAGTATTTGTTATTTGATTTATTTTTATGTTCATTTTTTGTTGAAACCATGTATGTATAGGGGGAGGGAGAGAGAGAGAGAGAGAGAGAGAGAGAGAGAGAGAGAGAGAGAGAGAGAGAGAGAGAGAGAGAGAGAGAATAATTTTATCCACATTTTCTTAAACAACAAAACATATTGTTTACCAACACCAAAAATTATAAATCAATGCTAAACCCAGATTAAGAAATATAATAAAAACCTGATTTGCGACTATGATTTCTTATATTTTAGATACAAATTGGTTACGGTATACAATTTAAATCTTGTGTCTCCACTTTTCTGTGAACCTAGATGGCAGCCTATATTTTCGAAATAAATAAAAGTATAACTATTTAATTTAGATCCATGTAATATTTAATTTAGAAATGTACTCCCTCCCATATATCGTTTCGACTACTCACGCCACTATATCGATTTTCATGCTTTTTTCCACACATTTCTTTTTCAGGTGGTCTAGATGTACACTAATTTACTACAAATCACGATTTTTAAAATATTTATTTATTACCCCCTAATATATGTTTCAAAAAGCCGGCCCAAAATAGTTGTTACTATTTAAATAATGTTTATAATGAATCGTTCAGTCATTCAGTGTTTAAAACTGTTTTTATACTGTGATACACTTTATAAAAGAAAAACTATGTTTATTTGTAAGAAAAATCTGACAATGATAAACTTCTCTTTCCCATTTTCTGTTGACTGTACTCCGCAAGAAGTTAAAGAAGCGGGGGTTGTGGATGATGAGTTTTCAATGTAGCAATCGGTTCACCAGTTTTACAATAATAAATAATCATTTCTTTTGTCACCATCAAAAGCTGATAGTTTGTCATGAAATGTTGAAAGAATTTTATATGAATAGACATGGTATTGATTTATACTGGCGTAACGGATTCAGATTTTATAATACAACAATTTATGCAAATAGACTATGCGAAAACAATTTATTAACATTTTCACACATTATTTCACAAAATCAAATATAATATTCCTTACAATTGCACCCCTCCCCAATGTCGAATCCTCATATCTCTGAAAGAAAAAAAAATCTCATGGGAGGAAAGCTAGTATAGAAAGAGTCCGTTTTTTCGAAATTAAATATATTCTCGTATATATACTGAAAATACTATAATTAATATTCTTTTATTAAAACACGTGATTTTGATTATAATTTGTAACCAATAACAGTTATTTTCAGGATGATAGAAACTAATACGATTTTATTATAACCTTAAAACTTACATGTTGTCAAAATCGTTCGAGTTAATTTGAAGAAAATCTTAATTTTGATTTTAACAGTTACCACCGCAGTTTATTTTGTGTGTTAATAAAATGTAACTAAACCTTTGGAACTTTATAATAGTATTTGACGTTAAACCTTTTATTTCTCAAATGAATAATAAACAAGCCGGAAGAATAATTGCCAACATTTTTCTTGCAAACGATCAGTTACAGAAAAGTCAATATCGTATAAGAAAAGTTCCTCCTATTAAGTTCAAAAAAATTGTTTTTCTACAAACAATTTACTTCTTGCCTTTTACTAAAATACATGAAAAGTGATTAAATTTTCAAACTTACACCAAACTACATGCTGAAAACACTGCACTATCCTTTATATATATCTATAGGAGAACGTAATCTCACATTTTTAGGAACTTAGATATTTGATAGAGTGGAATGCTGCGAAATTCTAAATAGAGCCTCAATTCGTCTCATACTCTTCTGATCGTGTTCATGTCTATGGGGGGGGGGGGGGTCTACGGGTAAGGTTTGACTTTTCTGTTGGTGTAACTTTCTGGTTTAACGTTGTTGTACTCTGGTTGCTCAAGCTAATTTTGAAAACTGGTTTATTTCAAACCTTCTTTGGGAATAGGTTGGTAATGGGCGTAGTGAAACTGCCCCGAGCATTTGGGTACTTTTGCAACGATGAAACTGCTCCGCTCATTAAAAAGGATTAGGAAGGGTCGCCTAGCAAGACAAGAAATGCTGAAATTGTCTCGAGCGCCCAAATAATTTTGAAAATTTAATTTTACATGTTAAGCTACGGGACCTAACTTAACCTTACAAGCTTATATGCTTGATTGAAGTTAAATTTAAATACATATTACCGAAATTGAGCTTGGGGAAATTTCAGTATTTCTAGTCTTGCGAGGCGACCCTTTTTGATCCTCTTTAATGAGCGGGGCAGTTTAATCATTTCAAACGTATCTAAAAATATCGGGGCAGTTTCATAGTCCCCGTTGGTAAAATCTGTGTAAGTTTTAGGCTATCTGTTTTAAATGATAAATATTTGGTTTTCAGATCACTGTTTTATTTAAATTATGACCTTTCTTTCACTTTTCAGTAAAGTTGTATTCTAAATGATATAAACACTGCATTTCTTAAACGGGTGGTTCAGGAGGATTTTAATTATGTTATTACAGATGTATTCAGATAAACTAAATAAACAAAAATTCTAAAGTTCAAGTGTCTGGGAATGCTTTCCTTATCTGAAGAATCAATTATATTGTTTACCTACACATACAATTTCTATGAATTAGAAATCAAGTAAATATTTTGTGAATAATTTTTAATCGTTGTGGTTAGTATGTATAGTAAGCATTACATATTTTTACTTCACGGTTTCAAAATGGTGTCTATCTGAAATTGGATTTGTTAGGCCGTAATTTTATAAAATGTACCAAAATATGTAAAATGTCATCTTAACAATGACGATGATGGTTTTATGTTATCATTATATTTATGTTTTTGTTGTTATCTAAAATGTATGTGTACATGCAAGAGGGGTTCTACGGTTTTGGAATCTTTGAGGAAAAAACTAGACAATACGAAATAACTTCCGATTTTAAAAATTGTTCAAATTATAAGAAACTATTTTGTTAAATTTGTATAAATAATAATTTCACAATAGTATACAAAAATAAGTCAAATTTAACTTTTGTGGATAATTAAATATTTTTGAATTGAAAAAAAACTTCATTGTATAATTCCAGAATGTTCGCTAATACACACCGTTATAGACACAAAGTTTGTGCGTTATGAATATTTGAATTTATTTAATTTAGTTTTATAGTATCATTCCAGTAAATGCTTGACAAGTTTGAACCACTATGCTTGAGAGATCGTTTAACTAAAGCTTAAGTTTAAACCTGAATGGATCAAAGAACTTTTAGTTTAAAGCACGATGTTTAAACTGTCTTGTAGTTAAACTAAGATGTAAACCCTCTTATAGTTAAAACAAGTTTAAACCTCAATGGTGCAAACGACCTTCTATAACGTTGCCACTTAGCTTAATAGAATATTTACTCACTTCGCTCTGGTCGGAAACCTCATAGTTAGTTATTCATATTTACATTGGTCATTGTTATAAACTCGTCCTTAGTGTAACTAGTTGAGGGTGTCAAGTGAGTGTAAGGCGTTGTATAAAGAATGTTTGATAAAATTACTTAATATGTGACAATAAAAATTGAGTTTGGAGTCACGGTTAGGAAAATTCTTGATCCCTCAAGCTCCAAGATTATACGGCCTACTCAAAATACACAAATCCGGCATTCCTATCCGACCAGTCGCTACCTTTGTGAATGCACCTACTTAAAAATTGGCTCAGAAAGCCAACTCTCTATACAGAATTGTTACTGAATCTGGATTTACCATTAGAAGTAGTATTAGTTTAGACAATAAAATAAAAAAATTAAGTTATCCTGTAAATGCAAAAATAATTTATTTTGTTCTGGTAAGCTTATTTACTAGCATTCCTGTGAAAGAGTTTGAATCCATCATGTATGAAAAATTAGCATTTACCAGTTGTGATGAGTATTCCAAAAAAACAACTTCCAACAAGATGTGATATTCACATGTATTGACCAGAACTATTTACAATTTAATGGAACTTTTTATCGTCAGTTTGAACGCCTTGCGGTGGGAAACCTTTGTCTCCCCTTTTGGCAGAAGTTTTTATGAAAAACTTTGAAAATAAATTATTTTATGTTAATAATCTATTATTAAAGAAAATAGTTTATTGTTATGTGGATGATGTTTTGTGTGTTATGGGTTTGCTAGACAACTTTATTCTCTGCTTAATTTGAAAAACATTAAACTCAAACTCAAAATCAAAGGTGGTGGTCATAGTTTCAAAATTTTAGAAAACCGACTTATACGGATACTAAACTTATACCAGCAAATCCTAAACACCCCATTAGCCATAAACATGCACCCTTTCATAGCATGATACATAGGCTGTTAAACTATAAATTTTTTATCCAGAAAACTTCCATACTGAATTGAATGCATTTGAACAGATTGCTCTTAATAATGGTTATAACGATGAATTGGTAAAAAGCAATTTGGTTAGAAACAAAAGAAATGAATTAATAGAATGGTATTTTCACCAGATGTTAAAAACAAAAATAAAAACTGTAGATTACAGATTGTATGCAGTTTAGATTATAAGGTAGTGTATTTTGTTAATAATAAACATGATTTAAAACCAGCTAATTATTGTAATAGCAATCTTGGTAAAGTGTTAATTAATAATAAGGCTTAAATAATCTTATGTAAAAATAGTGGTGTTTACAAAATTAATTGTAGTGACTGTAATTGTGAATATATATGCCTACAAGGTGGATCCATTAAAATCAGATTAAAGAAACCTATATATTGCTGGAAGCATGGTAAAACAGAGTCAAATTTTGCTAATGACCTACTAGAATTAGGCCATTCTTTTAATCCCAAGGATAATGTTGAAGTCTTGCATGTTGAACAGAAAAGTAAAAAACCAAATAGTTTGGAAGTTTTAGAAATAAACAGATCTGTATATAATGACCATGCTTCTAACCTAAATGAAGAGGTACATATCCCATTCTCTTTGTTGAAACCCATTGTATTCAATCGAGCTGTTAGTTCCTTGACCTCCTCAGGTACTCCAAGGAGGAGTTCCCTTTTTCTTCTTCCCCCATTGATGTTAGTTTAAGCTGTTTTGCAAATTTTAGTTGTTAGTCTTCTTATTCTGATGATGCTTAACTGCGAAACAGCTGTTACAAATATATTTGTGTTTTGTGAAATATATTAGTTAGTATTATTTGTTTACATTATCATGGAATTTAATCAAGAACCGACAGTGGTCACACTTAATATGCCTTTAGATATCTTGGAATAGTATTTTGTTATATTAAAACCGGAGAAAAAGTAGGATTTGATTACAAAAATAAAGATGGTGGTTCCCACTAAAAAACCAAAGAGTCGATTAAGCAATCAAACTAGGTGGTCATTAGATGATTAAATTAAAAATCTGTAGTGATGCACTTCAAGAAAAACGAGGGCTAATAAAACTGTAAATTTATTACCTTAGTAACAACTGTATTTATTGTGGAATAGAGTGACTAAACCACATTGTCTATAACAGTAACAATAATCTGTAACAAATAATGACGTAGACTGGACTGTTAGTGTAACTTTACCACATAATCTTAAGTTAAATAAAGGAGTTTGAACCCTAAACTGTTACCACCCGCAGTGTAGTTAAGTGATTAGAAAGTTCCTTACATTTACTTTAGGTTAAGACGAGAAACAGTTGTGGTGATCGACTTGTGTTACTTATTACAAAAATTTTGTTATAAAGAGATTTCAGTTTTATGGTCTTTCACATCTAAGACACCAGGTACCGTGTAATGTCTATCGATGTTACGAACGATAGTTACGCATTGAAATTATCGAAAAAGTCTTCCAACCTATCGTTTTATCAAATACTGTAAAAAATTCGTCAACGTACTGAAGCTATAATCGCAGAAAATATTTCATAGTTTGCGAAAACCATGAACCTTTTTCTCAAAAGAACACTTAAAAATTAGCTTTGGCGTTATGTCCAATCCATTGCTCAACAAATAATCACAGATATTCCGCACATCTCTAACTGTTGTTCCATTAGTACCAACAAACTTGTTAGTTTTAAATGTTTAGATCCAAAATTGATCTGATTTTGATTTATCATTAACAATATTTTAAACTGCATTTCGGAGGGTGATCGAAAGTAGTACGAAATGACGATTCTAAATGGATTATTGCTAAGAATTACATTACAACACTGTATTAATAACAATATTCCAAAGTAAGCATACGAGTATATCGACTCCAGGTTGCTCACATATTCATAGTAGCGGACATGAAATGTCTAAATTTACAATATTCATGTTTATGAATGAGGTAATTTCCTGAGACGTCCCATACATTCATATGTAGTTGCGAAGTGTTTATGAGCTGAAAAATGTGTGGATGTAAGTCGGAGGAAATTATCTAGATTCTAGATATGATTCGTATATGCTGATCAAAAGTTGACATAAGTTTGACAATTAAGTAATTGGTGTTTAACGATTAAAATTTGAGGAAATTGGATTATATATATATATATATATATATATATATATATATATATAAATGGTGTTCAAATTTTACAAAATGGGCGATAAGTGAAAATGGTTGAAATAATATTGGGAAAATAATCGTATTACAAAATTCAACTTCGAGAAAATTTTAATAATAGTATAGAGATCAAAAACTGAAATAGATTAAAAGAATAGAAAAAAGTAGTTTTCTTTACAATTTTGAACATTTTCCTCAACGCCTTAACGTAGTAATCATAATATTAATTTGTATTTCATACATCTTACAATACATTCTAACTGTAGAAAGTGTTCCAATTACTAACCACACTATCCAGTATCAGATAGTTAGTTAGTACAGTGTGACTATAATAACAAAAAAAGAAGAAGAAAAACACCAAAAGTGACTATGATAGTATGAGTGTAGATTACTAAAGCAAAAAATATATATAAACATTTACTAACCCTAAACAAGACAAACAAGTACGAAATCTACAGCTATATAAGAGTTGTGGTTTGAAAATTAATTTGTAATTAACCTAAAGTTTACAAGTAAACTGTGTAAAACGAAAATTGCAAGAAATATAAATTGTTATAAAATGAAGAGAACAGAATATTCTGCAGTTTAAACTTAACGTGATCATCTTGTGAGAGAAATATAACAACGAACTCAAATATTATTTTAAGATTCTTTAAAATATGAAATTTATCAGTTTATTCTTCTGATGAGGAGGTATTGTAAGTACGATCAAAAATCTGTTCAGCAGTTTTAACAGTTTTAAAACATTTATGTTACTTCGTAGAAGTATTGTAATGGTGATTGGTGGATGAAAAAAATTAAAAAAAGATAACAGAGACAAGAATTGACGGATTGTCTCAAGAATGATTATTCTGGATGACACCAAATTTGTTAGTTTTGTTAACAGAGGAATTACGTTTATGTTTAAATCATTAGGGGGGGGGGGGTTCGGTGAAATGGGCTGGTTACAAATTTACTCAAGTTTTTAATAATTTTTCGATTTTTATGATACATGACCACTGTGTTGTTGATACTTTATTTTGTATTTCAAAACGTTTTGAAACGTTAGTTTTGAATATGTAATCATTATAAACTGCTACATACAAGGATCCTTTCAGAACTAAAAATGTATTTTTTTAAATGAATGATTTTAATTAAATTCAACTTAAATTATTAATTGTTAATCATCATTCCAAGTAAATGTTATGTTTAGTGTGTGTTTAAGGACTCTTATTTCCATGTAGCCTTTTCGATTTCGATATTCTGATCCATTAAAACCATATTTACATCATTGTCGGAATTACGTCTGGCCTATCTGTGACTCTTTTGTTACATTGTTACAAGAAGAGTTGGTACTTTGAATGCGAGATGAAAACATTGAACGTGCCAAAATATGATTATATTTGATAATAGTTAAGATTAAGATGAAAGATGATTTTAAACATTACCTCAAGAATCATTGTTTGAAATAAAGGACAATAACTATAATTGAAAAGTACGACGTACTGAGCCAGAGAGTGCAAATATGTTTTTAGATGATGGAATGTAGAATCGTTTCACAACGCTACATTCCAAATATTTTATTCTTACATATATGTATAGTAGGCTTTAGTTTTAGTGAAAGTTATATGTCGTGTCAAAAAGTGGAGTTTTTTTATTGAATTATCCGTTTTGATGTCCACTTTGATAAAATTTGGAATGTCTGTATGTTCTTGCTAAATCTCTGGGTATTTTTTTACTCATTTATGCAATAGTATAAAATTTTGGGGTAGATAATTTTGAAAATGGTCTCGAACGATTTTTCTAAAATGCTAATAGATTTTAAAGGAAAAAAAAATCCCTCTACTGGAGTAATTGGTAAGTAAATGCAAAACATAATTTATTGAATGTGTTATAAAGTAACTAATTATTTGAAAATCGCCTCTACAGATTTTATTAAAATTTTAGCGAAATGTAAAAATTATGATCTAAATTACGGTGCGTATTAAAAGGTAATTTCAGTTCAGAAAAACATTGACAAGAAAATGAACCTCGACTAAAGACTTTAAAAACTCGATTTCAATTCAATAAAACCTACGATTAGGACGAACTTATGAGACAACCGAAGCATGACACAATTTACAATTATTCAAAAGATATTTTAATCAATTTCACAAAAAGTTGAAACTTATTCTCCCATGAGAGATATTTGTGGAAAAACTCAATAATAAAGGATCTTTTCCTCTTTTAAATATGAGGTATAAATAAAAATAAAAATATGTGGTATAAACAATGGTGTCGAACCATATTTTTGGTATAAATTTGGTTTTTTAGATTGGTTCAAGAGAAACCTTATATATTACCATTTATTATTAAAATATTTATTTTTCCTTGGTTTTCATTTTACCAAATAGGTAAGTTACCCACATTCTATTGCTATACAAAGGTTGGAGCACGAAGTTAATAATTGAGGAGTCTTCAATACCAAATTATCTCTCTAAAGAAATACTGTAAATAGGGAACAACTCAGTAATTAGGATGTTTGTTCTTACTTATACATTATTGATGAAGCAGAGGAATATTATTTTTGGTTTTTGTTTGTTTTTTATAGATAAGTATGTAAGAAAGATAGTGCGGTATTTTTCCACCATTTATTATTATTATTATTACATTTATTTTTTTATGGTTTTCTTTTACCAAGTAAGCGAGTGACCTATATTTTAGAGCAAGACAAAGAATGAAACATAACATCAGAAAAACATGACCTAAATATATTTTTAATTGTATGCAGTAAAGCTCGGCGTGCCAAGTTCATGACAAAACTCTGTTCAAACTTCTCTTCCTGTCATAAAATTAAAACAAAGAATGACAAGAGAAGGGGAGAATGGCGATAAAAACATCGTTTAGTGCGAAGAATAATAGTTTAAAATAACTATTGATAGACAAATTTGATAAATAAACAAGAAGTACAAAAATTATTCGTGTATTAATAAATTGTGCAGTTAACCTAACATCAAGTAAAATTATTTTAAATTATAATTGTTTTTAGAGAAGAATCTATTATAACCTCTGATTTTTGTATACACGATGGAAGAATTTGTTGGTCTGATCTCAATTTAGCGTGTGTATAGTTTATAAAATGGGCGAACAAAAACGGAACCAAAAATTTAAAATATCACAACAAAATCTTCTTTTTCAAACAATTCTGAAGTAATGTGTATTATTAGTTATGTGTTGATATATCTATTTGATTGATTACAGTATTTGGATAACGTATTCAACCAACAACTAACTATCTAAATTATAAATCAACCACTAAAGGCTTGTTCTATTTTTTATTGGTTTTTAAGGTGAAAACCTTTTTGTTATCATCGCCTTATAAAAATTCACGAAGGGAACTTAAATAAAAACGTCAAATACTCTAAGAGCGTCAGTGTCGGAAAAGAACAAGAGTTGGTCAACATTATTCTGATAGGAAAGGTGTAAGAAGGAGATCAAACTCAAGACTACGTAAAAGGTGTAGGATACAACTGGGCTTCTAAGGATTGGTACGCCCGGAACTCCCTATAGTGAGCCACTGAGAGGAAGTCTTTTGAAATGCAAATACAGCCCGAAATGTACTCGTGTTTTGTAATGGACGGGTCTTTGTTTTAATGAAACAAAACAAAACCCCTTCATATGATATTTATTTTCTTTTGGTTTTAAACAACAATGACAATGAAGAGTAGATGCATTATTATTACAAAAACAGAGATTTTTACTGGCACTTATCCTGTGATAGAGGATTTATAGAGATGAAAGCACAGTCGGGTGAAAATGGAAAACAGACTGATTAATGATATAGATTAAGTGATGGTGAAGTTAGTATCATAATACAAATAGAGGCAAGGCTTTAATAATTATTCGTTTATATATGTTTATTCCTGTGTATTTTCTTACACTATTTCCAATTTAAATTGGATTTGGTAATTGATTACGAGAGTTGGTTTATACTTTTGAAACACTATGATGGTAAACATCCGATTAAACTATATTGATAATACTCTAGTAGGTGTTTTACGTAGAATGTGATAGCGATGTTAATTTAGTTTACAAAGTAAATATTTAGTTACCATTAAAAAAGAAGAAATGAAAAAAAAAATAATAATAAAAAATAAATAAAGAAACGCAAATTGACATGTAATTTAATATTAATTTCTAATACCGCCACTTTCATTAGGTATTTAATACTCTATCCGTTACAAAAGACAAATCTGTTTCTTGCTTCTATATTACACTTAGTTTAGATTGAAAATTTTTCAGCTTGTTCAAGCTTCCACTTTAAATTACACAAAAAGTACCAATTTAATTTAATTTGCATTTTGTGTTACAACTTATCGAAAATTCAATGTTTACATAAATATAGTAACGACGGAATACTAAAATAATAACTATCACTAAAAGTAAAATTTTAACAATGAAGTTCTACAACAGCGATAAAATTTAATATCCTGTCTTTTAAGGGCAGTCGAATAGCCCTATCTTGATAATGTTAAATTGAACAAATTTATGTACCCTTTTCTCATGAACCATACAAGATATATTTATATATATTTTTTGGTTTTATTTGTCATACGTGGGCCGGTCATTTTGTATGTTTGGATAAAATAAATTATATGTCCTTATCTTTATTTCTGAGTTTTGAAATTTAGATGTTTTAACCCGCTTTTTAATAACAAAAATTTTTTTTTTTGTAAATTATCTATAAGATATAATAAATAACCATACATACAAAATGATTACCTAAGCGTGACAAACAAAACAACAACAAAATATAAAAAGATATTTTTATGGTTCATGGGAAAAGGTACTTTTGTAAGAAAAATCGTTGTTTTACAGAAATCGTGTTTAAGTTAAAACATTAGGTGAGGTTAGGTTACACTTACTTTAAAACAATCCAGCACCATAAAATGTTGCACTTTACATAGGTGACACATTCTTGATACACTCTAATACATAGGTTACAAAAATGCATCGATTATATGAGGTTTTTTTAGTGAAATAAAATTACAACTTGAAAGTTGCTGTTTTCTGTGCAATTTCTTGCAAACCAACCCTGTAAACTTCCACTCAAGCTAACCATCGTTAATTTAAAGCAAGCCTCTCCCGCCACCGTACCAGAGGTTGGAGTGAACCAAACTGCACAGAAAAAACCTAGTGTTTAAGGAGGGAATCGAACCCATAACCTTCGGTACCAATCCTTGATCAAGGGACTGACGCCTCACCGAGTTATTTAGGTATAGTTAGTTATTTAACAACACTTGAGTGATGTCACATTGTCTATCCTGCCACGTAGTTACATTAGCAACCACTAAATATTATGGTTCATCGGTTTACCACTAGGTCTTGAACAAATCGAAGCCTTAACTCTACTTTTATGTGTCTACAGGAAAATGTACACAAAAATTATTGTACTTTCCTAGTTAAAAAAGAATGGGTTCAGGTTCAGATATTTGAAACAAAGTTTTGGAAAGCAAAATGACTTGTATACTTCAGCTGCACATTCTCTAATTTTGTTTAATTTTTTTTGGATAACTATTTGAAGAAAACAAAAAATGTTTTTCTTCAACATATAGCATACCGTATACAAATAATGAACAAGCGTTAGACAATTATTAGAGCTTGCAATACAAGTTTTCTAGTTGTGCATTCAAAACGTAAGCCACAAAGAACTAAATCATATGAAACTAGGTCTATTATATTGATAAACATACTTAACACATGAAATTTCCTAAAAAATGTTCGTGCACTAACTTAAACAAATGCTAATAAACTAGTTAGACTCAACGGATTTCAATACATAAGGTCTTAAATTAATTTTTTTTAAATTTTGAGCCACCCGACTCCCCCTAAGTCCATAATCAGACTATTAAAACCAAGAATATGTTTAAAGTTGTAACAATTAGCTTAATGGAAAGGGTTACCCTTCAAATTTACTCCATTTGAAGTCCAAATTGAGTACTGGACTTTGTTGTGCAGAGTTTTATTACGGAAGAAATTGAATAGATTAAACCATAATTCAAAATCATCCTCTACATAGTAAAAAAAAAATTAATAATAAAAATAAAAAAATACATACATATATATATATATATATATATATATATATATATACACAAATGTTTAGTTTTTCACGTGTTATTTTCATAAACAGTGTATTTTTTTAACGATTGTATGTATTCAGAACTGTTGTTTAAAAAGTTAATAAATAATATTTCAACATAAATTTCACTAAATTAAAATAAGGATGGGAGTATGTCATAGGTCAACAAGGCAACAAAGAACCTTAGAAAGTCCTTCGTCTGAAGAAACTATAATAACTTTGTATTACTAGGCCTGATTTTCTCTTCCATTCATTCCAAACATTCTTTGCAAACTTTTACACTGTGTAATAAACATTTTATGAGAAACAACCACTTTTGCGCTGAACCTGGATCGCAAGTAACCTTGTCTTAGAAACATCATAAAGTGTAAAAGACATTTCCCTTTTGTGTTTATCAAAACGACTTTAACCAATTAATTGCAGTTGTCACTTAGCTCGTTTTTATAACTTTTTACACGGGAAGGTTTTTCAGAATGTTTATTTATCGTCAGAGATACAATTATAAAACATCAAATGAAAGGGTTCACAAAAAGTCATTAAAATTCCCGCGGCAAAATTGTTGACCCATTGAGCTGCACATTGATACACGTTTTCTCATAAAGACGTTTTTACACGACAGGAAATTATCGTGCATTCAGTTTGATGATATTGATTTTTTAAAGTAAATCGTTGTATCAAGTACATTTTCATAACGTGATTCAGAAACTAGTAACCGATGTATTTGTAGCATTCAAATTCAAATAAGCACATCTGCAAAATAATTTCATTAACTCGTTTTCCACATACCACTTCCGTCGCTTGACAGATGCTGCCACCCGGCGAGATCATCCAAAACTAATCATCGTATGACATAGGAGGGCAAAGTACAACGGCAATACAGCCCACCTGTTCTAAAACCCGTTGGCTAGTCTACCTGTAGTCACTCACAATGCCTGACTTTCTTACACAGTTACGTTAGATATAATAATTTTTTTTTGATTCTCAAAATCTCTGCTTCAGTTTTCAACGATGTCTATCTACAGTTTTTGTGCGTGTTAGTCCAAAATGTTAAATAAATTTTCGTTTTCACGGCACAAGCTCACGTGAACTGCGACAGGATTTTCCAGGTACTCAGCCTTACAGGTTTTATCATATTTTAAATTTTTGTTAATGCTTTAAAATAATTTATTAATTATCATGTATTCTTTAAAATATGTATTTCATGTTTTATTTAATATTCAATGTTCTTTTGAAACTGAATGATTATAAAAATTTACTTTTCTTAAAACATACTTTACAAAACCTTGCAAAGGCACATTTTGAGTTTTGAACAATTATGTGAAATAGGTGCAAACTAATGTTGAACTTTAAATGATCAAAATATCTTATTGAACATGTCAAATATAAAACAATTGGAGAAATCTTTTCTAAATCAGAAAATTTCGTTTTACAGACTTTTGCAGATCTTTGCAAGTCTTATACAAGCTTTGTTTCAAACAAAATTAAATATATATAAATAGATTTATAATCATCTAAGAAGCTTTTAAGTACCATCTTAACGAATTTCTGTTATACAATTAATTTTCTTTAATTTTGACAAATAACCAGATATTTACTTTAATAATGAACATTAATGCTACAACATGTCTGATTTTGTACAGACGCTAAAAAACATGTTTTTTGCTATAGCTAATATGCTGGTAGAAGAAACACAGCTAAAGATCTAAACATGTTTCGTCCTGTTAACAAAACACGTTTTGTTCAACATAGCTTCAGAGTTTCACGTGCACAAAAGTGATGTTACAAAAAAACTGACTTTATAGAACATTAATTAAACTCATATTGTATATGTGCCTAAATTTACTTCAGCGAATATGTTTCTCTTAAAAACTATCTTTTAGATGTAGAATTGTGAAATTAATTATAAAATATATAAAAAATTATTTGGGTGGAGCCTGCATGCAACTTTCGGTCCTAACAACCTCCAAGAGGTTATTTTCTAAATTAAAATAATTGACGTCAATTAATAAAAATTTAATATTCAAAATTTTCTTTTCTTTTCTTTTAAAATAAACTATTCATTTCATAACAAATTCTTTATCTAAAATATATATATTTATTGGCCAATATAGCATTTAAGAAATTTATCAAATAAGTAATATTATGTAACTGTTTTAAAAACTTATCATTTCATAAAGTTTAAAAGGGGGGGAGTAAATATCAGAATCTTTTCATCTTTTTTTTTATTTATTTGTAATTTTTACATTAAGGGCGTATAATCTTTTTTTTTTGGATTAATTATAATCCTGTCAATTGTTAAGCTGTGCTCATTGTCTTTGGTTAAATTTTGTAACTATAAAATATATAAACTAAAAGGGGGGATAAATCTTCAGAATTTATTGATTAATTTTTTTTTTATTTTTAATTATAATATTTTACATTAAGGGCGTATAACTATTATTAACTATAATATTGTTAATCATAAGCTGTTTATGATAATTTTGTCTCAGGATGTCTTTCTCAATTGTAAATGATAAAATCTGAAACGTTGAAATTTCTTTGTTTCAATAAACTTGAGCCTTGTTAATCACTAAATTTGTCTTCGTCTTTTTTTTATTTTTATTTTCTAAACATTGTTACCATTTTGGTTCCGCCTTTCTTAAATTTAAGTCCCCTGGTAACATGTTTCTGGTAGCAGAGCGTGGTTGATTTAAATTCTAGCTTGGTTATCTCTAAATTATAGAGTGGTTAATTCTAAAATTCTGGAACCTTAGTTAATTTTCAAAATTTTGCATTGGAATCATCTAAATTTAAATTCAATATTTTTCTTGTTAAACAAGGCTCATTTTTACGTTTTGCAGCTTTTTCAAATACTGCACAACTGTTGCTGATGAAATTTTTTTTATTTATTTTAAATATTTAAATCTCTATAAATCTATAGTCTCTTTTTTTATTATTTATTTATTTTTATAAACACTTACACAAAAACTTCTAAACCAATTTCGATAAATTTTTTTTATTATTTTGTCTGCTTAAATAATTTTTTTTATATATATACTTACATACACTGCACTAGTCATTCACTGAATTTGATCCAGACAGCGGGCTCATTCGGGAATTCCAAAAAAAATTTAAATAAATAATAAAATCCAAAAATAGTTAAAAACAAAAAAAAACAAAAAAAAAAATTCAAAATCTCCTTCAAAAAATTTTCCCGAGTTTTCTTTCGCTTGTCTGTATTAATTCATACTTACACACACACATATACACAACAACTACACAACAACTACACTACATATAATTCTTGAGTCATTCTCTGGCTCTTTCACTTCATTTTTATTTTTGCATCATCTTAAAAGAAATTTTTTTTTAAATTACTTGGTTTATTTTTTTTTATTATTATCAGCAACAGTTAAAATGGCAGTGGATTTGCTGCGATTAGTAGACTCGTTAAAGTTCACTGAGCTTGCTTTCAAAATTTTTTTTGTCATCTTGAAAGAAAATTATTTTTATTTATTTTTTTTAAATTTTATCATCATGAGCAATAGGCAAGATGGCGGTGGACTGGTTGATGCAGATGGTGGCACTTTCTTAATAATTCATTGAAAAAATGTTGAACACTCTTTAATAATATATCTTTGTGTGCTAAAAATTTTTTTTTTCTTTTCCAAATTATAGGGGCCCAGTTTTTGTATATAGGACGACATGGTTGGCCTGTTTGTTTTGATTAATTTGTTTGGTTGTTAGTTAGCAGGTCAACATGTTTGTTTCCTAATTTAGTTTTGTGTTAGGGTTGAGAAAACCGGAGTTGGGTTTTCCTCACTCATGGGTCACCTTTTTATATACATCTTTAATTTAGCTACACCTTTTTTTACACATCTTTCTTTGTACATCTTTTTTTTTGAACACTTATCTTATTTTGATGAAATTTTTTTTTACATAATTTTTTTTGATTAATTTAAATTCCTTTTTTTTTGGGGGGCACATGATTACAGTTACATACATAAGACCTTAAGTCAAATATTACATGCCCTGCCTTGCGCAGTAAAACCATTTTTGACTCCCCAACGTTTCATACTGCTTCTTTGTTTATTTTTAAAATGGATTATTTGTTTAGATCTTTCAAAATTCTTTTTTCTCACGGAAATTGTTAAGAGCCGTGAATAGTTTAAATTCTTCTTCGTATGGGAGAAGAGGAATTTAAAAATAACGACGCTGAGCATGATCTGACCCAAAAAGGCTTCAGGAGTTTTTCTTTTATTTTTATTTATTTTGTAATTAAATGTAAAGGTCGGCTCAGAGGATACTCCCTCCCCGTCTGAGTCCGACCTTTCCTGTAAGCCTAAAGTGCTATGCACTTTCCCTCCCCAGTCCCCGGAGTGGTCACCTCCACTTGGCTTCCCGAGGTGCCACTCCACCCCTTTCCCCATTGTACCTCAGTGTACAAAGTCAGTTCATGCACAGCAATGTCGACCTTTGCGTCACCCTTCAGCTCTTTCTGTCCTGGGCTTATCCCAATCATAGGTGGGAAGAGCTGAGACGCTGTAGAAATTTCAAAATTTAATAAGTAATTGCCGAAGGAGGCTTCACCCTAGAGTGGTGACTATAAAAGCATTATGAAGCGTTGTTTCTATCACGTGCCCCTGGTTTCTAAATTTTGTAGGAGGCCCTTCAGGCCCCTATCTTCGAACTTTTGTGGGAGGCCCTTCTGGCCCCTTCCTTAGAATCCTTTTGAAGGCCCTTCTGGCCCTTTGCCCCTTATTCAAAATTTTGCGGGAGGCCCTTCTGGCCTCTTTTCTGACTCCACCCCAACTCCGTCTTTCGGGGGGGGGGGGAGAGCTGTAGCATTCAAATTCAAATAACCACATCTGCAAAATAATTTCATTAACTCGTTTTCCACATACCACTTCCGTCGCTTGACAGATGCTGCCACCCGGCGAGATCATCCAAAACTAATCATCGTATGACATAGGAGGGCAAAGTACAACGGCAATACAGCCCACCTGTTCTAAAACCCGTTGGCTAGTCTACCTGTAGTCACTCACAATGCCTGACTTTCTTACACAGTTACGTTAGATATAATAATTTTTTTTTGATTCTCAAAATCTCTGCTTCAGTTTTCAACGATGTCTATCTACAGTTTTTGTGCGTGTTAGTCCAAAATGTTAAATAAATTTTCGTTTTCACGGCACAAGCTCACGTGAACTGCGACAGGATTTTCCAGGTACTCAGCCTTACAGGTTTTATCATATTTTAAATTTTTGTTAATGCTTTAAAATAATTTATTAATTATCATGTATTCTTTAAAATATGTATTTCATGTTTTATTTAATATTCAATGTTCTTTTGAAACTGAATGATTATAAAAATTTACTTTTCTTAAAACATACTTTACAAAACCTTGCAAAGGCACATTTTGAGTTTTGAACAATTATGTGAAATAGGTGCAAACTAATGTTGAACTTTAAATGATCAAAATATCTTATTGAACATGTCAAATATAAAACAATTGGAGAAATCTTTTCTAAATCAGAAAATTTCGTTTTACAGACTTTTGCAGATCTTTGCAAGTCTTATACAAGCTTTGTTTCAAACAAAATTAAATATATATAAATAGATTTATAATCATCTAAGAAGCTTTTAAGTACCATCTTAACGAATTTCTGTTATACAATTAATTTTCTTTAATTTTGACAAATAACCAGATATTTACTTTAATAATGAACATTAATGCTACAACATGTCTGATTTTGTACAGACGCTAAAAAACATGTTTTTTGCTATAGCTAATATGCTGGTAGAAGAAACACAGCTAAAGATCTAAACATGTTTCGTCCTGTTAACAAAACACGTTTTGTTCAACATAGCTTCAGAGTTTCACGTGCACAAAAGTGATGTTACAAAAAACTGACTTTATAGAACATTAATTAAACTCATATTGTATATGTGCCTAAATTTACTTCAGCGAATATGTTTCTCTTAAAAACTATCTTTTAGATGTAGAATTGTGAAATTAATTATAAAATATATAAAAAATTATTTGGGTGGAGCCTGCATGCAACTTTCGGTCCTAACAACCTCCAAGAGGTTATTTTCTAAATTAAAATAATTGACGTCAATTAATAAAATTTAATATTCAAAATTTTCTTTTCCTTTCTTTTAAAATAAACTATTCATTTCATAATAAATTCTTTATCTAAAACATATATATTTATTGGCCAATATAGCATTTAAGAAATTTATCAAATAAGTAATATTATGTAACTGTTTTAAAAAACTATCATTTCATAAAGTTAAAAGGGGGGGAATAAATATCAGTATCTTTTCATCTTTTTTTTTATTTTGTAATTTTTACATTAAGGGCGTATAATCTTTTTTTTTGGATTAACTATAATCCTGTTAATTGTTAAGCTGTGCTCATTGTCTTTTTGTTAAATTCTGTAACTATAAAATATATAAACTAAAAAGGGGGGATAAATTTTCAGAATCTATTGATTAATTTTTTTTTTTTTTTTTAAATTATAATACTTTACATTAAGGGCGTATAACCTTTTTTAATTATAATATAGTTAATCATAAGCTGTTTATGATGATTTGTCTCAGGATGCCTTTATAAGTTGTAAATGATAAAATCTGAACCGTCGAAATTTCTTTTGTTTCAATAAACTTGAGCCTTGTTAATCACTAAATTTGTCTTTGTCTTTTTTTAATTTTTACTTTCTAAACATTGTTACCATTTTGGTTCCGCCTTTCTTAAATTTAAGTCCCCTGGTAACATATTTATGATCAAACTAATGACGGAAACGCTTCTAAATATTTGGAACTTTGGGGAAATAAAGTTCATTCTTTTGTTGTTTTATGTGACTTTTTCCAAGTAGGGTAACGAGGATGAAACATAGCATAGATTTATAGACTGTAGCACCGTCTACCAGTGTAGAACAATCAGTAAATACACTGTAGATATTTAGAACTTTGGGGAAATAAAGTTCATTCTCTCGTTGTTTTATGTGACTTTTTCCAAGTAGGGTAACGAGGATGAAACATAGCACAGATGTATAGACAGTAGCACCGTCTACCAGTGTAGAACAATCAGTAAATACACTGTAGATATTTAGAACTTTGGGGAAATAAAGTTCATTCTCTCGTTGTTTTATGTGACTTTTTCCAAGTAGGGTAACGAGGATGAAACATAGAATAGATGTATAGACAGTAGCACCGTCTACCAGTGTAGAACCAATCAGTAAATACACTGTAGATATTTAGAACTTTGGGGAAATAAAGTTCATTATCTTGTTGTTTTATGTGACTTTTTCCAAGTAGGGTAACGAGGATGAAACATAGCATAGATTTATAGACTGTAGCACCGTCTACCAGTGTAGAACAATCAGTAAATACACTGTAGATATTTAGAACTTTGGGGAAATAAAGTTCATTCTCTCGTTGTTTTATGTGACTTTTTCCAAGTAGGGTAACGAGGATGAAACATAGCACAGATGTATAGACAGTAGCACCGTCTACCAGTGTAGAACAATCAGTAAATACACTGTAGATATTTAGAACTTTGGGGAAATAAAGTTCATTCTCTCGTTGTTTTATGTGACTTTTTCCAAGTAGGGTAACGAGGATGAAACATAGCACAGATGTATAGACAGTAGCACCGTCTACCAGTGTAGAACCAATCAGTAAATACACTGTAGATATTTAGAACTTTGGGGAAATAAAGTTCATTATCTTGTTGTTTTATGTGACTTTTTCCAAGTTGTGTAACGAGGATGAAACATAGAATAGATTTATAGACTGTAGCACTGTCTACCAGTGTAGAACAATCAGTAAATACACTGTAGATATTTAGAACTTTGGGGAAATGAAGTTCATTCTCTCGTTGTTTTATGTAACTTTTTGCAAGTAGGGTAACGAGGATGAAACATAGCATAGATTTATAGACTGTAGCATCGTCTACCAGTGTAGAACAATCAGTAAATACACTGTAGATATTTAGAACTTTGGGGAAATAAAGTTCATTCTCGTATTGTTTTATGTAACTTTTTGCAAGTAGGGTAACGAGGATGAAACATAGCACAGATTTATAGACTGTAGCACCGTCTACCAGTGTAGAACAATAAGTAAATACACTGTAGATATTTAGAACTTTGGGGAAATAAAGTTCATTCTCTTGTTGTTTTATGTGACTTTTTCCAAGTTGTGTAACGAGGATGAAACATAGAATAGATTTATAGACTGTAGCACTGTCTACCAGTGTAGAACAATCAGTAAATACACTGTAGATATTTAGAACTTTGGGGAAATGAAGTTCATTCTCTCGTTGTTTTATGTAACTTTTTGCAAGTAGGGTAACGAGGATGAAACATAGCATAGATTTATAGACTGTAGCATCGTCTACCAGTGTAGAACAATCAGTAAATACACTGTAGATATTTAGAACTTTGGGGAAATAAAGTTCATTCTCGTATTGTTTTATGTAACTTTTTGCAAGTAGGGTAACGAGGATGAAACATAGCACAGATTTATAGACTGTAGCACCGTCTACCAGTGTAGAACAATAAGTAAATACACTGTAGATGTTCACTCCTATATTAGAAATCCACTCTGCGAGCTGAGACATTCAAATAGTCTAATGAAGCATCGCTTCTAGCGCCAGTGAACCTTATTTGGTTACAACTTTCATGACCTGTTAATTTCATATTTATTTTACGTACTAAATAGATTGTCCATGTCTAAAGCTTAGGAATAGAGGATCTACTGCTACCACCTAACGGTCTTAAATTTTTACCTGAAATGTGCTCATTATTGCAGAGATAAAGCGCATGTCAGTATCGCGTCATTGTTAGGCGTATGCAAGTACGACATCACGTCCTATAATCCTTACTTAGGCTCATGTACAAAACGGGAAATATTTATTACATTTGAGTATATAATTAGTAGAATAGTTTTCAACCAGTTTAAGTTTATGGTTGCATTTTTCTTTTTGTAAAGTTGCATAAAACTTTAAAATAAAATGCACTAACAAGATTTCAAGTTTAGGGTAATGGAATTGGTATTAAGTTTATTAAACACATAATCTTATTTTACAGCTGTTTTTATATTTATCATTATTTTTGAGGTTATGTAATATCATTGTTCAAGAGGAATATTCTTTTGATATCATAGTTGGATATTCAAAAAGAATCCAACTTATATTTTGGAGGGATTGGTGATATGAAAGTAGACTAATTAAATTTTTTTTTAATTTGGGGCTTAGTTTTCACCCCTGATCATTAAGCGATTTGGATTTTTTGGGACACTTCCCCTTATCAAACAGGCTAAACGAAAATATAATAGTCAGACAGATAACAGTGAGACAAGACTATAAAAATGGTTTAAATCTGTTTCATTCTAGAGCAATATAAAATCCGATATCGATATTTTAACACCATCACTTTACTTCCTTTACTTTGTAATTGGAAAAGTGGAATGAGCAAAATTGATCCTTGCGTTTAGACTACAGTCCAGTGAACACAGATCCAATGGTAAATCAGAGATATCTAAAGCGTGTAAAATCATTTTACCACATTTAAATTTTTTAGAAACATTAGATTTGATCTACGTTTCATATTTGTGAGAAAATAAAAAGAACCAGAAAGTTACTGACAAAGCTTAGTTTTCCTTTATGGATATTTAGTTATTTTTTTCTAATTATTAAACAAAATTTTCAACATGTATTTCCCAAAATTTGACTTTATCTTATTAGTTATGAATAGGGACGCAATTTGTGCAGTGCTAGTTTCAAATTACGCAGCCCTCGTTTCCAAATTTCATTTTTACTCTGTATCGAATAAAGAGGATCCTTTCTTTCCACTAGGCGTTCTCCACTTCCTTCCGCAACCTTGTTTATCCTGTTAGATCAATATATCCACAGTAGAATATAGGACACCTGGGCCCAGCAAAATCGTGGGGCACCTGGGCCCAAAAGCCTTTTGGCCCCTGACGTCACTTCCAGTGACGTCATTATGACGTCGTTTTGAAACGTCATAACGACGTCACTGGAGATGACGTCATTAGGGTACTAGAGACCATGGAAACAGAGTGCCCTACGTTTAGGCCAGAACCAGATGCCCCGTATACAATGTTAACTTACCCGAGATCTGCCCTCCTCGGCAGCTCGACGAAGACTAACTAAACTTAAGATAAAACCAGCCTATAAAGTACAGTACTACGTCACAATACTACGTCGCAATACTACGTCACAATACTACGTAGCATAGCACTATGGGGCACCTCATCCCAGATTGACGTCACATAGCACTATGGGACACCACAGCCCAGATTGATGTCGCATAGCGCTATGGGACACCTGAGTACAGATTGACGTCACATAGCGCTATGGGACACCTGGGCCCAGCCAAACTAGGGCACCTGAGTACTGGGGCACCTGGGTTACAAAAGCCAATAGGCCCCTGACGTCACTTCCAGAGACGTCATAACGACGTCACTGGAGATGACGTCATTAGGGTACTAGAGACTAGGGTAACAGAATCCCCTACGTGAAACAGGTACCCTAAGTTTAGACCCAAACCAGATGTCCAAAGTACAATGTTAACTTACCCGAGGTCTTTCCTCCTCGACATCTCGACGAAGACTAACTAAACTTAAGATATAACCGGCCTATAAAGCACAATACTACGTCACAATACTACGTCACATAGAGCTATGGGGCACCTGAGTACAGATTGACTAGCACTATGGGGCACCTGAGTACAGATTGATGTTGCATAGCGCTATGGGACACCTGAGTACAGATTGACGTCACATAGCGCTATGGGACACCTGAGCACAGATAGACGTCAGCTCTAGTAACGTCATTATGACGTCTCAAAAAAGACGCCACAACACCGTCACTGGAAATGACGTCAATGGGGAATTACTCTATGTTATTATGCTACGTCACCTAACCCCTACATCACACAATATTACAATACATAATAGTACACCAAACAAAATTTGTAACTTACCCGAGATCCGTCCACCTCGACATCTCGACGAAGACTAACTAAAATTAAAAGATATCCTAACCTATAAGGGATACGCTACTCTGCTTGTAATTTCTTCTGTGAAGAACGTGGTCTTCTTCGCAGAAGAAATTACGAGACAGGTATAAGAAAATAGAAAGTTCAAAGCACCGTCTATCAAATTTGTTTAAAGCCCTCTCACCACGACAAGGCGATAGACGTCAATGGGGAATTACTCTATGTTATTATGCTACGTCACAATACTACGTCACAATATTACAATACATAATAGTACATCAAACAAAATTTGTAACCTACCAGAGATCTTACCCCTTTGAAAGTTCGACGAAGACTAAAATAAAAACGAATGATACAATGATTATATAATAATACACTATAAAACCCATACTGATTGAGGCTGAGAAATAACGTACCATAACACATGTAATAAATATAATAATTAAGCATTTATTAGAAATATACAATTATATCCTATACGCAATAATCCGGGGAGGTCCCTCATCTTCCCCTCCCCAGCACCCCCAATCCAACTCTTCAATCATGAACTCATAACACTCCCTTTGAGGCCTGGGTGGAACCCTAGGAGGATCCTCCTTTTTCGGTTCCTCGTTAATCTGAAATAAAAATTACCGAAACTATAAAGGAATGTTACGATAGTCGATAATACAACTGTAATATTACAAAAAAACATAAAAGAATAACCAACCCTGAATTTATAAATATTTATAACGAAAATACAGCAGCGATAATAGTAATAACGAAAATAATAAACAACTCCCGAAATCATAAATGTTTGCTACGACAATTGAAAACATAACATGAACAAAAGTAACACCAAACAATAATAATTCCACCTCAGAATCTGTAAATGTTTATAAAGAAAAATAAAAACACTTTTGTAATAATATAACACCAAAAATAATAAAAGTTGCTTACGTGGAACAAGGTAGGTAGTTCCGTCCCAATGAAGAGGTCAACGCAATCGCTCATAGTGTCCTGCTGCTCCTGTAGTTCAAATTAGACTAAGCCTACATATATTGTACATACGTTAACTCCCACCTCTACAGCTAGCGTCACGCTTCCCCCCACTGCCAGGTTTTTGAATATGCGAAATATTAGCTTGACATTCAGTTGCGAATCTAAACTGAATTAATTCAATCCAATTTTAATTATGAGTGACAACGATTCAGCCTATCATTCTTCGGACGAAGAATATGCAGAAGGAGAAGTCGTATACGATTCGGATAGAATCTGGAGACGAACAGAAAGGTAAGTTGTTCATAAAAAGAAACATAACTCGTAAAAATACAATATAGAAACAATAATAATAATAAGAAATACGTTTTGCAGGTACGTTCAGCGGACCGAGAGGTATTTGTTCGGGCTTGGATGCCCAAAAGTCACCTGGAGCTTCCACGGAAGTGCTATCGCCAACCCTACATATTTGTGTGGACAACCTTGGGCCCCTCCAGAAATATTTCACCACGTAGGGGATCAGGAACAGCCCCTGGAGGAGCCGATGGACCTTGAACCCCACCCGGAACCGGAGCCTCAGCAGCATGACCAGGATCTGACTTGTAGAGAGACCATGCCGTCACCTTCCCCAGAGCCTCCTATATTTGACCCTGATATTCCATCAACGTCAGGGTTGACAGGCAAAAGCCGTCGGGACTCAACATCGAGTAGCGACGAAGAATAACCGTAAGTCCAAACTATAATTTGTTAATATTACCTAAGTTTTACCCCACTTAGATCCAAACATTTGTCAAGGTGTGTAAAAAGTGTAATCAGAATTTCGGATGTAGGATATAAAATCCGCTCACTATAATAATAATAGACTTATTTGGCAAGCTTTATCAAAATTCACAAAAATCTATTTAATAACGGAATTAAAAATATATTTTGAATTGAAGATAAATAAACGGGCCTAAATTCAAATATTTCTATTTTAAAAACAAACAAAAAGTACAAAATGGGGAACATCATTTGTAGCATTTTATTACGGTCTATATTAATCCTGAAAATTCCATAAAGACAAGCACAGAAAGGTGCAAAAATATAGTAAAAACCTAGCCTATCTCTAAATTTTACCCATATTCTAGCTTAAACAATAACTGTAAAAAATTGAAATCAAGTACTCACATTAAATCGTGTGAAACACTGTAAATTACTATTTACAAAATTTACCGTGAATTATTTAGTCTTCAAAAATAACAATATTATTACTTCATTTAATTAATTACGTTGAATTAATTTTCCACAAATGACGAGATATCGTTAGATGGTCCAAAAAGTTTTAAATCTATATCAGTAACAAGATTTGTTTAAGATACGGTACTTTCGAATCACCCTATACGTAATTAGTTTTACACATGCACTATTCTCACAGTCATACAAATTTTTTGCAGTAGCAAAGAACATATGGCGTCTGTCAACACCCACACGCATGCACACATGTTCGTATGTAATAAATTACAACGTGGGGGACATGCGAAAATAAATATTCGCATCTTCACATACAAATAACACATGTGTTTGTATGCAATAAATCACAACGTGGGAGATATGCAAAAATAAATATCCGCCTACCAGCATACAAACAGACATCTGTTCACATGTAAGTGCATTGCATTGGTCTAACAAAAATAACCGTGATATATACAAATTATCACCCCCCTAGGCTACATAACTACCCTACTATAAAAACCTCAGTCTCGATTCCCAGTTACCATTTCAGTTTCGAGATTGCTACCAGAGATTATGTAAGTAAAATATAACAATAGTTTTTGATTTGAATCGTTACTATAATTATTTAGGATACATTGTTTTTGAAATACGCTATATCCATACAGTCAAACAATATTTAGTAGGAAGCGCGTGTTTGCGAACACATATTAGTCACGGTTCTATAACTTTCAGGTAAACAAAATAATTGATTGTTTGTGAGCACATATTATATTCATGGTTCTGTAACTCCTATAACTTTTATATGAGTAAAATATTTGCCAGGATATAATTAATTGTGTGTGTGTGTGTGTGTGTGTGTGTGTGTAGGATCGTACTAGATTATCATCAGATGTACCTTTGTATAATTCGGAACAATACATGTATTCATGTGTATGGTTAGGGAAACAGGATTTTGATTTTTCTGTAACCACTTTGGTTCCAGTAGTCATCTGAGTAAGTACAATCCCTCTCGTATATACTTTTATATTTCTATAACAACTATTCATATACATTCAAATCGTTTTGTTTACTCTATGTAAAAATTATTCATACGACTATTGATTTTCTTTCATAGTTCGATTGTCTTTACTTTTAATATATCATTTATGCATTATATAGTTATATAAGATTTATACTATTGATATATACTGTATTATACGAATATTTATTCACATTTTTAATTTATTATATACATAATTTTGATATTTATCTGTGTGTGTGTGTGCTATTGGGGGGCAAATACATTTCTATATATTACCATAGTTTACCTACAAGATATAATGGACCCTATAAACCGTATAAGTACAACGACATCCCATGTTCGAAAATATCGACTTACAGGTACGAAAACGCTTTTCAAATTTAATACTCCACCAAAACATGTTAATACCGTCGATTGGTTAAAACTGGGGTTACAAAAACTAGTTAACGAGATGAAACAAAATGGTAATGAAAATGATAGAATCGGTTTCACCTTCCAAAACGAGAGAATTCAAACACCTGGGTATATTGCATTTAGACCACTAACTGAGATTTCAGTAGATACCCTTTGGGCTGTTATTGGTAGTATAATCCAAAGTGGTTCAGTGTCAGGGTCGTGGACTGATACATTTCAATTAACATGTACAAAAGTTAGCCTACCAGTAGGGTTAGGTCGTAGACGAGGTCTTTATTATAATGACTTTACTGAAGAGTGTAAATCTAGGAAGGGTGTTGTAGTTATAAACAATACAGACAATTTATGTCTACCTAGAGCCCTGGTTGTCGGTATTGCGCACGTTAAAAAAGACCCATATTACAAGGCTATTAGACAAGACAGATGTAAAAGACAAACAACCGAAGCTCAAAAACTATTAAACGATGCTAATGTAACTATTCCAGAAAGCGGCGCCGGTATTGCAGAATTGAAAAAATTCCAGGATCACTTAAAAAACTACAAAATTACTGTTTATCAATATGGGGCTAGGGGCCGTGATATACTATTTGAACAACATATACCTAATGCCGAATATAAAATTAATCTATTGTACAACCAAAATCATTTCAATCTGATAACCAGTATAACTTCAGCATTTGCGTGTGGGTACTTTTGCGAAAACTGTCACATTCCTTACAACACGATAGGTGATCATGTTTGTTCAAACGTTTGCAGCTCATGTAAGCGTTCACCACCTTGCGAAAAAGATGGTAGCGTTTCAACGTGTGACCAATGTAATAGAAATTTCCTTAATCAGACTTGTTTTAATCAGCACAAGACAACGTTGTGTAACATACTAAAATATTGTCTGAATTGTAACCGTAGTTTTAAAAAGACAAGACAACATCCGAAACATACATGTTATGAGGAATACTGTAGTGTTTGTTCAAAATATAGACCCTCCGGACATCAATGTTATATGAAAATAGATATCAAAAAACCTAAAAAAGACGGGTATTTATTGATTTTTTTCGATGTAGAAACGACTCAAGATACGCCATCAACCTCAAATCCCGAAGCTAGAGTTCATAAAGTCAATCTGTGTGTTTCACAACAATTTTGTAATTCGTGTCCACATAATTGCCCGACGGAGCATGATAAGTTACACATTTTCAATACCAATCCTGTTAATCAGTTTATGGAGTATATCATGAATGTTCGGAAAAATTTTGCAAATGTATGTATTATATCGCATTACGGCTCAGGTTTTGATATACAATTTATTTTAAAATATATTCTAGAGGAAACTCAATTCACACCTGAATTGATAACTAGAGGTACCAAGATAATATTACTAGAATTAGATAATGTTCGTTTTATCGATTCCATTAATTATATGCCTATGGCATTATCAAAATTACCTAAAGCTTTCGATTTACCTCCTGAAAAAAAGAAGGGGTACTTTCCTCACCTTTTCAATACAAGGGAAAACCAGAACTATGTAGGACCTATGCCGTCTATTGATTTTTACAACCCTGATTCCATGTTTGACGAGAGTCGAAAAGATTTTTTAAAATGGTATAATATACAAATTCAGAACAATTACGTTTTTAATCTTCAAGTAGAACTCGTAGCTTATTGTATATCAGACGTTGATATCTTAGCTCAAGCGTGTCTTAAATTTAGACAAATGTTCTTGGATCAATGTAATGTGGACCCTTTTTTAGAGGCCGTCACAATAGCTAGTGCATGTAATCTAGCGTTCAGACGTAATTTCTTAAAAAAGGATACAATCGGAATTTTACCTAGAAAGGGATACAGAATGATTGATAATCAGTCATCTATCGCTTTGCAGTGGTTAACATATAAAGAGGACCAAATAGGAACACAGATAGAACACGCAGGTAGAGGTCGCGAGGTCAAAATTAATGGGATGAGTGTCGACGGAATCTCAAATAACACTATATTTGAATTTCACGGGTGTTACTATCACGGATGCCCCAACTGTTTTCCTCTAAATCGGGATGAAGAGTTACATAACGATTCAACAGATACATTCAATTTAAGATACGAGAGAACGCAATTAAAAACACAAAGACTTGCGTCAATCGGTTACACTGTAGTCGAAATGTGGGAATGTAGATTTAGGCAACTAAAGAAAGACAAACCACTTGAGACTGCCTACCTAGAAAAACACCCTATACTAAATATGTTACCTCTAAACCCACGTGATGCATTTTTTGGTGGTAGAACTGGGAATACAAAATCATATCATTTATGTAAAGAAGGAGAATCCATACATTATGTGGACGTTTGTTCATTATATCCGTGGGTATGTAAGTATGGTAAATATCCTGTAGGTCACCCTGAGATTTTCATAGGTAACGAGGCTTGTAAGGCCCAAGGTCTAAACTCTGAAGGGCTCCTAAAATGCAAAATACTGCCTCCAAATAATTTATATTTACCGGTTTTACCTGTAAGAATGAACAACAAATTAATGTTTGTGTTGTGTCGAACATGTGGAGAAAATGTTAATGCGAATGAATGTTGTCACGATATTGAAGAACGTGCCCTATCGGGTACTTGGGAAATGAGTGAAATCCGTAAAGCTATACAAAAAGGTTACATTATATTGGACATGTATGAGCTTTGGGTGTACAAGGTGGCTACTTTTGACAAGGGAGGGTTGTTTACAGATTTTATAAACACTTTTTTAAAAATAAAACAGGAGGCGTCAGGCTATCCATCGTGGTGTGTGACAGAGCAGGATAAATGTAAATATATCGAAGACTATTTCACACATGAAGGTATTAGACTTGATTCCACTAAAATTGAAAAGAATAGCGGTCTAAGATCGCTTGCAAAATTAATGTTAAATTCATTTTGGGGCAAATTTGGGCAAAAGGAGAATCAATCTAAAGTTAGAATTATAAGGAGATCTAGTGATTTGTTTCAACTATTATGTAGCCCATCCATTGTAGTAACAAATATCCAAGAAATTAATGACGAAACGTTATTTGTATCGTGGGAGTATATTGAAGAATCTGCCGACATATTACCTACTGTAAACGTCGTGTTGGCTGCGTTCACTACTAGTCAGGCGCGGCTTAAACTGTATGAACATCTTGATGCTTTAGGCCAACAAGTATTATATTTTGACACAGATAGTGTAATATATCTTTTTAAAGAGGGTAAACATAAAGTAGTTACAGGTGACTATTTAGGCGAAATGACCGATGAACTTACAGAATATGGACCAGATTCATATATCAGTGAGTTTGTCTCGGGAGGTCCCAAAACATACGGATACAAAGTCTCTACAAATACAGGTCAGACCGTCACGGTTTGTAAAATTAAAGGTTTCACACTAAATTTTAGAAATTCGCAGATACTAAACTTTGATTGTTTAAAAAGATTAGTTGACACCGAAGACGATGTTGAGAACATTAACGAACCAATTTACATAAGTGGTAATCAAATTAGGAGATCCGTTATTCGTGAAGTTGTTACAATAAATGAAAAGAAAAAATTTAGTATAACAGGTGCTAAAAGAAAGAGATTTGGAGAGTATGATACAGTCCCCTATGGATACAAGACCATGCGTATTTTATAAATAGCTGCTATTCTCTAAATTCTATCATTTTCATGATGAATGTAAGACAGGCTATTGCCGCAGAGTTGCATAAACCAGCCCGTAGGCGTTACCCAACCAGAAATGTAACTATAAAAGGTATAAATGACCTGTATCAGGCTGATTTGGTCGAAATGATCCCTTATGCGAGAGAAAATAAAGGGTTCAAGTATATATTGACAATGATAAACTGTTTAACAAAATATGCTTTTGCTGTGCCGTTAAAAACAAAATCAGGCGTTGAAGTAGCTAAATGTTTAGACCCTATACTTAAAAAACATCGTATGAAACATTTGCAAACCGATCAAGGGAAAGAATTCTTCAACACTCGTGTGAAACAGTTAATGATAAAATATAACATTAATCATTACCATACATACTCTGACAAAAAAGCTTCCATAGTCGAAAGGTTAAATCGTACGTTAAAAAATCTAATGTGGCGTGAATTTACGGCTCGAGGCAGCTATGAATGGTTAACCCTTTTAAAAGAAATATTAAAATCATATAATAATACAGTGCATAGTACCATAGGAATGAAACCGTCTCACGTATTGAAAAAACATGAGAAACTATTATTACAAAAACTAGATCGTAAAACCGTAAAAGCTATACCCAAATTTAAAGTAGATGAAAAAGTTAGAATTTCCAAATTTAAAAAGACGTTCGTTAAAGGTTATTTACCTAATTGGACAAACGAGGTTTTCTCAGTTTACGCTATTGTACCGTCAAAACCTATAACTTATATTCTACAAGACTCGAAGGGGGAAATTTTAAAAGGCGGGTTTTATGGTGAAGAATTAAATAGATCAAAAATAGGTAATGTATATCTTGTTGAGAAAGTTATAAAGAAAAGAGGTGATAAGATCCTTGTAAAATGGCTAGGGTTTGATCAGACACATAACTCATGGGTAAGTGAAAAGGAAATTGTCAAATAGGTTAGGTTAGGTTACGGTTACTGTAGAGTATTAGAAAAAACTTATATAATGCTCATACAAATCAATTTAACTTCAGTATTACGTCATCATGAGGGTCGAGCACTCGTTACATTCAATGAATATGACGAATTTCGACACTTTTCTCAAGAAAAAGGCTGTAAATAAAAGACACAGCTCATTACTCCCAAACACAATCAGAGCATTACTTTGCGGACCATCAAATTGCGGTAAGACTAACGTTATATTTAACTTGCTTTTTGAACCTAACGGCTTAAAATTTGCTAATGTTTACATATTTTCAAAATCCCTTCACCAACCAAAGTACAAGTTCCTGGAAAAGATTCTTGAAAATTCTGACGTCGGATACTACCCATTCACTGATAATGAATTCGTAATCCCGCCAAACGAGGCCGAACCTAATTCTATAATGATATTTGATGATATCGCTTGTGAAAAACATAACAATATACGTGCTTATTTTACTATGGGGCGTCATAATAACATTGACTCTTTCTATTTAGGTCAATCTTACAGTAATATCCCAAAACACTTGATTCGTGATAATGCAAACCTCTTAATAGTATTTAAACAGGATGATCTGAACTTACGCCACATTTACAAAGATCACGTCAATACAGACGTTTCATTTGACGAGTTTAGAAATATTTGTGCTATAGCCTGGGAGAATAAACACGGTTTTATTGTGATAGATAAAGATAGTGAAAAAGATACTGGTCGTTACAGAATAGGTTTTGACCGTTTTATTAAAGATATATAATGCGTATATTCACGTATAATGATATTCGGCCTTTTGCCAACATTTGTAAATTGCATAATCCGAAATCAAATTTATGTTCATGGTATTATACGGACAGAAAACAGTTTTGTGGAAACTATTGTAGTAGATCTGGTAGATATGGTGATATATTCAATAGAAGATGTTGGAGGCATAAAAGGCGGGGAGGTCACAGTAAAAGCTTACCACCTTTAGTTATACTCATGATTACTTCGGCCGATAGGATTTACAATAGGGAAATATGGTTGAAATTTCTAAGCGAGTGTGAAAAAAACGGTGTGCCTATTGAACTTGTTATATATAACGAACATATGTTGAAAGGCACGGTGAGACACCCTCAAAATATGATTTCGAGGTTTAGACCTTTCCCCGATTTGTTCAATACAACTGTCACCCCCTCCCACGGAGGGGTGGGGTATATGAACGTGTATTTGAATATGTTACAGTATGGAAGCTCCTTACCTTTCACTTCCAAATGTGTAGTTGTCACAGAGAGAACTATACCTATACGCGGGCCTATAGCCCTATATAGAATGGCCTTAAAGGCAAAGTGCTGTATCGACATTAGTTACAATGTAAAGTTCGGCCCTCCCCCGATCATGCCTAAACGAACCAGAGGTAAACAGTTTGAAGCTGTAAACAATAAAGCTCAAGGTTTGTTCACTGTAGAGTTTCTTAAGGAAGCCTTACCTACAGTACCTCAACAATGTGTTCATTTCGGGCTATCCTTTGACGGTATCAATTATACTGTAACTAACCAAAAATTGTTACAGTCTTGGATGAAATATACGGGCTCAAATTTGGACGAATTTTTATTATTAAACTCGTATCTGCTTAGTGAGCAAAGTGTTCAGCCTATAGCTAAACTTAAAAAGTTTATGGAGGACACACCAAAGAATGATTATCTCTTTGTAGCCGAAATAGCTCAATGGCGTGATAATCTAAAACGAACCTTTATATTTAAAAGTACTGACAAAATCGAGCACATTCCTCGTTTTGACAAGGACACGTACGGATACCTGAAAGGGTTGCAGTGGAGTGCTAACATATTGAAAGCATCAGCTGGTGATATAATAAAGTTCCTCCTGACTAGAAAACAATATCCGTGTTTCTTCAGATCTATAGAATTACCATGACGTCATCTAACCTTACAGCGGAGATATCACGGTTAAGGGAGGTTATTAAAAAAAAGTATCGGGCTATACGTCAAGGCGAAGCTTATACAGAGGTGCTGCTCAATAAACAATACAGCCCTATACTTAAAGAGTTGTCAAAAATAAAGGGGTCACCGTCTATACCCTATGTCAAAGACGAGGTTAAGGACGAGGTTAGGGACGTGATCAGCCCTGAGGGGAGGGGAGGGGAGGAGGAGGATGAGGAGATGGAGGAGGGGGATTTATGGGGTTCTCCTAGTTTTATGGATACTGAAATAATTGCCGAGAGTCCGGACCAACCAGGACCTAGTGTAAGGGAACTATTGTCAACACCTGAAGGGCAAAGTACATCTGAAAATTGGGTAAACAGTAATTTCAAACATCCACTGGCACGAAAATATATGCTTATAATGATGAAAGATACCGCCAGAAGTCAAATTATAGATCACAGTTACGGACCGAAAATCGAAGACAACTCTATGACGATCGGTAACAAGACTCTTCAGTTGTCGGACGATGGTGAAATTATAATTGACGGTATACACTATAGTGGGACGCCCGGGTTGTACGAGTTGGTGTTTAAACGTTTACCAGATGATGAAATATATACCGATGCCGATTTACGAGCGTATAGAGATATCTGTTTGAGATCCAGTGCACACAAGAGATCATACAACCCGAACGAAGTAGTTAATCGTAACAGATCTCTCAAATATAGAAACATTATAGAGCCGTTATTCCCTTCTAAAACAATCACAGGGAGAGGATATTCATATTGGGACAACCCTAATGAACTTTGTAACCGACTAAGACTCTTATTGGCCTCTATAGATGCTGGTCATACAGGACATGCTAACGAAATAGCCTCCATCATTGAAGAACTACGGGAAGCTGGGATTATAAAAGGTTCTGGAAATAGAAAAATTAGATCATTAATAAAATGAGCGTCGACAAGTTTGGACGTTACTCAGAGCTTAGTAAGACTCGTTCAGTGTCTGGGTCTAGAGTTACAGGATATGACCTTACACCTGAGGGAAACTACGACATAAGGGGCAAAATCTTAAGTAATGTAGCCAGCCCTAAAACTAAAAAAGATGCCGTTAACCTAGAAACTCTAGAGAAAAATTGTCTAACTTTTAACAAAAAAATAAAAAAATATCATACAAAGGGTGTACCTTTGGGGGGTCTGGGCGTGACCAAAGACGCTGATGACGCCGTTACAAAAGGTTATCTCGAGTCTCTAATTCCAATCAAACTTATGACCGAGTATTCTGTTAATCATAATAGGATACAAGATGTAGGCAAACCTGTGGGAAATGATGATGCTGTTAACGTTATATACGCGAAGGAAAATTTTATCGTAAAGAACGGAGAGGGCTTATTTGATGCCAGTAACTCTAGAATCATTAATGTAGAATCGCCTAGTGGTAAAGAGGATGCTGTCAACAAACAGTACGTTGACAATAGACTGCCACTAAATGACGGTCAATCATGTAATTTTGCGCAAAAAAGAGTAGCAAAAATCGGCTCTCCATTATTTATGGATGATGCGGTCAATTTAGCTTTTCTTATAAAAAATACAGTGCATTTACTCCCATTTGGAGGGATATTCAGTGCTGACAGTAAGAAAATAAGTGATTTACTTGACGGTACGTCTGATGTAGATGCAGTCAATTTGCGACAGTTGAAAAAATATATTCACGATATGTATGATTGGTTAAATACAAATGTATTACTCAAAAATCAAAAAGAGGACTGTTTTAATGCCGAGGCAAAACGTATTTGTAATGTCGCTCGTGGTACTTCAGCAGCGGATGCTGTTACAGTCCAACAGTTAACCGAATCAATCGCGCACGCAGGATTCAACTTTGTTCACAGTATTGAACTTACGGAAGCTAGTTTGAAAAAATTTATTAACACGGAATTGATTCAACTTGCACGTGCCATTAAAACAAAATACAGTAAAGAAACTATTCCTAAAGAAGGGGTAAAGAACTGGAGATCGCTATGGGGCGCAGAGGATAAGGATGTAGAATAAATATCTAAACAATTTGTTGATTAAACTCAATCGTAAATATGACTTTGAACAGAGTGTTTGTCTTCTTTGTGTTTTGTCACTGTACAATTCTCGCTGAAGAATTCGGCAGTGACAGCTACAGTACAACACCTGAAACGCTAGATGTGACGCTATATGGCCGCTGCGGTTATAACGATAGTGTTAATCCGCTTGATGCCTCGAGGCTGTTTAAATGGAGTAATACTACGCTCTCATGGTACGTGTACGGTGGTGGTAACCGTGACCTAGTGAAAACTGTTCAGTACGCTTTCAATTTATGGAGTAGGCATTCTAATTTAAAGTTTTATCGGTGCAGCTCTACACCCAACATAGTCATTTCTTTTGCTGAAAGGGATCATTTGAATTTGGTTAATGGCGCTACAAAGTGTTTTAGCGATTTTGACGGTACAGGTTCGGTTCTTGCACACGCAACACTACCCACACCGACCACTATGCAATTGGAAATTCATTTCGATACGGATGAGAATTGGGACTTTAGCATGAATCGACCTTTGGATGGCCATCAATCTTTCTATACAGTCCTTTTACACGAAATCGGACACGCTCTTGGCCTACACCATTCGCCTGTTTTAAATTCCACAATGTATCGCTATTCTATTATGCCTAGTAACATTGTAGACATGTATCAAATAGATCTCTCCCCAGATACAATTAACAGTATTCAACAACTATACGGTCCTAGGATGACCACTACCACTACAACAACAACAACAACAACAACTACAGCTCCCACTACCACTACCACAACAACAACAAGACGGTCAAAAAATACCATTACTACAGAGACGGCTCTTCCTGATCTATGTAGTATAAGACGTAAAGTAAATACAGTTTTAATAGCCAATAATCACATATATCTGTTTTATGGGAAATATGTATGGATAATACATCTGGATAAAGCTAAAAGAGACTTGAACATAACACCCTTAATGATAACGGACTGGCTGGATTATTTACCAACAAATTTTGACGGTGTAACCTCTGTTTATCAGGCGCCTAATAATGATATAGTTTTAGTATCAAACGTGACCGTGTATCTTATTGAATACCCAAGTTTACAGAGAAAGTATGTGTATAAACTCGATGATTGGTTGAGGAGAAAGGTTAAAAGGTTAAACGCGGTACTTAATGGTAATCAGGGTAGGACTTTGGTATTTTACGATAACACATATGTTATGAGATATGATGATTGTGCACGTCAAAGTCTGTATGAAGGCAGAATAACCGATCTTTACACTGGTCTACCAAATACTATAAGTGGCGGTTTCAGATATATAGACGGTAATCTTTACTTTTTTGGTGAAAATAACGTGTACGCATACAATGAGTTTTTAGGTTATGTGACGGGGGTTTATACTGATATATTTGATGTATTCAAAATTACATGTATGAAGGAGGAGCGTCTCAAGGACTTGTACACCTTACTATGGGATATATTTTACTCTTAATAGAACGCAACTCACCTTTTTGATCAGTATATAAATGGATGCGAAACAAGCAACATCTATTAGACGTCGAAAGTCAAAGAGAAAAGGTTGTGGTCTTGTATCCTCGTTATTAAGTGTAGGTGATAAGGTGTTGAATAAAGCAGTTGATTTATTACCCGTTGAACTACATTTACCGTCTTACAACTATTGCGGCCCAGGTACAAAACTTGCCAAACGTTTAGCTCGTGGAGATAAAGGTGTGAACCCATTGGACGAAGCTTGTAAGGAACACGATATAGCATATAGTAGATACGGTGACTCAGAAAGACGTAGGGGGGCTGATAAAATACTTGCTGGAAAGGCTTGGGGTAGAGTTAAAGCAGGGGACGCGTCTTTGGGTGAACGTGCCGCCGCTTTGGCTGTAGCAGCTGCAATGAAGGCTAAAACAAAATTAGGGGGTGGAAAGAGGAAAAGGGGGAAACGTACAGTACAACAACTATTGAAACAGTTAAAGGGGAAGGGTCTTTACTTGAAACCATATAAGAAAGGTGGTGGTAAGAAAAAGCGTAGGAGAGGTAAAAAAAAACGTTGTTAGATTCATTACCAAATAGACCGTTAACAAATATTGATTTGGAGAAATATGTCTTGAAACTAAGAATCCCTTATTTTAGAGGTGTCTACATGAGAGACAGTCTTCCCTCGAAGCCTTTGAAAAATGAAAATGCTATTGTAAACCTAGATAGTATCAACGGTGAAGGTACACATTGGGTGTGTTATAAAAAACGAGGTAATAGTGTAGAGTATTTCGACAGTTTTGGAAATCTTAGACCGCCAAATGAGTTGACTAGGTACTTTGGTACGGGTGCTAATATCAACTATAACTATAAAAGACATCAAAGCCATAACTCAGTCGTGTGCGGACATTTGTGTCTAAAGTTTCTATCATGAGTATCGTATTAAGTGGTAATAGTTCTACAATTTCGTGTGATTTCTTTCCTCCAGTTGAGTTGGATGATGATGAGTGGGAGGTTGGTCTCATTGACTTTGCCACTTACAATTCAATCCCTAATATAGTGGAGGGTATTAATAATAAATTTTACCTCGGTAAAGATCCAAAAGATAAAGATAGTGTTGAATTGAACATTAGTATACCTACTGGTTCATATGAAATCGAGGATATTGAAAAATATATCCAGTCACAATTGCCAGCGAAGGATGGATTAACCCTAAGACCCAACAATAATACATTGAAAGCTGAGATAAAGTGTTCTAGGCTAATTCGGTTTAAAGAGGACTCTATCGGGAAATTACTCGGTTTTAAGGTCGGCGACCTTGCAGCTAATGCTAAACATGAATCTGATTTACCAGTTGATGTAATTAAAGTGAATGTTATTCGTATAGAGTGTAATATTGTGAAGGGGTCATTTCAAAACGGTACAGAGTGTCATGTTATACACGAGTTTTACCCACAAGTACCTCCAGGGTACAAGATTGTGGACATTCCACCAACAATAATATATTTACCTGTCAAAGTAAAAACTATTCATAATATCACAGTAAGTTTAACAGATCAGATCGGTGCTCCTGTAGATTTCAGAGGGGAGACTGTGTCTGTCAGATTACACTTACGACGGAATGGGTCTCGTATTTAACGACCGTCAGTATAAAAAAGACGTCAGTATAAGGCGACCCCTAGCCGAGTTAACACGACGGAATATTCTGTTCCTTAGATCGTTAGGATTCAAGGTTAAAAATGGAACTACTGGCAATAGATAGTGCTGCGAATTACGATGACGTCATCACAGGTCTTGAATACCATTCTCACAGACCATATGCGTCCTCTACTTTTGGCAATAACGATGAAATTCGTATCCCTATAAATCAACAGGATGTTATTACTGTCCCTTTTGAAAGTTTGTTACATATCAAGGGTAAATTGAGTGGAACGAAGGCTGACGGTACAGCTGCAACTGTAAAGCTTGTTAACAATGCAGTAGCGTTCTTATTCGATGACATTAGATATGAGATAGCTGCTAACGAAGTGGACCGTACGAGAAATGTCGGAATTACAAGTATAATGAAAAATCTATTATCGTTACGTGAGCACGAGAAGAATAAGTTAGGTAACGCGGGATGGTTGGGTATTGGTGAAACAAAAGAGGTTGGAGAATTTACTCTCTCTGTACCATTGAAGCTGTTGATGGGGTTCTTTGAGGACTACAAGAGGATAGTAGTGAATGTGAAACAAGAACTCATACTATTACGATCAGCCACTGATTGGAATGCTATCTACAGTGACAACGCTACAGACATAAAGCTTGAGATACTCAGTATACACTGGAGAGTCCCTCACCTAACAGTAACCGATACTTTTAGATTGAAAATTTTGAAAATGATAGAACGTGACAGTCCTGTACACATACCTTTCCGTACTTGGGAAATTTACGAATATCCAACATTGCCCCAATCGACACAAATTTCCTGGACCGTTAAGACAGCTAATCAGCTGGAAAAACCTCGCTATGTTATATTGGGGTTCCAAAAAGATAGAAAGAATAAAATAAAAGCAGATGCTACTTTGTTTGACAGATGTGATGTTACAAATGTAAAACTGTATCTCAATTCACAATATTTCCCTTACGACAACTTGCACGGCGACGTTTCGATCATGTATGAGATGTATGCAAGATTTCTAAAATCTTATTATGGAATGGAACCGTCTCCGTATCTCAGTTTGGACCAATTTCGGGATAAAGCTCCGATTTTTGTAATTGATTGTTCTAAACAGAATGATTCTATTAAATCAGGTCCTGTGGATGTGAGACTGGAAATTGAGGCTTCCGCAAATATACCTGCAAATACTTCAGCCTACTGTCTCATTCTACATGACTCACATATTGTATATACTCTCCTATCGGGTAACGTTAAAAAAGTTAATGTGTAATTGTTTTATACTGACATCATATATTTGGTTTCTGCGCATGCGCGGTCATTGATATATATAAAACTGTTCATGTTTGAACCTGTTCATTCAGTGAAGAGACATCATGAGTATATACGATTCGTTTCCAGGGAGTGTTTACGCATTCTTCAGGTTAGTGCCTACAGATCAAATAGAGGAATTTAATGACTTGATTGAGAAACTTTACTCGTTTGTTGGTAAAGACCCGAAAGAGTTTCACGGAGAATTGTGTGAAATATTCTATTATGATTTACATAAGGATAAAAATTATATAGTTGAATCGGAGCAAATATCTAGCCGTGTTTATGAAAATTTAACTGATAGGTATGACAGTGATCTTTGTCGGTATGCTTATGGTGATTGCGTATTGGTGGGTGGGATAGGTGTGGTTGATACTTACGGATATTATTCCTCTTGTAAAGACTATATAAATGGTAAATTAACATACTACCAATTTGATTTTGATGACCCGAGGTTACACGATTTTCCTCTCATACTATACCATCTTGTTGGTGATGAGAAGGAACATATATTTATTGAAGAATTTGAGGATATAATTAACGGTGGAATTGTATTTGAGGAGGAGAGGGGATAAATAAGGGTGGGGGTAGTACATAGGGTGCGAGTTTCATTCAAAAAGGTTATTTGTAGTCATGGAGTCAACGAGTACGGACGTAAATGTGAACGTCTCCACCGTGGAGGATATTGACGAGCTCGTAAAAATACCTAACCTTCAACTCGGGGTTTTTTTAAAGACTGTACATTTTTTAAATAAAGAATGTTCAAAATTCATATCAGTTGGTTTATTTCAACATACAGGATGTGAAATCGGTGTGCTTATACATGGTGGTAAGAATTTTGTGTTTTTTACACAAGAGTTGTTTAATGAAGTATTACTACTGCTTAAAGGTTCTCACATTACTGCTGCATTAGGTGAAAAAAGTAATCGTAGATTCACCTTGAGCTACGGTGAGATTGTGGTTAAATCTATTTTTGGTATTCGTTATGTTACATTTAACGACGAGCGACGAACCTTAACCTTGAACGAATCGGAGTGGGGGGCGTTTGAAGACTCTATTCCTGTTGTGACACGTCGTATTTCTGAATTATTTTATTTCGAAAACGAAATGAAAGCATACATCAATGAGAACCTAGCCGCGGACGAGATAGTACCTAGCAGTTTACCTGAGGCTGATAGGCTATACGACGAAATTACACTGTTTAAACATGGAGTACGCCGTGGTTGAGTTTCACGCGTTTATGGATAATGACAATAACTATATTATTAAAGAACTTGCAATTGTGAGCAATCACTTTTTTAGTGTTACTGTATTTAAACCTCCGTACAGTTTTGAGGGATTGAATAGTAAAGCTCAAAGGACAGCACGTTGGTTACAAAGACATCACCATTGTATACGGTGGGGAGAAGGAGGCGTGACTTATAATGAAGATTTAATACGTATACAGTGTAAACCTTTCGCTATTTTATATACTAAAGGGTTAGAGAAAGCAAAATTCCTAAGACGGTTCCACAGGAACGTGCTAGAGGTGGATTCGCAGTGTAAAGTCTCTGAGAGAGTAGATTTCAATTGTGTTTTATCAAAGCATAATAAAAAAGATAGTAAATGTGCATTGCGTAGTGCTAAATGTTACTATGATTGTCTAAAGAGTGTGTGTGTCTAACGGTCCCTGGCGTGGAGTTAAGTCTCCCGTAAACCGTTATGGTCCCTGGCGTGGAGTTAAGTCTCCCGTAAACCTTAAGGTCCCTGGCGTGGAGTTAAGTCTCCCGTAAACCTTTGAATGTCATAGTAATACATAGCACGGCTATGCACAATAAAATTTAAAAAAGTTAAATACAAAAAAACAAAAGTAAAAATACAAAAAAATAAAAAAGTAAAAATACAAAAAAATAAAAAAGTAAAAATACAAAAATAATTTGGGGGCCGCATTTTGTAATGGAGTGGCGGTCACAGGAAATAGCGTTGGTTTGGAGCTATTTCCACAAGGGGTAAGCCTTCTGCTTACCCCGGCTTGTAATGTGGGCTCTGATACGGCTTTACTGTACCAGATGACGGTTCCAACCCCGTAGAACACAGAGGACAAGTTGTTTAGTATTTTTATACTAACAAATTACTTTCTGATTTTTCAGATAATGGAGATGTATCTTTGCAAGACTTTGGAGACTTACGTGTGCTGCGGTAACACCTGTAAGGCTATATCCGTAAAAGATCTGGTGTTTTGTAGTGTATTATTATATAATCATTGTGTCGTTCATTTTTATTTTAGTCTTCGTTGAGCTATTGAAGAGGTTGGGGTAGAGACCAAGTGACGTAGTATTGTGCTTTATAGGTTGGTTATATTTTAAGTTTAGTTAGTTTCGTCGAGCTGCCGAGGTGGACGGATATCGGGTAAGTTACAAGTTTGTTTGATGTGATATTATGTATTGTAATATTGTGTGATGTAGGGGTTAGGTGACGTAGCATAATAACATAGAGTTTTGAGACGTCATAATGACGTTACTAGAGCTGACGTCATTCTGGGATCAGGTGTCCCATAGCGCTATGTGACGTCAATCTGGGCTATGGTGTCCCGTAGCGCTATGTGACGTAGTATTGTGACGTAGTATTGTACTTTATAGGCTGGTTATATCTTAAGTTTAGTTAGTCTTCATCGAACTTTCGAAGAGGGCAGATATCGGGTAAGTTACAAGTTTGTTTGATGTACTATTGTGTATTGTAATATTGTGTGATGTAGGGGTTAAGTGACGTAGCATAATAACATAGAGTACTTCCCCATTGACGTCATTTCCAGTGACGACGTTGTGACGTCTTTTTGAGATGTCATAATGACGTTACTAGAGCTGACGTCTATCTGTGCCCAGGTGTCCCATAGCGCTATGTGACGTCAATCTGTACTCAGGTGTCCCATAGCGCTATGCGACATCAATCTGGGCTGTGGTGTCCCATAGTGCTATGTGACGTCAATCTGGGATGAGGTGCCCCATAGTGCTATGCTACGTAGTATTGTGACGTAGTATTGCGACGTAGTATTGTGACGTAGTACTGTACTTTATAGGCTGGTTTTATCTTAAGTTTAGTTAGTCTTCGTCGAGCTGCCGAGGAGGGCAGATCTCGGGTAAGTTAACATTGTATACGGGGCATCTGGTTCTGGCCTAAACGTAGGGCACTCTGTTTCCATGGTCTCTAGTACCCTAATGACGTCATCTCCAGTGACGTCGTTATGACGTTTCAAAACGACGTCATAATGACGTCACTGGAAGTGACGTCAGGGGCCAAAAGGCTTTTGGGCCCAGGTGCCCCACGATTTTGCTGGGCCCAGGTGTCCTATATTCTACTATCCACAATCTACTTTATTTAATTTCGTATGAACTTTTTCTGTAGGAATGTTTATACAGCAGTCATTGGAATGACGTTCCATAGTATAACAAATAGCATATACATCTGCATTCTACAAACACTAGACTAAGCTGTATGTCTATAAGCTGCTCGGTTGGACCAGAATCCCTCTGTCCATAACCACTCGGAGAGTAAAAGAAATAAAACTGGTAGACACCCTGTCAAAGTATAGGGACCGGTTGGGCCAACAGCATCATTAACTCACGAGAGATTCTGTTTTGTAGCGCTGATCTCAAGATCATCGCGGTTTATCTTATCAAGTTATGAGAGTATCGCTAAGTAATTCTATTTCATATCTATAAATATACCTATTTTGCAAGCCTTGTTGTTAAATGCTATCCGTTAAGTTGCTACCCATAATTATTAGTTTGTATTTTAAAACGAAAATAACTTTATTATTTACATTTATTTCTTACATATTGTTCAAATTAGTTTATAGTGTTTGGGTATAAATTAGGCTAGGCTTAGATTAGAATGTTTAACGTATTGTAAAAGTAATATATTGTGGTTTGGCAATTTTCCATTACATTTACAAATTACAAAGGTTGGTGCCAGAAGTGAAACTGAGGGGAAATGAATAAGACGGGGTTATGATGATTGCCAAAACTGCTGTTATTGAATATAACATTCTAGTGCGCCAGCTTTAATGACAGATATTGACTTTGCTCGGTCCAAATTCTATAATTATACAGTATTTAAATTAAACTGTTTAATTTAGACACTAGAATATATCTATAGGGAAAGTTTTAATCGGGCGTCGTAACAAATAGAGGGAGGCGAGAGTTTGTAAATATAATGTGCAAAATTGACGTACAAACACTGCCACTCTTACATTTAATATTCAACATTTAATTTAGTTAGTTTTGAACAAAACAGAAATATTATTCAAGATTGTTAATGTGGGTATATTTTACAGTGGGAATTATAACACAAGATCAAGAAGTTGGTGCGATTTATTATTTATCTTATACAAGTAGAAAGGAAAAGATTAACTGTTTTAGTTGTATATATTTTAAATTAATTTAGAGGAATAAAGATTTATTTTATGTTTCTGGATTAAAGTAAAGAAAAATTTCCCAAAAGATGTTGCTGAATTGTACACTTTATGCTAACTTGAAGTATTACATTAATAAATTAATTGCATCTAATAAATCTTTATACATTAACATAATGCATCTTCATTAATGAATCATCATTAATTGCATCTAATGCATCTTTATACATTACATTGAAGTAAATTAATTGCATCTAATAAAAAATCAAATCCATCTATCAGCTTTCTAAAGGTACATAAATATATTTATATATTCATCCTTTTAAGGTAGAAACTCCAATAATCTCACAATCTTAAATCTCACCTGTCTTTGTTTTTGTGGACAAGATAGAAACGTTGGTTAGTCATTATATTTCTTAAGGGATAGAATTATAGTCTACTAAAGTTGGTATATTGCATTACATGAATTTTAGTTCATTTTGTCTTCTATAGATTACCATTTACCAGTAACACTGGTCTTAAAGTCATTTGTCCTATTCTACTAAAGTACATTTGTCCGTACCAAACACACTTTGTATTTGGTTTACGGAGCAAGATAATTTGCTTTTAAAAAAATACATCCATAATGGTTTTTTTTCCACTTCCTCACCCCATTCGTATATGTAGCGACACAGTAAGGAACAATTACTTGTGGAATTTAATTACTTCAAGGCCATTTTAAACTGTCTCTTCGGAGTTAACCCTCTGACACTCACTTAAAGAGAGTATACCCGTGGCAATCCCAAGAGACTCTAGATGCATCTCTAACTCAGGATCTGTAACTTGTATGCTCTTGTAATAGATTATTCATACTGCTTCATGTTTCATGAAGATGTTTATTTCGTTTTCTTCCTGATAATTTTACCAATTAGAATTAGTAAATTAGAAAGTCTCAGTAGTTTTAGGAAATAGCTAATAAACTCGATTTATTGTTAACTTTGGGAGCTTATTTTTTTAGAGTTTAATTTTAAAAACTAGTCAAATATTTTCTTAGAAATCACTGTTGTTGAAATTGCAGTGATTTCTAAGAAAATATTCGACTAGTTTTTAAAATTTAACTCTAAAAAAAATAAGCTACCAATATGTATATATATATATATATATATATATATATATATATATATATATATATATATTGGGAGAGAGAAGTGGAGAGAGAGAGAGAGAGAGAGAGAGAGAGAGAGAGAGAGAGAGAGAGAGAGAGAGAGAGTATACGTAGAGGGAGAAAGACATTAATAAAGCCGCATTATTGCGAAGATATTACACTAGATTTTCTCTCACTTCCCACACACAATAACACGTGGACCAGTTTATAGTAATAAACATTACAAGTTTACATTCAGCTCATGAAAAAAGTGCAAGGGGATGAAGAAGTTTGTCCAATGACACACGCATCATCGAAACAGATATGATTTCAGAAAATAAAAACAGAAAAAGACAGAAAAAAAAACTTTTCAACGTGTGGCTTATTTTCTCCTGTAAGTATAACCGGTGAATATTTTACATTCTTGTGTTTCCATGATGATGGACTTACATTATGTAAAGAAAGAAAAGAAATTGTTAGTACATCCCCTATTCTAGGAATATTGATATAGAAGATGACAATGAAAGTGAATTATTCCAATCTTGAATTCACAACCCGCATTGAAGTTATTTCAATCTATTTTGATAAAATTTAATTCTATTTTGATTTGTACAGACTTCGATTTAGTTCAAATTTATTGAAGTTAAACTTCGTTTAAATAGTTGTAAAACAGAATATTAACATCGTGTATATGTCGATTTAAGTTTCGATTTAAGGATGTTTAAAATAAATAATTCAGATGAGAAAGAAATTCAGTAGCCACTGATTGATGCTTACTCAATACATTACTCATGCTTAACTCAATAAATCCACTCCTGGAAAAAGAAAACTGTAAAACTAAAGTGTACCTTAAATCATGGAAAACGTGACTTTTATTAAATCGATAGAGAACACACTAATATCTTTACAAATACAAATGTTTGTGTGTTCACCATATAAAGTATAATAATAAATACGGCATACAGAGATATGTATAGTGTATATATTTTTTAGGTTATTTTTTTCGTTTTGTCCTTTAGATTGTTTAACACTAACATTTGAGTTCAATTCCACTATAATTGTTAGACTTGATTTTAAGGAAATCTAAGTTTATTGACAAATAACTCTAAATGTCTAGTTATAATTATTTTGTTTATTAATCTTGTTTTAATATTTCCATTAATTGCATCTTAATGTTTTTTTATAGTAACTTCATTCTTTCAATAATTTTAATTTAATATTTCTAATATGATATGGATTTCAATTCAGATTTTACATATTTTAGATAATACAATTTTTCTATACATTAATTCTCAACAGTTTCATTTCAATTGCAGCTGTAACTATTGTAAATGGAGCATGAATTGTAACTCAAATAGATTTCTACTTAAAATATATAAAAGTTTTTTAATGGAAGAAAATCCCAACTAGAAAGATATAATTCGGCGCCATCTTATCAGGAAGGGAGAATTTGTCTTGGCGTAATTTGTTTCACTTTTCTGAGTTTTTCGATCGTAAACTAAACTTTCAGACATGTGTACGTAACTTTCAACAACTGACAAAAGTTAATTTTCTCCTACAGTTTGATGGCAACTATTTAATGACTAAACTGACACAGGATCTGAACTTCTAAATTATAAGAATCTTCACTTATGGTAATGCACAAAAGAGCCTTTTTATCTTGGGTACACTCCACAAACACTGTAGGCTACATAATATAATAATAATATTATATTAATAATAACAATAATCCTATTTAACATTAGCTTTAGGAGATTTCTTACACAGCTAAACGTGCATATTTTATATGTTAAAATTAAAATGGAATTATTTTGTGTGATACGAATTTTTCATTCTTGGAGCTGAAAGTCAGCCTTTTTGCGATTGGACTTAAAATTTACCCTTTGATCAAATTACTCCCAGATCTTACCTAAGTTTGTATTGCATTTTCATTATATTTATATCTCAATTAGATGTACCTATGCAGCAAGGCTGCAATACACATTTGTATTGTCATAATTTACATTAAATACAATTTTATATAAGTAATCACTTTTCATACAGCATACTTAATATAAATAAATAAAAACATAACACAGACACATTTTTAAATAATATGTTTACAGCATTCACTATGACCGAATAAAATGGCCGTAACTCTGAAAACCTTTCTGAACCTCAGCAATATATTATCAGTTTTTCAAATATTACAGTAGTGTTGTAGGCTATAACTTCAACACAGTAGTACACACCACTTGGAAATAGTTTTGGTCTATAAATTTGATACTCATATATATACTTGTACATGTAGTATGAATGACATTCTGGTTTTATTTAAAGAACAATAAAGAGTTCAAATTGTAAAAACTTGACAGTGTTAAAATATTTAATTTCTTGTAAGAATTTCAATGCTATCGTCTAAATTTTAGGTTAAAAATTAAATTATTTGTTTGTTTTTCATATGAAAAATCTATTTGGTGTTTTTTACAGTTATCTTGGGAAAATCTGTAAAGAATTTCTCAAGAGATATCTCAAGGAATATCTGAAGTGTGTGTAGACGTATAATACTATATTCTTTTGATAGTGGACAAACTGAAAATATGTGAAAAATCATAAATTGCAAAACAAGCTGAATTAAGTTTAGCAGAAAGAGTATATTCCAGTTTATGTTTTCACCATTTACCACTTTATAGAATCTGTACTTGCAATAGTTTCTTAAAAGGACTAGAAATTTTATTTTTGAAACGTTTGGAACTAAAATTATTATTTGGGATTTACTTCTTACGAAATGTAATTGGCTTTTTACGACACCCATGTGGATCTTGGGTTTAGCACTCAAAAGTTGTTAGTCCAACAAAGCTTTTCCAAATACGTTCAAAACTCAGTCAACCAAACGCCTTACAAAGACACAGATCCTATGCCATCTACTTTCCGTAGGAACAGAACCGATAGGTGACTCATTCCATCTCTGATCTGTTACCCATCTCAGTGAGAAATATATTATTCTTCTAACTGAAACATTTCTAAAATTATAGTTGCATCCCTTATTTTACCTTTTTTCTGCTGACGCAACGTCAGTAGATATTGTTACGTCAGCAATTCTTGTTATGCTTAACTAATGATCTTCTATTCATTAACAATGAGATCATAATTTTGGATCCTAGCGAACCCTGATAATTTTACCACTTCTCCATTACAGTTAGGAAAACAGTCATTTACAATCTATGAGCTACGGATATCTTTTCCTTAACAACTCTCAGACTGCATCTTACTATGGTTTTCTATTTCCTTTTACATTATTTGTCTACTACGGTTTCCTATTTTTTATTATATTATTTTATCTTTCACCAATAAAATAATTCTTTATCATTTGGTTCTAGTAAATAATGGGTATAAGATATTAATAATATACATACAATAGTTCACTTTTTCACAATAACCGTGTACCAGTCAAAAGAAAAGACTGATTATATATTTCTATTATTTAAATGTATCTTACTAAAATAAATTGATGTTCTTATTACCTGGATCACAGAGAGGTAGACTTGGAATTTAACTTGTGAAGCTTAGCCGGCATTAGGAACCTTGTAATATTTATAACTATTTGTTGTTAGCCGAAATCACGCACGACACTGATTCTATATTATTATTAACATTCTTTTTTTTAAAAGACTTTTCACTTTCACCGAAGACAATATACTCAATCTAGTGTTCCGAACAAAAAAAAAAAACGTGTAGTTTACTTCATGCTTCTTATCAGCAATCTCGAGGAGAAAGATAAATTGCCGTTATCAAGACGAGGAACGCAAGTGCAAAGGGAAACAGCTGATTTTGCCAGTGGTTGCTATCTCAAGGAGATAGTGTATTTGTTGGAACTTAACTTGGCGGTGAAATTAAATAACGCTACAACCGAAAGCACAATATTACACTATTTAGTGACGTATAAAAGTAATATACGAATTTCTTTTGATTGACCATAGAGTATCGATACTCCACGAGATTAATTCATTTTATTTCATGTAAACATACTGGTAGTGCAGTGTTTAAGAGCAAAGTCGTAAGTGGTTTGGTCTCTATTTTCTTTTCCATATATGTAGTAAAGATTTTAAAGAAAAGTAATATGCCTCTTTTAGTGATAGGAAAAGATTTAATATATATTTTAGAAGCAAAATTCCTATCCTTTTTTTCAATCTGACGTCAGAAAATAAATCCATTCAACCATAACCTAACACACTTTGACACATCACACGAAGTTGTTGTTTTTATTGTAAGTAGGTCTATTATATTAAATATCTAGAACATATAATATGTCATTCTTAGTTTTCATATACTGTGAAACAACTACTAATGATTGATATTTTAGTATTACTCATGGGGGAAATACAGTGGGTTTCAATTTAAATGACAATAGTCTAATGAAAGTTTATTGAAGTTTTAGTCAAGCGAATTAAATTAAAGTTAAATCCTATCATGCGTACGGCATAACAAGTGTGTGTTTATAAGCTGTTTGTTTACTGCCGTTGTCATGGTAACATTTATACTAGACATATAGTAAATGTGTATAGAATGAGGTTACTTGAACGCTGCATTAGTTCAAATTACTGTATGTATAGCAGTGTGCGTTTTGTGCGAATCTAAAAGCTGAGTAGCTTCAAAATAGCTTCAGATTGATGTTTACAATTTTGGAGTGTCCCGCGACTATAGCACTGCTGCTCATTTTATGATCGAAGATTACGTTAGTTCAAAAACGTTCAAGGTATAAGAATTTCTTTTTATATAAGTTAACATTAAGAAACATTCCAGTTAAACGAGATGCTTTGTTTAACAACTGTTGCAACATACTTCCTTCCATCTTTTTGAGCACGTGAAAATGAAAATGAAAATGAAATAAAAATATAAACAAGTACTGTGTTGTATACTGTTTCTAATAATCGTAGAGTGGGGTTTACTATTTTTGGACACGACATTAATACAGAAGTTTATTTCATAGTTTTCGTATAATTACAAGCTCAATTAACTGGTGGTGGTAGGCTACTTTTTTTTACAACATGGTAACTCTCGCACTCCAATGTGTTGAAAATTTTCGCAACAAATTTTGAATTTTACGAACGTTTCACGATCACCATGAGAAGATAATCATCCCATTTTTATTCAACTCCATTGCTTATCAAACTTTACTTCAACATTCCGGTAGCCTACAGAATTAAGACGTACTCATTCACTTGATTTGTGAATAGATACTATATTATTTCAAAAAGATATGTAGACCTACATGTCCCAAATAAAAACCAGCAAGTTTATTACTATAAGTGAAAGTAAAAACCATGATAAAGGGTTTGGAAATTGCACTGAATGAGTTTCTGGGGATTTCCGTCTTTTAACATTAAACTTGAGATTCTCCAAGATTAGATCAGCTTAGTTCCGTGATTTAGGTAACTTGGAACAGTACAAGTGTTTATTGAATTGAACATGGAACAGTAAATAATGCGTACGTTTCTAATACGTTGACATTTTAGGACGTGAATATCTATAGATCTTTTTATGTATTTATACATTTTCTGACCTCGATCTTAAAGCTTATACATGCAGATCACTAGTTGCACATTGGTTCATTTAGGTAAGATAAGGAAAATCGTTTCAAAACGAAAACCGAAAAAACGCTGCTTAAATGTTTTGAAACAATTCTTCTAAATAATATTAAAAAATTAGTGAAAATAAAATGCTGATTACTAGAGCTATTACTGTTGATGTTATGCTTTTGGTTTTTTTAAAAAAAACTATAAGGCTTTATTTTTATTGGAGAAAACATATTTGGACGTTTTTTGCACAAATTTTTAGAGTTTCTACATACAAATAGATACCGTGGGAGACTGGATGAAAACACATCAATTTGGAAGCTTGCAAATCTGTCGCTATTTTAAAATTTAGAGATATATTCGTCTAGTTAACAAGGTTATAAAATTCTTTGATAAATAAGGATTGTATTTGAGCAAATTCAAACTAACATTGTATCTCTAATGAGCGTTTAAAACGCACGCAAGGTGGAAGGTGTGCTACTAAATAGGGCTGAATTAACTTTTGTAGCCAATTTATTTTTGCTTTAAGATTCATTGAAATCCAGTTCATATTCACAATTATTATGTTTCTAAAAAAAAAGAAAAAGACGAGGGTTTTTAAATTGAATACTTTCTATATTTCAACTTACATTTCACCCGAATTAAATTTAATATTTTTGTTATCATACATTTATCATATTTATCAAACATAGCAAAATGTAAAATTTACTTTCATACAAAATTGTTAATTTAACCCAAATTGATAGTAAAATAGATGAATAGGCCAGCAAGAAACTTACAATTTATTTCTTGGAAACCGATGTTAAATTCGTATTTGAATGGTATAATTTTCATTCAGTTTCAAATAATACAATCAACATCAACTTCATTTTGATTTTTTAATTACGCCTGAACCATGATCTTACATTTTTGTATCCTGGAATCAATCTTCATATTTTATTAGAATTGATGGAAAGAGATATAACCCAGTCTGAGAAATTAAGTCTCTTATAACATCGTGATTATATTGTTTGAATAATTATTTACTTATAACACCAATCCCGGATATTGTAAGCTTGCGATCGGTACGGGTTTGAGACAACACTTGCAAAAGTTGTTAAAAATTGACTATTCCAATGTCTAAAACATGAGATTACATATTATTATTATAACAAACGCGTCCAAATTTTAAGTTACTGCTATCATATTTCACATGCCTAAGTAGGAACGGAAACAACCCTTATTTATCAATATTAAACAAAATAAGTATAAGGGGACAATCACTGCTGAAGAACACATATAACCACACAATATTGAATTTTGTCTCATCGCAATAGACTCTGTGTAATGAGTAATAAAGTAAAATGAAGATCGTTATAAAACTTAATGTCTAAAAGAGACGAGTCCTTAATGAATTACAAGACAACTGTAGAGATGTAAAATGTATAGCGTGGGCGCGTATAAGACTAAGTTCTACGTCAACACATTAAATATTTTCTTTCACTTTAGGTTGAAAACACATTTAAGTATTTATTCACTTACGCATTTACGCTCCGAATTTAGAAATTCCCTAGGATTGTTTATTTACAAGTATTCTGTTGTTAAATGTTGGTTCATTATATTAAATGTTAATATATATTTTAAGAATGTGTAATATAAGGATCAATTCCATATTATCATTTTCCTATTTCAATGTAATTAAATATTTAATTACTATTTGTAGAAAGTACGCACTTTACATTGTCAAATATTACCTAATGATATTTATATATAAACAGTAGAGAACACTACTTTAAAAATAGTAAATCATAACAATGATTTAATGATGTCTACGCAATTTAAATTGAAAGTTTCTTCCAAATTTGCCGTTGTATAATGTATGCAATACACAGCTTTTGCATCCAATCGTAATCAAACAATAAACTAATGGAATAGGAGGAAATTTGTTGATAAACATCCAAACTTATCATTAAGCAATAAATACATATTTTTTATTATTGCAATAAGTAAATAATCAGCTTGTGTTAGGAGGTATTTCAAAATTAAAATTAAACTTGAACACAATTTCCCACAAATATATTTATTAAATCAAAAGCTTTTCTACGACAAGTCAGGAAGACAATAAAAGTGCTTCAGTGATTCATGAGTTATAATAATAAACTATAACTATCTGTTAAAGTTAGGTTTTTTTAGCTCAGCATCACTGAAGATGGCGTCATTATCATTAAAACGCGTTTGATTTAGTTAATGTATTTGTAAGACATTGTGTTTAGGTTTTATTATAAATTTTGTTAATATTACCTATTTACATTTATCTATAACATTGCCTCAAACCATTAATTTTCTCCTAAATAGCTACTCTTTGTAAATATCTATTACTCCACTGCTGTAGTAATATTATTTACCTGCTGGTAATGTTTTTGTATTATTCTTGTTTTATTTTTCTAACTGCCTATGTTTGTATTAAATGTTTTAGTAATCATTTTAAATAAATGTAAATTAATATTTTGGAACACGACAGATATTATTTTAATTTTACATATATTTTGAAATATATTTTACAACTTCACTTCCATCTATAATAAGTGAAGAAATTATAGTAAATAAAGTGGACTATATTTCTACATTTCAAAGGAAAATAAACGGTGTGAAAAAATTGCATAAACATTTTGTGCATTCCACAAATATTGTGAACGGTATGGTAATTGTACTTATCAATGGAGTTTTCTAATTATGCTACTACCTAACCTGAACATATCAGTTCAATTGAAGTTCAATAGTTTTGTGTCTTACGTTTTTTCTTAATATGTCCCCAAATTATATATTTGATTATATGGATATGAAAAACACTTGAATAGAATTACTCTCTGATGCTCCTTTATTTACTTTTGGAATAAATGTCGGTCATGTCACTAAATTATACATACCACGAAAAAAGGTACTACCAACGTCCCACAAAATGAAGTCTTTCCAATTACGTTAAAACTCCATCGAGCAAACTCCTCACAATTATACAGATGATGTTCTCTTGTTTTAAGCACACCACCCCTCATTTAAGTATCTCACTGGGCAGTATTCAGCCAGTAGAGCATTGTCAGAGATAGCCTGTCAGCTCAGTAAAATATACATTATTGCTCTAACTGAAACAATCCCAAGCTTAAACCTAATGCGAAATACCATATTTATATTTACCTGGCTTAAGCGTAATCAAAAGTTATTGGTAATTTAGATATTTACCATTCAAATTAAGCATTCATGTTATTAATTCCATCATTTCAGATCCATCCTAACGAACCCAGATCATTTTTTTTTTCAGAATCCCTATTATAGTAAGCTACAACTTGTGCTCTGTGGATGTATTTTCTGAACAACTCTCAGGCAATTGTCGTTCATAAATTTAATACAATTCATTTTTGATACATTGAGTTGTGTTCTTAATTTTGGGATACTGTAGTTTCAAGTAGCAATAATTTAGTGTCATCGAGTGAAATTTATGTAAGATTGTGAACCAGATTATTTAAAAAAAAAGTCTTATCTATCAAAATAATGTTCAACATTATAGTTTATTCTAACAGTTCAATTCATAAACAGAGGTGTTGTAAGTTTTAAAATGATGATACATAATTATTGAATGTAGTTTATGAGGATACTAGCTACGATTATTTAATTTGATGCTAAGAAAAAACAAACGTATTATAAGCTTTCCCCTTCAGAGAATCTTAAGTTTAATACCTGAATGGTTTAAAAAGCCTCTCAATTGTCTAGAAGACAAAGGTACAATAGACAAACTCATCCTGCCTATTGATTGTTCATGGAATTTGCTCTTGTTTTCAGAAATACTACCGGAGTTCCAGCTATGTGCTCTAATTAATTGTGGAGAATGGATAAAATCTATTACACCTAAGTCGATTATTTATTAACCAAGGTTTTGAAATTATTGGCTTGTGAGGTAATGTGTGATAGTTATGTTAGTTCAAATTAAAAATAATTGAGTACTTTCATGGCATAGACATAAAATATCTAATAAATTGTAAGGCATTATTGGATTAAATTAATAAAATTAGTGTTGATTAAACTTAGTAGTTATAAAATGGAAGGCAATATAGTAAATTTTGAAACTTATGGGTTTTTATAAAGCTTATAAATTTTCATTGAAAAATACTACATCTACAGTAACTACAGTAACTAAAATATTTGTTCATTCAATATTATATTATTCACCAGTGAAACTTGGTTGTATTAAACGGGTACCAAATATTATATTATATTTCAAATGTTTGCTATATCACAGAAATCGGCTGCACAACAGTACAATATCATCATGATAGTGATGAACAAAAGTAATATGAGGGCTCAATTAGTCGACCATACAGTATAGATTTTGCCATTTTGCTGTTTCACAAATAACGATTCCTCTCATGATAAGTTTTAAAAGATATTGTGATTTAATTCTATCCTAGTAGCAAAATTCCTTTGTCAGGTAACAAAACCATTCAACACTATCCTAAGAGACTTCAGTACAAACAAAAAGACGTAATTTTTATTGTATGTATTATATTAAATGATATTTACAATCTAAAACACACAACGAAGCGTTCCTACAAGTATTTGCAATAAAAAATAACTATGTTTCTAATTCTGTAGATTGTTATTTTTTATTGAAGAAATAAATCGCATCATCAATTCCGTTGTAATAAAACCTTGTTTACTTACCAGAATGTAACCTCATTTATTTATACACTATTGGTTGTGTTACGTCGTGCTTAATGTCAATAATCTACAAAGGTTGTAACCTATACACTGTATTAATACACCCTGTATTTGTATCTAATGGTATTATTTTGTGTAACACTAGACTAAGTACTTTAATAATAAACATTGTCGCTTATTAATTAGCAAATTTAGTAATAAATTCTCTCTATCGTTATCTGAGAGTCAACTGATATTTTTTCATTTTATTAATGATGTGTTTATTTTTTAACTGTTCATCACCTTTTTGTTGGTCTCATTTCTATATTTATATATTTTTCCTTCTCTCATACTCTCACTGTCATATTGAATTAAAATATTTTATCCTTTACTCGACACATGAAAACCGTCTTCTCTGTGTTTAATTGTTTGAAGTTTTGTAATTTGTAACTTCTTCAGAAAGGTATCGATCTTTACAGCCGTAATGTGTTTCACAATACACAGACAAACGAGTAATTATTGGCAAACACAAATTCTTATGTAAAGAAACGTCGAAATCTGCACACTGATAAATATTAAGCGAATTATTCAACTTCTCCTCTTTTTTCATAGAAAATATTTTTTGGTTTCGATCTACTTATACAACACAATTTAAAATCTTTGTGTGAGCAAGAAACTAATGTAACTTCATCTTCCATTATTAACTTTGCGTGTTTCACAGCGCCATAAAATGACATTATGACTCTCTAAATTTTCTTACAAGAGACACATTTGTGACAAGGACATATAAGTTATTGCTAGTTGTCATGAACTGTTTAGTGCGCTTGTAAACTGACATTTTCGTGTTAAATTTATACTTGAGAAGTTTTTGTGAGAGGACATTCTACTTTTAGATTAATTAAACAATCAGGTAATTCTTAATTGTTAGAAATATAGAAGTTTCATCTTCCACCGTCACCTCATTCTCCGGGACTGTAGAACATCCGTCAGCCCCACACATTGAAGGTTACAGTAGTAACTTAAAACTCTCACAAGACTAGTTTTCAGATTTTTTGAAATATTAAAATTTTGTGTATACACTAATGAGTGATATTTTAATTTTGAAAGACATTATTAGTTAACTGGTCACAGTTGACCAGTGCTAGGTGTTCCATCGTTTAAGGATTGTCACACCAAAATACCCAAAGTGTTTATTTATCTTCCCGAAACGTCCTGTTGGTAAATGATAATATTCACAGGATATTGTATATTGTTGTTGTGTTGTGTTGTGTTTTGTGCTTAAAATAGTTACATATACGTATATTTCTTATTCGAATAGCAGTATTTATTTTATAATTATTTGACTGTGATAACTGGATGACTTTTTTTGTCAACAATTAAAGGTAGGTGAAGTATATCGTTAATTTAAACTAAAGTGAGTGATACTTTTTTAAATCTTAAAAATAATTCATGTGGGAGCTGCTAACGAATTAGAAGTACCTCGAACTCGAAGGTTAATGAAGTAACGAACTCGAATTTTCCTTTATGCCTATTATTAATTTAACATGGACTAAGGAATTTTAAAACAATTTTAACATATTTTATGTACTTATATTTTGGGTAATTCAACTTACAATAAACTTAAATATATTTAATTTTTAAATTGTAATTGTACCTGTACTAATTAAATTTTTTATATATTTTTATTATTGGAAACACAATGATAAAGGTTAAGGCCAAATAATTTATAAACTTGATCTTTAAAGAAAATAAGATCAGCCTGGTGGAACTGTTTAAGGTAGTATTTCAAGTTATGATGTTTAATGACCAATTTGTTTAGAATATCATAGGTGACAGGTAATTCTGGGAATTCTAATTAATGTTGTTCTTTCACAAATAAAAACATTTACATCAAAATGGAGCCCCCCCTTCAAACATACATACATTTTCTAAAACAGTGCGTGACCATCTCGATGAAAGATATCGCAAGAAATGGATCTGCCCAAAAGTCCAATTTCACTTCACTTACTGCAATATATTTTTCTTCTAGAGGAGTACTGGAAGGATAGAGTTCTATAGAAAAAAAACAGGAATTTTTGGTGGTTTGATTAAATTAATCAGAATATGTATACATTTCGAGAAATTATGTCAGAATGTTTGTGAAATTTTTTAAAGCGTGTAAATTGTGATAGATCGCCGCTATTTAAGTACCTGAATTGTTAACATTTATTGCATTGGTATAGTCTCTACGATTTACTATTTTATACATAAAACAAATTTCTCTCAGAGCAAGACATCAACATAAGCGAAGCGATGAGGCTTTACACAGTAAAGCTTTCGAAGCTCCATAAACTTATTATATTTATAATTATATATTTAGTTCTATATAAAAATGTGTAATAAGAAAGTTTGTGGAATAAGTGTGTTTAATCAAGAAACAAATTTTCTACTTTGTAATTAGTTTAAGAACTATTGGCTCCAGAAATAAAAGAAAAATCAATTTATATTCTCCTAAAACACATTGTAGAAAAAAATTATTGTTATAAAAATGAATATAAAAATAAGACTTACAAATAATTACTTTTTGTTCCTTTATTTTTTATAAGTTAAAAGCGGAGTCACGGAATGTTTAGCTTCGACCCATGTTTGAAAAAGTACTAAATCTGTGTACAACTTAACCAACAAAAGAAATCGCAGATCTTTGAAGACGATACAATCTTATGGACATCTTTTGATTATTCTGTGATTTTGTTTTTAGGTAACGCTGAGCGGTATATATTTTATATTTAAATTATTCTTTTAAGCAAGTGGGGGGGGGAATACAGTGCAAAAGTGGCAGCTTAAAAAGTTTTTTTTTTAAATTCTACCTGTATTATTTTATTTTTAATGTTTTGGGATGGTCTTTCTATTAATATAAACAAAATTGAAAAGGTAATTTAAGTATTTCAGAGTTGGCTACTCTGGAGTTAATATGCTTTGAAATTGAATTTTAGAAATCTTGGATATCTTTTTGTTTCTTTGGTGTTGATTTGGTTGCGTCAATTTATTCCCTGAATTTGTCCTACAAACATTTTTATTTGTTCATAAAACTAAGTCATCTGATCCGTAGTGACAACTTCACTACTTTTTTGTTTCATCTACAACGAAGACGTTGCAATGTTTGTTTGGATTTATTATTCCAAACGAAAGATTCAATTCGTAAGCCCGAAATTCTATGAAATTATGTCCAACTATATTGAAACAAAAACTTGTTCCGTTACTTCTGAAGAGTTAGTTGAACTGTGTGTGCCTGTCCTAGTAACACAATTGTGTTACTTAAAATCCAACTGTCCTAAGAGAGAATTTAATCACCTAGATTCTATTCCTCTCACCAACTCTATCGGCCAATGTGTTCCATCACGAAATCGTGGTAAATTGGTATTTTTACAAGTCCAAGCCACGAATGAGTTCAACTCCTACCTCAAATGAGTATATTTTAGCAATATCTCTATTTGATTAAGTTATGACTTGAGCATACAACTTATACCATTAATTCAGATAATAAAATATCTACTTTTATATAGCTTTGCGTTGCTAAAGCACAAAATATACAAATATATATGTTAAAAGAAAAGTAATCGATTCCATAATATTTACATATATACCGAGATAAAAAGATTTAACATTATATTTATATTCCCCATTAAAAGGATTCAATAGTTTTATACATTCATTAAACATTGTAATACAAAAACTTGCCTTCAGAATGTATTTTATTTTAACTGTGGCTTTATTGCTTCTGGAATTACACCTTCTTTGTATAATCTGTGATAAATTTACAGATTTTGAGTCCTTATTATGAAATTAAGAGTTGTAGCTACCGTTGTTATTGAAGTACGTTCTCTTAGTTAAGGTGTTGTTGCTAGCTGCTTACAAATTATTACGTTTTAAGCGTGGATAGTAAATTAATCTTTTAACTATATAGAAGGAGACAAAAGGAGCATAATGTGATAGAAATCGGAGTTTTATACGATAGTGGTTATTGATGTGATGATTTCAATGATTGTATATATGACTACTTTATTTCTTGCTACTGTTTACATACTTGCTATAAGTAGACAAATCAATTTTTATTCTCAAATGATCAAAATGTGTTATGGAAAAATCGAGGTATATCTAAAATTATTTTAGACAAATTTTCAGATTATTAGATGGCTTGAAATATTATACAATTAAAATTTAAAAGGAAAGCTTAAACTATCTCAGAATAAACACACCACCTTGATTAATATTAATTTGTATATCCACAATGCACGTGAGTTATCTACAGTAGATATTTTCCCTGTAATATTCTTTCTTTAAAAGGATTAAAAAGGCTTCCTTGGTTTATTAATTTTATAAATCTTTTTTTAAATAAATCGTTTAACATCAGTTTCTCTTCTTCAAAATTTATTGTCTTATATTCTAAGCATTGATTATAAAATTTTAAAACTTTTATCTTTCATTATATTTTCATTGAGATTGGATGGAAGGTGAGGTTTCGTTCACCTCTCATATCCGTTGCCAGGCAATGTAATCAAACGATATCGTTTTTTAGTAACGTTTTAGTGTTTTCTAGTATAGTTTTTGTAAATACAAAATAAAAACAATGTTGGTCCATTTGATAAAAACTAGGTATTTTGTTTTCTGAGGGCACCCTCCTCAAACTATTTACTTCTATACTTCGGGTTATATAATATATATGTTGAAATTACAACATAATATTATAATAGAATTAGTGAATGGTTGGTTTGTTGGAGGGAAATGGATATCCGGTCGTATAAGCACATATAAGCAATAAGACTTTTTTTACTCAATGTTTGGAACAGAATGGAAGGAAGTTGATATGAGGAAAGAGAGGTGTTATTTCTGAACCAAGCACGGATATCCTATTTTTCTGTTCAGTTATTTCTATATTCAGATTTCAGAAGTTTAGTTCGGCTCTTTTCTTAACTTATTATCGGCCTCATGGAAATTCGGAGACCCAACCCGTACTTAACTGACACCAACTTCGTTGAAGAATTCCTCTGAACTACGAAGGCTTGAAAGGAGTGACGCAATATTTGAGCAGTAATGTCAGACTGCACTCTAATAAGGTGTACATTACTCATTAAAAAAGTCTGGCATTGATGGAGACGTTTGTTTACTTGAAATTTGATCGGTCTTGCTTATCAAAAAGGCTTAAAAATTGTATGGGTAACTTCAATCAACTCATTAATTAAAATATATAATATATTATTTACAACACATGATTGTTAGTTTACAATAATTGTGTACACGAAAGTTAGGTTGTTCTACATGCTGTTGTTGACAGGATCAAAATGTGTTATGGAACGTTTGCGTTTGTTTACCCAGAATTTCATTTATTATGCTTTGTTGGAAGCCTTCTAAAACAAATGTTATATGTGGATGTAACTTAGCCCAACCATTGGGAAATTTAATTTTGTTCATGATTCTTTACCCATTAACCTTGCTATCCACGGTAGGATAATTTCATACAGGAAAGCTCATTTAATAAACCGAATAAAATAATCGTTGTTTACATTTGTCAGACTGTCAGATTGTTTGATTGTTTCAGATTGCAAGACTCTCAAAGCTGCTTAGTTATAAAATTGGATCTTCAAATGGGGCTACAGGTTCTAGAATGTGTCGTTATTGAAGTTTAGCACCGGGCTATAGTATTACCTCTATTCTTTAACGTATTTACCTGATAATATTGTACAAAATTATTAACTGGTTGTTTGATTGCTTCGAGTTTATTGGTACGGCCAACTTGCATGCTAGTAGTTATAATGATCAAATAAGCCCTTCGACTCCCAATGATTAAGATCGGCAATATTGTTCCCCAAGAGGTAGATTTATTTTTGAACAGCCTGGTGTGTTTTAAAAATAATCTCCGAGGTGTTGTGATTTGATTTAAATATTTAATTTATTATTTGGTTAGGGATTTTGTTAACATAACTATACAACTGAGTGTTGCTTTAATTTTACTTGTTATTTATTAATGTTGTTATACTGTTACAGTTATTAATTAATTCGCTGTTACACTTCTTATACTATTAGTTCGTGTTATGCTAATTTATTCTCTTGTTTATTATTTTATTCATAATTGTTATATTTATTTTGTTTTTGTTATATTTCATGTAGTGTATTTTGGTGCTGTTGTTGTTTATTACAAGCGTGCCACTATTGGTTTTGTATTACTTCAAATATTGCTTTTGGTTATAGATTTACTTATAGTTAAACTTTGCAGACATTTTATTTGTGTTATATAATTTTCAATACTTCAACGTACAATTCCCTAGTTTAGTAGAGGGTAGTCCGTAAATATATATATATATATATATATATATATATATATATATATATGTATGTATATATACACTCTCTAATGTAACACACAAGTACCTAATTATGATTATTATGATTGTAATAACCGATCGAATTATTAACAAAATTTGTTTATCTGAAAAAAAATCATTTGACTACAAGAAAAGTCTTTGGACTAACGAAGTACACTCCCAAATCTTTACTCCTTAGCAGGTATGATCTTTAACAAATCCTGAATTAGTTGCTGAATAGAGACTCTGTGTTTTAAACGTAATAAAGTTAGGTTTTTTAAATCTAATTTTATAACGGGAAAATTATTATTTTTTGGAGGGTTTTTAAATTATTTTTTTAAAAATTGTTACAATTACTTTACGTTATCATTTGAACACCAAGCATATGTTGGAGCAGATGGAACGATTTGAATGAAGTTTTCGCTAGATGTTGTGAGCCCAGCTGGTGGCGACCGTTGAACTTTAGCACTCCTTATAAAAGGGTTGACTTCCACACTTGTCACATTGTCTGCCTTAGAAACCAAGTGAACCATTTCCGAGGCATTGCGGTCGCTGTCTGACGACGACCCGGGGCCCGCTTTCTCACCCCCAACAGTCGCCGGTACTAGGGATCCGACTCCTTGCACCGTAATGTTGATACCCTTATTCTTTTCCATCATGATTCAAATAAGGAAGAAAGAGAAATAAGCAGCAGAAAAGATGAATGACGTCTAGCCCTCGAATACTCTAATAGCGTCAGGGTCAGAAAGACAAGAGGTGATCAAGAATAGACCAGACAAAGATAAAAGAGAAGGGATCTTGCCCAAGACTAGATGAAGTAAGGTTAGATCCAGCTAGGGTACCTCGGGATTGCTACACCCGTACTCACAAGATGTGAGTCCCTGAGGTAGATGTATTTTTGTTTGTAGTTTTGTATATTTTGTTTGTATCTATTTTGAAGTCATATGTTTTTGTTTTTTGTAAACATCGGGACGATGTTTCGAGGGTGCCAATGATGTTAGGATTTAGGATAGTTTTAGTTAGTAATATAGTCTAAGTTCTTTGTACGAACCCAGTATGACAACAATTATTGTGACAGACCTGGAAAAATGATGAAATTGATTACCTTGCAAGTAAGGCAGACGTCATTGATGCTACAAACATATATAAAACCTTGGGTGGGAGAAGACTTGGTCAGTGGGCCAAGATGGATCAAGGAAGGTGCTGAAGGAATTTTTGAAGATAGCCAGATGTACTTGGCGAGTAAGAGCTTCATGGGAGTATAATTCTTGAAGATAGCCAGACGGACTTGGCGTGTACGAGCTACCTAGGAGTATTGAGACTTCAGATGAGCATCCATGAGTGGCAAGCAGGGTGAGCAAACTTCGTGTCTAAACCATGTAATTATTTCAGAGAGAAGTAATTATAAAATATAACGTAGAATCAGATCTGTGAGTCACAACAATTAGAGTCATTCTGGATTAATAGTAGTAATAAGGATATTGTAGTATTGTAATAAGATAGGAGATAATCATTCTTAATAATAATAGTTAATAAAGATTAATTGAGTACTGAACCACTAATTTGAGTAGATTGAAAATAAAGAACCCAGGTAGTAAAAGGAACTTCCTAACTAATCCAAATTTGTTAGAGGAGCCAATCGTAACAGCGTGTTAATCTTGTAAAAACCTCAATTAAACAACACGTAAAACTTTACATTTGTACTCTATGGAGTTATTCCACACAATTCTTACCTATGTAAAATAGTATTAAGTACAAACTTTTGGAGGCCGAATCATTAGAAGGCCATGTGCTTTATCCTAGCTTTGAATATCTCTACACCTAAATCTTTGAGACTTCAGTTTAGTCTATAGGAATATTTAACGGATAAGTTAGAAGTTGTTCTTGAGCTATGGAAAGAGGTTTTTAGGATTTGATTCAGACTTCTAAAATACACTGTACATTTTAAGTTGGAGTGTATAAATAAAACTAATGTTTGAAAGGACCTCAGTAAAGTGAATGAAAACATTTCGTTCTGCATTCCAAAAATAATTTAAAAAAATAAAACAGTATCTTCTTTATTTCAGCATATTTAATAAAGTAAAAAGTAAAAGTTTTGCATTCCGTAGGTAATAGAAGTTGCTGATAAAGTTATGCAAAGCATTGCGTTTGTTAAACCTTTCTTTTAAGAATTATTTTTAAACTTACTTCTTTACTGGAATGTAAATTTTATCTTATGAAGATACTTTTTGTCAAATTTGTAAGTGAAATATATGTTAATTAAATTAAAATATCGAACTGATGAAAATAAATAGGCAATTAATCGTAGGAATATTCACCTTAGCTTTTCGCGGCCTCGGAATAAGCATGAGTAGGAAACAAAACAGGAATCAATTGTGTGATCCGATGGTTTCGCACATAAAAAAATAGACAAAACATTCTTATAATATAACGAACAAGGTTCCATACTCACTACCCTCACCCTTAAAAATCAAGATACTTTATAATAATGGTACTAACATGACTAGAGCAACATCTACATCTAGACTCCTAGAATCTGAGCCATTTAGGAGTATTAATGGGTAAATCTAGGTCAACTATCAACAGATTGTTGAAGTTAGAACAATGTCAACAATGCTCGTTATTCTTGCAAGAGACGTTCAGTTAAAAGAAATGATTAAAGATGCTTATTACTTAGACTTCCCTGCTAAATTTGATTGTATCTCAATGAATATGAGTAAGGGGATGCTATGAATGATAACAGGTCTCTTACCGGAACATTGTTTTCTTAGGATGTACTTACATAGATAGGCTTATAACGAAGACACTATGGGCAGACTATGTGGATTAGACAATGATATAGAAGTCACATAATAATATATTAGATAACCAAAGCTACAAGACAGGTTTTCGTAGATGTAGTTGGTTAACCTAACTTAAAATTGACTAAATTCATGTATTAAACGTTCTTTATGCACATTCTTAAATCTGAGGTCCACATTCAAAATATTATACCGTTATTAAAGATGCATTTAATTGTCTTTTAAAATGAGATTTACCTAAATGTAAGTTTCATTTTTATATTAAACATTTGTTATTTTCTATTATTAAAATTTTTGAACAAAGTCTTTTAAATCTCTAAAAGTTCAAAATTGAGAGACATTGCTATTGACAAATTTGAGATAACTCGTAATAAACACTTTTTACTTTAGTTTAAATTTAGCTTCAAGTCTTTAAAGAAGTAGTCTGAATGCTTGATTAAAATGACTCAGGAAAACAGAGAGTGGAAATTATTTAAAATATCAGGAGATAAAAACATTGAGAACCATATAAACATGATAACACAAGTTTGCACTGTTCTACACAATTGGAAAGTTAGTACGATAATGTAATGTTACTTAAAATGTATAACAATTTTGGATACATTTGACACTTGATAAAATTTACGCACACAAGTAAAATTCAAAGGTTAATTACCCCCGATAATACTGGAGCGTGTAACTCTCACAAAGTACAGTGTACAACTCAATTTGTTGCAAGTAATTTTCTGCTTTCAAGCAGTTAATTAAAAGTACTTAGTTACACACTGCCAAATCCGTTGCCATAGCAACAGATTTTAATTTACTGGTATTTATTTTGTTTGTCACCTCTAGATTATAAAATTCCTATAAGCATTTTGTGAGAGAAATTTATATTTAATGTAAATATATTTATATGTAATTTATTGGAGAGAAATAAAAGCAATATTTTATAGACAAACAATTTTAAATTGAAATTTGTTAATACCTCATTAAAACAGATTTCAATACTTTAGATTTCCCATTGGTTTTATAAAAGGTTTTATACGGTCTTTGGAATAACCAAATTTCACCGTAATCATTTCCTTATATTATATATGATAAAATTTGAAACTTTTTTTAACAATTTAGTAATGTTAAATGAGTTTGGGTTAATGTTTCCTCTTCCATAACTACTAATAATTAAATTTCATAATTCCATAAATAGATGTAGATTATTGATATCAGACAAACATTGAAAAAAAAAAGTTTTCTCTTCAAGGTATTCTAGATAAACTACCTTCTGATGTTGGTCCACAGTTTGCATCTTTTGAATTTAAAACTTTTGAAAATATCTGTAACTTTTATCGCATGATCTCAAGGGATTTTGTGTGGAATAGGTTGAAGAGAAAATCAGGAGTTTAAATTATCGTAATTATTAAAATTTATTGTTGTTGTTTTTTCCCCGGGCAAATAAAAAAATCCAGGATATGAATCTACAATTATTTAACAGATACCGCAGTCCTTTTGATTATATTGGACAAAGATTTTATCAGCAATTTGCCAATGTTTAGATTGGAATATCTTTTATCACTAACTTACCTGATTGGGTTTGTTATAAAACAGAGAGGCATATGTCTTTGCAATAAAACTACAAAATGTATATTTATCCATTACTATAATTTTAAATTTGAAGTTCATTATTGGTAAAAAAAATAGGAAAAAGAACTAAGTTCAAAAACAAATTTATCTTCTTATTTCTTCTATATAAGTAAAAATACAAGGGCTTTGATATATCACACACTTAATATAATTCATATTTTGTTTCTAAAAATGTTCTCCAATCAAGGTCTAAAATGAAACAAAATTACCCCTGATAATGGGTTGAATGGTTCAAAACAATAAAGTTGCTTTGATATATAATTTATTCTATCCTATCCAATATTTTTTGGTAATTTCCAATCCGAAAATAAGATCCAAAAAGAGTTCAATAGGATAGTCCACCGGCGAAAGTCTAGTTGATATTACATTCTCTAGTAGACGATATTACAAAGCTGGAAATATTTATAAACTTTCCTCTTGCTCAAGAGTCTAAAATGACGTCCCATCACAAGGAGATATGTTGCTAATATCGGTTGTAATCTTACACATTGAAAATAGTATTTTATGTTGAAGGATCCAAAAATAGATTTTTATCTTATTTTTCTTATATTAGATTTTTTTAATTTAATTATTTTTTCAAAAATTTACATTTCTTTCCAAATTTTTTTTGATATTAAAGTTTTCTAAAATTCATATTTTTAAATTTGAACTTTATTTATCAAAACATCATTCTCAAAACTTAATTTTCTAAATTTGTCATTTTGTTTTTAACATTTGCCATTTTAAAAAGAACTTACATTCTTCTACACAAAATTGAGGTTTTCTTAAAATTTTACTTATTTATTGAAATTAAACATTCTCCGCAAATTTGACTTTTTCGGAAAAGTGTATTTCGAAATTGTTTATTCATATCTCAACTCGGGTTTGTACTTGTCTTTTCTGATATGTAATTTGAAATATAGTTCAATAAATTGGCAGGAAAATGTGTTTGGTGACAGTTTTGGTTTTCACTATGTTGGATCAAAACGTTAGGACATTAAGCCCTGGAAATGGGGGCTTTATTCGAAAAGGGTTGGATTTGTTTTGAAACGGTTTTTTTGAAAAAGTTAAAAATCCAATAGTAGGGAACGCTTGTAAACTTTTAAATACACTATAAGTCTAAATAGTTAACAGTTTAATGCACTTCCATAAGAATATGAACAGTTAAACTTAGTTATAACTTGACAAGTTTCGAAATAGATTTGTTAGTTAATGTAAACGTATTTCGAGAGAATTAGTATTATTGTTTCCAAGGAAAATACACATTTCTTCAAAAATTAAATAATTGTGGCAAAAATTGTTTTTAATAAAGGTTTTGATGGCTCAAATTCCTAAAATACTGATTCAATAAACAACTTGGAAAATGTTTATTTGCTTTTTACTGAAAATAGTTTAAAATTTTATATCTAAATTTAAACTAATACGTTTCATTTTCACTGTGTTAAAATATTACTAGATCGGGACTTGGTTTCATGATGACTGCTGGTGTTGGTACGATTCCTTCTTGGGAAATGTACACACAATAATATACACACACATTTTGTTCATTACAAATAATAATTTTGTTGTTACATTTCGTACCAAATTATATGATGTTTTCCTTTTTTTAATTCACTAAGAATAAAAATCTTGTAAGTTCAAGAAATTTTCTTCATTTTGCTATCTAGAGAACAATACAATGAGTTTGACATATTACACTTATACAACACAATCATTTACTTTGTTCAAATTCGGATCCCAAACACGTTCAAATGTGAAAACATTTTTCTGACACCTGGCGTAAAGTTGCCTACAAATTTGTGTTTTTTTTTTCAGAAATATTTTTTACAAAGGTCAAAATTTGTTGGGGGTGGTATTTTCGATGGAATTTACTATTGCTATTGGTATTACTTTCCAAAATGGGTTGAGTGAGTTTATAAACGGTTTTTATAAAAGGGTCAACATTTGGGAGTTAGCTAATGGTTGTTACCTAATGGTGGTTGAGTTAGGCCTATGTATCTTTTTAGGATTGAACTATTCTTTTAATCCGAAGGAATAGAATGTAAAAACCTAAAGTTATATATAATTCATATTTAAACGTAGACATTTCAAAAACATTGTAACATATTTCGTAATTATAGAATTTCTTGGTGTGAGAAATGATTAAAAAGGGATGAAAGGGATGGAAAAGGGTCAACATTTTGAGGGAGGGTGACATAACAGCAAACCATTTTTCTTGGTTCCTGAAGCATGGAGAGGGGGAATTTCGGTAAAAGTTTTTGGGTAAGGAAAACCCAGTGTTGAGGGTATGGTGGGTGGATTTCTTTTTGAAAGGGAAAGGAGGCGAAAAAGACTCCAAATGTAGTGATAAAGGGTCAAAATATATAGAGGAGGGAATTTCGAGGGGTCCAAAGGTTGTGGGGTGGATTTTTTGAAACGTGTGGTGGTAGATGGTGAAAAGGGGTGATGCGTAGAAGTTTTGAGGCGTGATGGAATTTTTTGGGCAGAGGGAAAAGTGTACAATTTTGAGGGAGGGATACCACCATACCGTGCTTTCTGGCTAAGGTTAAAACACACTATTGGCATGTTCAAAAACTGATTATAGATGGAGACTATATAGGACGTCCTGATCTGACATGTTTGTGCATTTTAGGAAATGTTATAAAATTGGAATAGGTTTGCCTGGTGTTATCACTGCAATACTCATATATGACAATTCTTGTAGTTTGCAATTTCTGGTTAAATACAAATTAATTTATGTATTTATACTTCTTATTATATATGTGTTTTTTTATGTTTATGCGAGTCTGTCTGATTGTTTTTTTCGTCATCTTCGTATTTTATCTACGTAACTAGAAAGTGGTTCTCATTAATTATACTAGATCTAATCTTCCTAAGTGCAGTACACCATACCCAGAGTGTTTCACGAAGTTCTCCCGACACTCTCAGTGTTTGGAAATGAACACAGGGAAAAAAGTTCGTTAAAATTCGCTTTACGGCAATCGATATTTTGTTTTTCATAAAAACACGTTATAATCTTGGGAATAGAGGAGACATTAAGTTCAGGTTTTGCATACGCATTATTAATGTAATGGTTTACATGTGTACCAAAAATAAAGACTTTATTATAAATATTTTCAAAATTACAACCCTTTGAAATTTTACACATTAGATATATTAAAACCATTAAGTTTACAAAATATTTCTTAGAGGATAAATAATTTTGTATTTAAATGAAGAAAAATGTATTTATTTCTGTTTCTGTAGCTAAAATGATAACCGAGTTATGGACAAATACTAAAAATCTAATTTCTTTGCAAATATCTACAACACCCACGAATAGCCTTAAAACAAAATATTGTTTGAATTTTGATAATTTTTATTTTCAAATATTTTTTAATTTTAGTTCATATGCGTCAAAATAAGGCTATTTTTCGTTATTAAAATAAAATTTTTGTCCCTGGTACATTTTAGTAATGTTGACAGTTTTCAAGATTTGTGACTTAATAGCTTATAAAATATTCGAAATACAGTTGTTGTTTTTGACACAAATGCAAATGTTACATTATAAATAAATATATAAAATCTGAACTCAATATCTTACCGATTTATAAAGTTATGACTTTTTTTTATAATCAAACAAATGATGGATAGTCGAAAAATGAAGCGTTTCCGGATATATGTTTTTATGGACTTTTTTCTTTGTTTTCATTGTAGAATGTCTTGTGAGAGTCCCTGGAGAACTTCGTGAAACACTGTATATGTAAAAGAACAATAATGTCCGTCTATCACTTTATTATTAAAAAAGTCGCCATTATTGTTCTTTTATTTTATAAAAAAGAGTGACTTGGATACAAACACAATGAGTTTAAACTGTATATGTTGTTATAATTTTCCATACTTGGAAACCAAATACAGTTGTCAATTAAATGGGAACAGAACTTCCTGATGTTTATCCCTTATATGATACCCACATGATAAATTTGAATGATAGGCCTATCGGAGTAGAATTACCACTAAAAGTCTTGGTTGTTACATATAGTGGATATAAAGTTAAAATTTATTTTCATAGTGTAACTTTTAGTTAGTAGGGTGACCGGTGTGACTTAATATAAATATTTAAAAGTTTGAAAAGCTTCCAAAGACTAGCACCTTCCTACTTAAATACTGCAACTAACAAATGTTTTGAATCACCCCGCAGAAGAATTATCTTTACTTAGTGCAGGGAAAGAAAACTAAACTAGTTGTACACTAAACAAATTACATGCGTTAAAACATTGTACAAACTTTCTCACTAGCAAAATTCAGTTCCATAGGTGTAACTCAAATAGTGTAAATAAACCAGAGACGAAGTCTTTTAACTGTATTTAAATAGGAGTCTAAATTCGCTTCACTTGTGCCAAAATCGCAACGCCAAGGTAAATCATGTTTGATAAAAAAAACGAACCTTTATTGTAGTCGTTTCACCATTTTTGTTTTTCGTCAATTATTATTCCTGAACCGTCATATTTTTATACTTGCGATTTCGCATACGTGTTTCGACCATTAATCATCTTCAAATTTTACTAACATTTTAACTAAATTAGAAGAACCAAATTAAGAGAAATCACGTTTTTATGAAAGCCATATATGCGCGAAATTAAAAATTGAGCCGTGTAATGTTGCAGCGTATACAATATGAAAATTGTTGTACTTTTCATGAATGATGGAGGAAATACTACTCTGGATATTTTTTTTTAGCACATAGCGTATCTCTGACAGAAAAACACGATTAAAGTTGGGGCGGTTATTCAAAATTCAACGAGGGAAATGTCAAACAGTTGGGAAATGAATCGCACCAGACTCATGAAAGCGGGTTCTCGAATTGTATAAAAAAAATGTATACCTGTATTTCGGTTTTGCTTCGCTCTAAGTGAATACAGTTTCTTTTTCTCACCTTCATAATTTTTTCCCCGCATTACTTAATGTTTGACCATATACAAAAGCTTTGACGTCTAATCTACTCTAAAAAACAATCCGGATAATTATACTATAGTATTGCATAATAATTTCTACTTAAATCCGTAAGCAGGTGGATGGAGGGAGGATGATGTCGTAGCTCCTAATAAACAAAGATGTAATTTGTTTTTACAAAAGAAGTGATTAAAAGCTCAATTTAAATTTCTTGGTTAACTGCCCTCATAGTTTATTTATTTAACTATTAAAAACCATCATTAGAAGATTAGATTGGTTATATTTTCAGGCAGCGGATGCGAGGGTTGAACGAAACCTTATATTCCATTCAATCTCAAGGAAAATACAACATAAAAGATATAAGTTTTCAACTTTACAATCAATGCTTATAACGGAAAGCAATATCCTTTCTAGAGATTTTAATTCTGAATATAAAAGAGGTCTACCACTTGATACAGCAGTCAATATTTTACCTCGACAGTTTAATTTTCTCGATAATTTATTTGAAACAATAGAAAATAAATAAACAAAGGATTACTTTCAAAGGCTTTTTAATCCTTTTGAAAGATGTAAATTGGTGGGTAAATATCTACTGCTCATTACTTAAATGTATTTCAAAGAAGAAAAATAAATATAAGCTAATTCAACGTGATTCTACTGTTGTATTGTGGACGTTTTTCTTATTTTTTATTGTATGATATGAAATGAAATCTAATCTAGTGAACATTGTGGTAAAGTATTTTAAATATATTTTGGATTCAGGTTACAGAGACACTTTGTGATCTTTTAAAGTATAAAGTATATTTTTCTCTCAGGTGTCACACGATTCACTGACTGTTTACTGATGGTTGACAAAAATATGTAAAATATGAGTATGAACCTCTTTATTAATCGTCAATTTAATCGAATCTTATGTTATTCATATATTTTAAATCACTTTGATTTGAAACCGTTTTCACAATATTGATCCATAGATCATAAAAAAAATTTGAAATAATAATAATTTTTTAAATTTCTTCCTTACTAATTATAAATGTTGAAAATGTGTCATCGGTTTCACACATTAACAGCCCAATGATCATACAATCTGTTATAATATAGGGTCCAGTAAACTTTAGGATTTGTTTTCTATTTTTTTTTTCAACCTAACAACCGAAGTTTAGTGACCATTTTTGCTCGGTTGTTAAATCTTCAAACAAACAATGATAAATCAACAGAAGTTATATTATCAATGCCTCCTAACATTATTGCATTAAACTAGTCATTGTAGCTCTAAGCAAGGCCAATTGTTGTTCGCTGCTTAAAAATTAAGCAAAGATAAAGTCTAATCTTTATAATTTATCGTTTTTTATGAAACTAAAAATGATGTGATATATCTTGAAATTGTGCATATTTATGAGTGATGATTTCAATCATATATTCATTTAAAATTGGGCTAATAAAAGTAATAATGAATACATATGATTTATATTTACGAAGGTTTCTCAATAGACGTTTCACAAAGGTAGGCAAGAAGTCATCCATGGTGCCTTTAGCTCCTATTTAATCACTTATCGTGAGTCATGATTTATTGAGCAGTTTTCCTTAAAATTTAGTATGGTTAAATTGTTTATTATTAATGATAAGATTTCAAAACAATTTTTTAGTGTTCAATAAGTTCTCTTAGTTCATTTGAAAATAATGTTTATCAGTACATTCAATTCATCTACATGGCAGAAATGAAGGATCGGGTTATTGGGCATTAAACCATCAATAACACGATTTGGTTTCGTTATAATCAATTTAGCCTGAAAATTACACTGATCAAACCCAACCTACAAATCACATGGGAAAAAAACTTGGTTTGTAAAATATTATAATGAACCTTAAGCTTCGGTTTCACTGTAATGGATTGATAAAATCATTTTAAAGCTCGGAGTGAAAAGAAAATTGAGCTAACACTCTTTCACATGACTTGCGGATATTTTGACCTTAATTTATCCGGTGCTTAAACCTTTAAATTTTGGAGCTAATATTATTTTAGAGTTACATAAATAGCTAGTGTAGTGTTTATTTTAATAATTTCCTGTATTTAAAATTTACAAAGTTCTTAAATTTTATTTAAACTGTTGTAAAAATAAAACATGTTTGAAAATTAAAAAGTTTGTCGTAATAATAACGATTTTAGAACCCGTAAAATATCATATTTCAATTAATTTTTTAAATAATTATTTTTTTTAGTTGCATGATCGCTCGTTTAATCTCTTTTGGGATTAAAATTAAATCCAAGATGGTGGTTAGGTCTGCAGTACCTTAAACTTAAAACGTTTTAATAATTGACAAATTTTTATTTATCGCTAATGTTGTTCTTAAGAACGATATTTGAATTTTTTTTTGTAGAAACAAATAAACAATTATTAATTTTTGCTAATAATGAGTTTGCTAAAACGTTTATAATAAATACTGTATTTCATTGTTTAAAGTTATTTGTGTGTAACAGTATACAGTATAACAAACGCACAGAACACAATTCTCACAAAAAATACGCCTAAGTATCAAACTAAGTTATAGTTTGATTGGTGTAACTCGTGTATCACTGAAGAGGACGACCTTGTCGTTGAAACGCGTCTGACACTTATGCGTATTTTTTGTGAGAATTGTGTTCTGTGTGTTTGTTATACTGTATAATTTTTCTCATAAGTCAAGCTCAACATTTAATGTAACAGTATATTTTAATAATATAATGAAAAAAGGAACAGTTTTCATACCCAGAAAAGAAATAAAATATTGCTGGAGGAGCTTACACCTACGTACACACACTTGGAATTAAGCTATCAAATATAGGAATTAGCCGTTGTCGACTTAAATTTGTTTTCTCTCCCGGATAGTCTCAAGGGATCTCTAGGATCTGTGGGTATTTCTTACTCTTGTGTGTTTGCGTTTTCATGAGGAAGATAGCAATATTTTTAGTTTGTGTTTTTTTTTTTGCGAATTCACTTGAAACCGATAAATGAAACAAATAAATATTTCATAGAACTCTGTGAAGGTTAGAGCGATAGACAATTCTATCAGGTAATAAAGAAGTCCTTAAACTGCTCTTAAATGGCGTGGAAATACAGTATTCAACAACTTCGTCTATTTCCAACAAAATACAGTTGAAGTATGTGCCTAACAAGGGGTATCAACTTCCTACACGGCCACCGGATCTGCATGCTATGTTATCTGGTAATATACAACAATGCGTTGAAAAAAATAAAAAAAGAACGTGAAATGGTTATAAGTTTAACAATAGTTCTTGGATGGCTGAGTGTTCATTTGGTTCATTGTTAAGCTAGATGGAATACATAAAGCAAGCCTGTAGGACATTGACCTCTCATAAAACACTTACGGACAGTAATTCTCTTCCAGGGTAGACTCAACTTGGCAGGACATTGAGTTTGAAAAAAAAAATTCTCTTCATAACACAATAGAGCCTAGGAGAAGGAATCGCTTTGAAACTTGACAGCAAGATAACTAACATTGCATCAAAATCCTTCAACCTTTAAAAGAGCTCCCTTGAATTTGTCTGCTGGGCTGGGTCAAGCTGGGAGAAGCACAATAGCATAAAAATAAGTTAAATGTGCAGTTCAATCAATCAAATGCACAGTTATGATCTACAAATATATCTTCCAAATCGGTTTAACTCTACTGAGATACACTCCAGAGTTCAAAGAAGGCTCCACAGAAATATCCCCTCTTTCAATTTGTTTATTCTTAGAGCGCAGGATAAACGTTACTGGTGTAGTATTATAAAGCTGTTTAGGGGGAGAGGGTCAAACTGCGTCTAATAGTATTACTAGTCATAAAACGACTGCAGGGGGAAAACATACAACAAAAAAGTACCAAAATGATTTTAAAAAACAACAATTTTGTAATCACGACATTTTTCTGTATTTTTAAACTTACAGATTTCAGATTGAATTTACTAAATTTATTTGTCACTAAAGATAAATTTAACTGATGGAATTATAGTTTGCAACATATCCAGTAGTTTCGCTAGTTATAAACTGAATATAGGTCAATGTTAAGAACACCGATTCAACGATTTAGAAAGCACATGGCCAAGATTAAAATATGACTGACTTTATAATGAGCTTATACAAGTCCGGACAATTAGACATTTGTATAGAATTAGGTTTAATGGTTGTTCATAATGACTTTGTCTTCTATAAACGGTTCATTGCAATCGTGGAATAGTTCTACGAACGTGCTAAATAAATATTCCAATAATACAGTTTATGGTAGAGGTAACCTAACCTTCCACTATAAAGAGTAAATCAGTAACAATTTTGCTAAATTTAATCATTATTATTATTAAATATTTAATATGGGAAATAAATGGTGGGCAAACATTTTAGAAACATTCTGTTCCTACATGTGCAGAGAAACACACAAACATATGTTTAGACATATCAATACTCGTTAAACAGAACTATACCCCTTTGGTAAAATAAACTTTCAAACTTGTAATCTACGTTTTTCGTACACACTAACACAAGAATGATGTGGCGCTTCATGCTGATAATTGAACGATTGGGTCTTTTCAGTTTACAGGTGTTGTTTCCTTTCAATTACGATAGTATTATTTTTTATATTTTACGGAAAAAAGTATTTTTTAATGTGAAAATATCGCTTAAGTTTAAATTTTATTGATCTCTTATATATTGCTATTATTTTTGACATTACAAATTCATAACTTTCACTTCTTATTCAAGCGAAAGTTAATTTTTGAAGTCCGATGAACTTGTTTTAAGCTAGATGTGAAATAATTTAACTTTTACAAGTACAAATAGTCCTCCTGCCGTTTATTTTGTAAAAAAATATGTTTTTATTTATTACTTAATAAGCATCCACTAAAATATTGTAAATAATAAATCTCTGAGAAGACGTAAAATATAAATATTAGGTTTATCAATCTTAAAATCACATAATCTATCACATAATCACATACAATTAAAAAAAAAACATGTGTTTAAAAAATAATAATTTAGCGGACATGTAGGAAAATGAAGGTAATTTTGAATAGTATATTATCATATCTCATACAAATACTATTTAAGGTATTTCATTAATTTTTTTATCTCTTAAAGTTTTAGAGATTCTAATGGATCATCCTGGATCACTCAGTATATTAATTATATGTAATATTAACAATTTGTAGTTCTACAAATTATAGATTGTTCAATTATCAATAAAATCTCATCTATCATGTCCGTATCTTATATTTTGATTAGATAGTGGTAAGAATGCAGGTTTGCCTTTGTAATAAGCCTTTCATAAGTACGTTACTTACATTGCTAAAATAAGGTCCTCAGGTTCACTAATGTTGATTAAGTCGGACTGAGACTTTTCCTACTGTTTCGGTTCACAATTTTACTTAGTTATTACAGCAAAGTACACAATTCAAAAGTTTGTTTATACTAATTATGTTTAAATACTAGCCGGTCACTTTGTTTTTTCTACATTATAGACTCAATAAAGCAGGCTAAGAAGGATAAAAAGTAATTCAGAAAAACTTCTTTAAAATGTTGAAACCTTATGAGCAGGAACAATACTAATACAGTAATAACAAAAGGTAAAATATGAATTAAATGCCAAATTTGACTGAAATCCAACTAAAATCCAGATAACTGCCGAAATATTATAATTTTCGAATTATATTCTACAAAATTTTGTTTATAACTTTCTTATTTTGTATATGTGAAAATAATATTAAGCATCTTTCGATTTAGATTTTAAATATAACGAGAACTTAATATAATGGACGTTTTAGGGCTTATAAGAAAACGATATCTATAAAAATATATATATTTTTAATTGACCTCTGTTTAAACAATTTCTTGGTGACGAATTTATTCAACAGTATGTGAAATAGAAGATGAATAACAAACATTGAACAAAATTTAACTGAAAGTGCAACCACTGAAGCATTCCACTAACGTTAAAAAAAAGCATTGAAATAATACAATGCACCAAAAATAGTTGCAAATTACTATTGATAGGATTGGTAGAAATTTAATGATTTATTGTGTCAGTATTTCCAGAAAACAATTGGTTTAATTAAAAAAAAAAAATTAAATGTCTACCTGATATAACGATGATACAGCCAACGCTACTTTGTGAAGCAATAACAAGAGTTAAATGTTTTGAAAACGTTAGATTATCTTGCATCATTTAATTAGAGATATGGGATTTCATAAAAAACGGGGAATAAACATTGTTTAATCTATCTCAAGGTAAAATGTAGTTCCAGATAAGCCAAACTTAAAAACTTAATCTCAATTGGTTCTATAAATTCATTGCAGTTCTTTTTTATAACAAAATAATCATTTCAAACAGAGTAGCCCATTGTATTAAGCTGATATTCTGTATTAAGCTGATATTCCCAACATCGGCACTATACGTCTATTCAAAATATATTAATAGAATAATTTTGTTTGTCTTTACGACTTTGAAAGATGTTATGATCAATAAAACGGAAACAAATAGTGAAAACATAATTTAGCAAATTTTCGTTGATCACAAATCTTGAAGTTTCATCAAAAATTTGCGTGAACCGATTCCTAAATATTAATTTCTATATACAACTATCTCTATGGTGCATTTTACATTTTGACAGAACTCCATTTCTGGCCATACAGGAATAATTTTTTTTTTTTTTTTAGGTTTTTATTATGTGTATCGTTTTGTAACGTGAGGATATATTATTTATATACTTCAAAGTATATTGTAATTAGTAAATAATTTTAAACAATATCAATATGTTTACATTTTTCAAAAACTATACGACTAGAATACAGCGCTCAATATTACTGAATAAATCTTACATATGTTTCCACTTTTATATTGTAATAACTTAAATATACAACTTTAAACTCTAATACCATAACTATACAATACATCTGTAATTGTACAGTACAAATACAGTTTATGCTATTTATCATTTCAATGGAAACGATCAAAAGGTCAACGCCCTTCAACTTTACAAGACTCACCGCCCCCCCACTACAATTTATGATAGAGGATCAAGGGTTGAAGTGGGATTCGTTTCATTTAACAAGACGCACTCTTATCTACAAAACATATCAAAGCAGATTTCCTTTAAGGTTCACAGAAGTGCAAAATCTCTTTGTATCTGAGTATATAATGGTCATATAAATTTCAACTATTGTCTTCTCCTTTAGGAAAGCCGACATTTGTGACCATGGTATGGCCACTGATCCTATCTATTAGAGTAATTTGACACTATTTGTGACTTATAGTATATTTGTTATTAGTGAATAAGTTCTCTTTGTATATTAAATTGAGTTTATATTCAAAGGCTCTACAAAAAATGTTGAGTTTACTTTCTTCGAGCGTTTATATTCTTCTAGGTGAACTTATGAAAGCAAATTCAATTTACATATATAGGAAAACCAAGCTGTACATGAATAAATTACATGAAGTCTCACAATGTAATAGAACAAGAAAGGAACAGCATAGTGAAATTTTAAGTAAAAAAATGAAATACTACTAAGTGTAAATAAGATTCAAAATAATAAGAATAAATGAAGTTAAATTGATAGAAAACAAAAGACATTGTAACGCAACAACTAAATATCTTAATCTTTATTCCAAACACTTGAACTATACCAATCCTAACATAACAAAACCTTACAATTATACTAATAAAAATAAAAACATTAAAGTATCACAATCTCAAATACTAATTTGAACAATAATGTACAGTAACAGAAAAAAAAAAACAGTTTACTGAAAAAAAGAGATTACTGAAAAAACAAAACAAACAATAAACACCCTTGACAATGGCAGAAAAAGAAATTAAAACACTAACTAGAAACTATAATTACATTTATAAAACTAATCATTTAGTCGCAAAGACTAAAGGGAAAATGGGAGTGGGTTTAAGGACTGAAATTGCATTTCTTGATTTTATGGGAATGACCGCGCATGTTCTGAAAAAAGAAAATGGTGCAAGTGGATTTTTTAGTTAATAAAAAGGCTTTAATACAGTTTTATGGAATCATTTAAAATAAATTACATAAATCAAGCTTGAACGGGGGTTAGAGTATAATTGGGTTGAATATTATTTAACTGCAAGGAAACAATGCATTATGGTAAATGGAGTTTAAATAAATTGGATAATAGATGATGTGGTGTATCAAAGATTCAGTGTTTGATGCAAAATTATTTTAAATTTATACTAAGGATGTCTGTAGTGCTAAGTTTTAAGATGACGTGATGTCTTTACAGGTGACGTTTGGATGTTGAAGTCAATTGGAGTAATATTAAGCAGCCCACGAATTAGGAACTTTTGGCACTGCAGTGGTGGCTCAACAACAACAAAAAATATTAGCCTAGAAAAAAATGTATTGACTATTCTTGAATATGTGGTATTTAGGTTTGAAAACAAAATTGTTTATAAATATGACAAATGTTTGTGTTACGGGAGTGACTAATATATTATGTACTGAGGTTTAGAAAAAGGAAGTAACAATGTTTATTATAATGAACTGATTTGGAAAAAAAAATACATTCAATAATGTTTTGAGAGGGTTATTTTCTTCAAGTTATGCTTGAAACCACTTGTTAAATACTTGTTATTGTTCCCATAGCACATAGTAGGATTGATTATCTACTGGGCGCATCTATTGGGGGGGGGGGGGGGGAGGAGAACATATATTTAAAATTTATTTTTCGATGTTTTAATTAAAAATGAAAATAAATGAATCGTAATATTAACATCCTTTTTGTACAGTGGAAATATATTTCCTTTGTGGTACTTATTATGTTTGCAATAGATGTAGGAACTGAGAAGGAAAGGTGATTAGAGGTCCAAATTACGAAAAGCTGAATTTTATTCAGTTCCGAGACCGAAATTTACTTTACAAAATAATATATGTTAATATCAATCAGTATATGCAAATGATTATCCTCGGAAATAAAAGTGCATACGAATTAATTTTGTTTCCTGAAAAAAAAGAAAAAAAAAATATTAGTTATTAAATCAAGATTTTGTTTATGGGTATTCATTTATAGTGGATTGGTTGTTAAAGGAATGATTACGTATCTGATGTGGGTGAATTTTAAGTATGTGTATAAATGCATATAAAGCTTGATTTTTGAGACGTTTTAGATTAGAATAAAACTTGAACACAATTTCTCATAAATAATAGACTAAGTTTATTAATTCAATCTCATTTCAGAGAGAATGAATAGCTTACGTTTAAGTGATGTATCTCAATAATTAAACTATAAATAATAAGTAATACTGGAAACAATTTTACTAGAATTATCAACAATGTAAGTAAACCTCACAACGATTTGAAATAAACAGAAGGAATAGAACCAGACAACAAAATATTATTATAATTCAGCATCGAAAAATACAAGAATAAATTAGAGTTCATAATTAGCAGAAAACCAGCTCACACGAGTACAACAATGACAAATAAATTGAACTAATCTCTTTAACGTTGTACATAGGATGCTTAAAAAACCTTTAACAAAAGAGAAATAAATAAGAAACATTATTAACTAAAGAGTTTGTTCGGGATCTCCTATGGACATGCCAGAGCAGCGGTTGATACTTGGATACGGGAGGGGATGAACAGGGCCTGGATAAGTTCAACTACAAGTAGACTTGCAAAGAGGCTACTTAGACCATGCAAAAAACATGCTGAACAAATAATATCTCTCAGAACGGATAACATGAGGTGGGTGGTTGGGCTCTTAACGAGCCACTGTCACCTCAGAAAACACCTACACAGAATAGGGATTGCTGCAGATAATACTTACAGGAAATGTGGTTTGGCTGAAGAGTCCGCAGAACACATTCTCTTAGAGTGTGAGGCGTTAGGACGATCCAGGCTATACTCTCTAGGCCCTCCGGAGGAAGGAGACGGAAACCATCCTAGACAACCTTATAGGTAGTATCTTGTTCCTTTATAAGGATGACAGGTATTACTGAGTGGGTGTAGGAAGGAACTTGGGGTGGCAAACGATCTTTAGGTTGACGCCGGTGAGGCCTCTGAAGGAGGCTATCACAGCCCAGTATAAAAAAAACCAAAGAGTTGAAGAGAATGTATACGAAAAAAGAAAATAGATAAATAAATATTCGTAATAAAGCTCACGCCATGAAAAACATAGAAGAAAGATATCACAGCTTCCCAGAGATAAACAACAATATGAATGAACTAATATTTCTATATTCATCACCACTACAATAACTAAGTTATACACAAAACATAATTTTCATAATATTCCAAAAACATTCAATTAATAAAACATAGCAACAAATAATAATTGAATCAATTTAAAATATGTAACATCAAAATGAATAATGAACGAATTTCAATTCATGTGAACTATAAACGGTGTACTTAATTTACAATTTTGAACACTGGAAAGTTAAACAAAAATAGGCACTGAACACACATGCCACAAAACAAGTAAAGAAGAAAATTCGAAAACGAACCTTGTAAGAACATCGTTACAATTTCTACAGGAACTTCAAACATTCAGTCTAAAACGAACACTTTTAAGACGAATCACCGACTTCCTACGATAACATAGTTTTTAAAGTAAGTAAACTTAACATTCGTTATTGTAAAACTTTTGAAAAAAAATTCAAATTTTTTATATATATTTTAATTTGAGGTCGTAATTTTAGCGCGGTTTATCACAAATTTTGGTGCAAGGCTCGGCTTACCAAATTATATAAGTTCGTTAAGCACAAAAATCGGTCTATGTGTTTAAAATGGCGATTGATTTTTAATTACCTAAAACGGTTGTTCGGGATATATTTTTTTTTACATAAAAATTATTAAAAACAAAATCGTTTTAAATATAACTAGAAAATTATTTATTTTCAAATAACTATAGTTAAACAAATCTTACTAAAATTTAACATGCGTTATTAATTGTAGTTGAATTTCAAAATGTCAGCTGTTTCAATTCTTTTTGCTGGTAGTTCCTTCTTATCTAGGAAATAAATTAACTGGAAATTAACTGGCATTATGCATTAATTCTGCAGCCTAACACCCCACTCGAAGTTCATATTAAGAAACTGTCCCGTCAAAAAGCCCCCTTCTCCCCAAAAAAGATACAGTGAGAAAAAGAGTACTAGAATCAGTGAAAAGAAGTAGACATGAGAAAGATCCCAAAATTTTTTAGTATCTAGCACTATAATGAGGATAAAACATCAGAGTGATGTGCTACTCCGTATTAATTAGTGGGACAACGTGTGCATGCCTTTCAAATATCATTTCCGGAAAATTTAAAGTTATTTCTGTGCAGAGTTTAATTTTAAAGGCAACTTCATTTTAAAATGATTAGAACTTTAGATGTTTTTACTACTTCAGCTTAAAGTATTTTCTTTATTTGTTGTTCAATTATAAATAACATCATGTAGTACTGTGAATGTAAGTTTGAGTTTTCTACAAAAAGAAAGTGTTAATGTTTATGTGAAAATTCCTGTTTAGTCATATATAAATATCAATAGGTTAGATTCACAATTTAAAATATCTATTTTCTACAAACAATTGTTTTGTTCTTTAAAAACTAATATTTCTACATTGTTGATAGAAAATGATAAGACCGCAGGCGGCAGGATAGATCAGTTTCGTCTGTGCACAACGTTCATTGGTCGATTACATTAATTTTAATCAATAACAGAATTAATTCATTTTGTCGTCAATCTTGTAAAGCTTATGTTACCACTAATTTTTATGTAGTATATTTCTAAAATCGATATCTGTAAATGAAATCATCGATGTCTACAACCTCAAAATATTATATGTTGCAAAGAAGGTTTCCTTTGAATATTTAAGACAGCATCAAACATGAAGTAGATTTATTCTTTTGTTGTTCCCTTATCTTTCAAGTTATTTTAGCGACGTCACTTCTGACGGCTCATTTCTCAGTTGTCTGGTAGCTTTATTATCATATTGAACTGGATAATCCCTGACCTAATGTTACTAGACTGTTTTGACGTTTAAAACCTACAGCTCATTCAGATTTTTCATGTGCCCAAAAAAGTTTATAACTTGAAAGTTAATGGTAATAATATTTCGATTACTTAGCTATATTCTGACACGGTAAAACAATAGTAGGGTTCAGCTTTCTTTTACTATTTCATGTGTGTTAGTATCCACTAGTTTGTATATTTTAACCATATAAGTCCAATATACGAAAGAACTACCGAAAACTATTTCCAACTGCTGCTATTTAGTAATTTTTCTGATTTAAAACAAAATCATATTTAAGGAATAGTAAAATATAACTGATTTGTTCAATTACCGTAAAATTCAGACTACTAGAGCTTGGATTGCTATTTTACTAATATTTAAATTATGTTATTACAAATTTAGAAATAACACTCCTTATAGTGTAGGTAGAAAATATGGAATGTTTTTAATACTGAATTTAAAGTGAGCTAGTACGAACTTTGAACGATATTCTTGTGAGTTTTTTGTTACAAACGACATATAGCCATTTGTTATCGAGGGCAAAACTTTAGGGTTTATAAAAAATATAAAAAATTTAAACCAAATAACTCTATTTGATATGACAAATATAGCTGTTATAGGTTATTCGCTGAAGTAGTTTATTTGATTCCTTTCACGTAACGTCACTATTAAAATAATTTGTTTTATAATCCTACATATTTATGTCTATATACGAAACAAGATTCGGTATAAATGGTTTAATTTATACTTAATTTGAAATACGTTTATTAATAAACGATCATAAACTATACACAGACGTTATGCAAAATTAGTGATTCTTTGAATAATAGATCCGCTGCATGGAGTATAAAAAATGTATAACATAATTTTAAAAAAATACACTAATAATTATACAACAACAAAATTAATAAATATTGAATAATAATAGTAACAATATATAAGACAAATACACACTACTTTGCAGGGTAATAAATCAAATCTTAACTTACGATTTAGTTAAAAAACAACACCTGATTTGTAACCATATAATGTACATTCAGATGTTACAAATATAATCTTTGAACTATTCTGTATCTCTAGGTACGAGAAATAAAAACCTAAAACGTTGTACAGTATACAACTGTACAATAGACATGGTCTAAGCGTTTTGTTCACTTAAAATATGTGGTTGTTATTTTCCGTGATATTAAGCGAGCCATACGGATATATTCAGAAATATCTATTTTTTTAAAATCCGGTATGCGTAAATCAAATCAAATACCATTTAAGCTTAGGATAAGTTTTACGTTCAAGCGAGACAAACTTAGGTTTTGTTTAAATATCTTTCAAATTAATTTACATAAAAAGAAAATTGACATTATTTTGATTGGGCGGGACCTTTCTGTGCTAATATTTATCTCAAAAAAAAAATATATAAAAGATAAAAAGGCATAGCAATAAAAAAAACTACATTTTTTTGCTAACTTTTAACTATATTTATGAGCAAAATATGGAGAAAGCAGTGATAAATATTGCTTTATTAATATCCGAATTTATACATGGGTGTGTGTAAAGATTAGTGCAATATTTATTTGTATTTATATGCGTATACATGATTTATTAGTCTCGTGATTTATTTTTGCAAAGTTGATTTAAATAAATGTCAAATGTGTGTGTGTGTGTGTGTGTGTGTGTGTGTGTGTGTGTGTGTGTGTGTGTGTGTGTGTGTGTGTGTGTGTGTGTGTGTGTGTGTGGAGGGGGGGGGGTGAGTGTGTGTTTGAATTTGCGTTAAAGTCAGGATAGTGATATTGTTTGTACGAAAATAATTCATTTGAGTTAAGAGGAGTAACTCCCACTGTACTTTATTGAATTTTCAGAAACTGAACGTTGGCAGCAATGAATTACGACTACAAAGAAAAACGATAGTCATTATTCTTCTGGTTTGTTTATTGTGCATTACAGAAATGAAAGCCTTAATGTCAAATGAAATTGTAAGGTTCCTTGAGGTTTTAATACCTTACACAATAAATAAATCTACTCTACTTTTTCCACTAGCATATACAAAAAACCAAATACTAGTTAAAGTAAAGAGGATGATGCCAAAACCATTATTATAGAGTTGTAATTTTTTTTAAATTTTCGATTTATCATGCTGATTTAATCATTAATATTTTTATCCTGCCAAAATTTGAATGAAATTGAAATTTTTCAGAAATTATGCTTTATTTTAAAGCACAGGGGACAATTCTTAATCCTATAACTCCAGAACCGAGATTTTCGGAGAGATGGTAACCAGTACGTTCTGTTATGTCAAAAACTAAATCAACTTCCTTTACACAATGTGATTAAATTTAATATCATACCTTTTTATTTTCAAAATACATATTCATCTCTGTAACATTGTAAAATATATAAACATCAAAGTTTTATATAGGCTAAGTCTGAAAAATGATCGAGATATCCTTTGAAAGTACGTCTGTGTAACAAATCACTAAGCCTGGCAAATCCATAGGACCTAAATGAATTGTAACAGTATGCAAAGCAATGCATTTTCACGTGATGCATTTTGATTTTTTCATGAAACATTTTTTGTGAAACATTCGGTGTACTCGTATGTATTGAATGTCGATTATGGCCTATATATATATGTCGCCTTTAAACAACAAGGACCTATGCACTGACAGAGTTAACAATCACCTGTTAATACATTTGTTATTGTATATTTATATATATAACTCATTGCAATCAAATAATAATTCATATATTCACTAATAAATTGAAAAAAGGTTAAATGATCCAATTATTAACTTAATACTAAAATCAAAATACAATAACGTTTTTCATCTACCAAAATTCCATTCATTTTAAACAACAAAATCGAATGTTTTAGATGCAGTTATTTACACTAATATTATAAAGGTAAAAAATGTACATTTATACTTTAAAATCTTGGAAATTACTTAAACGATTTATAAATTCTATCATAATTGATAAGTATTTTCTTTCCATTTGACATAGTATTACATTATTATTACATTATTAGTACGAAATTATGGGGATGTACAGAAAACTTTTTAAAACTTAGGACAATAATTATGTTTCTTTGACGGGGAGTAAATGCAAGTGAACGTTGGGATACTGCTTAATTAATGTTCACTTTAGATATACATGAATAAACTAAATTATATATTTATTAGAAATTATTATATATTTAAAAATCTATATCAATTAGTTATTTCAGGTTGAAATTTACGGTTAGGTAAAATGAAATAATTCAATATTTATACAAATTAATTAACAGTTTATTATATATTTAGGTGTTTAGACATCCCAGGGATGTTAGAATCCTATCTTGTGAAACTAATGTAAGAGAGCCTTGCAAGAGTATTTAATAAGTCATTGTTTTTAATCTTTGTCTGAAAACATGGGCAGTTCATTACAGCAGTTTTCATTATTTATTGATCTTGGAATTGTTAATTTATTTATGCCCAGCCTATTATTTTAATGTTTTTTGAGTTGCCTGATTTTATAATTTATTAATTGATTTGTTTAAGTATGTAAAGGGCCGTCTGTAAATTTACATTGTCAAATTATGTTTAAATATATTTTAGTGGGCAGCTTGTGATTTTTATGTTTTTAAAGATTATAATGTATCGACATATTGTAAAAAGTGATTTGTTATTTCGTTGTTATTGATGTATGTATTTATGTTCGTAAGTTTAGTTCTACGTTTTTTAATGTAACCCCTGCTATTGTAGATAATGATGTTTTTTAGTAGCAAGAATAAATGAAATACACAATGATTCTTCAACAAGTTTGAATCTTTTTTCCATCTGCATTAATTTATTGATTTATTACAACATCTTCATTCAAACAGAAACAGAAAAATGAAAATAGAATGGGGTAGCTTAACAAATTGCTATTTACTTTGTGTACCAAAATAGTCTAAACACTAGTAAATAATGCGGTTTATTACTTTTGAAAGCCATAAGAGATATCATAAATCAGAGAGTTCATAAAAATGTTCAATTTTGCAAGAGTTTTAATGTAAAGTGTAAACTCTACCTGTATACACGTGGGTTTGAATTTTTGGGATTTATGGTAATTTTGTGAACAAACCGACCTAATAATTTTAAAAATTAATTATTGTTGATTCCTGGTTTTATTATTATTATTTGTTACTAAAAAAATATAATCAAGCTGCAGATGAACCTTAAGTCAAACGTTTATCCATATTATTAAATATATTAGTACATTTTTATTACTAAATTTAGCTCAAATACCAAAGGTACAAAAAGAAGTGTTCTTGCCAAAATTTTTATTTAAAATTAATCTATCAAAAAATATAAATTAAATGTTGATATTTTAGAGTAATTATATTTTTAGGAACCAAGATAAACCCTAGGTATTTTAATTTGTATGAACATTTAATAGTATTTCAGAAATAATTTCTAACGACTACTTTGATAAAAATAACTTTATTTTTGGGATACACAACAATATACACCCTCGAAAATCTCAACTTAGATATTTACATTTTGTGGCAATAAGTTTTCTTATAAAAGATCAAAGAACGTTAAAAATGTTTAGAAATTGGGTAAGCACTGATATATAAACGGTTGTTTATTGAATCTGTTCTGGACAGGCCTATATTGAAAATGGAATACGTAAATTCAGTGCTACAAATCTGAATGCTCCAAATGCTGGGAGAAATTGTGGGGAATCTTATATTAAATACGTGGGTGATAATGAGAAATAAATGATTATGCGTTTTGGACAAATATTTGAGGTCCAGTCACAATAAAGAAATGTTTACAATCTCGTCTTAGAAATTAATTCTCTTTTAAAAACGTTTGTTTATTTACCAGAATGAATTAATGTCATTGTTAGAATCCGCGTACTTATAAATATCAACGAGCTTATTAGTTGACTTTAACAATACCAACAATATATTGTATTATCGAATGTCAAATATACAAATTTGAGTTATTATGTTCTTCTTGGAAACACCGACACTCCAGACTGTGAAATGTCCACCTAATCTACTCATAAGAATAATGTAGCCTCATTTTGTTGTAGCACAAGTTTGTAAAACAGAAAACGAGTTTTAAAATTTCACAACAGTGGATGTCAATTTTTCAAACATAAACTATTTTATTTAGGATAATATTTTACCTCTATGCCCTGTAATAGCTAATTCCGTGTACCTTTAAAATATGGATGGAATGATGTTAGAACATGTTTTTTTATTTATTTTTTTTAATTTTTTTTTTACGGTGAAATTGGTGGAAGATTATATCAAATATTAATAACAGTATTATACTTATAATAAGTGGAAATATAGGTTGGATTTTATTCAAATCTGGTAAGCTTTCATCGTTGCATATCAAAAAATGAAAGGTCATATAATTTACAAATGATCCTCGTTAAGTACGCTGTTATAGTTACAGTTTTTGTGTGTAGTATTGTGAGCTTCTTCATTTAGTGTAGCTTAATGAATATCACGGTCGTTAAAAGAAGGGATGTCAAAAACACACCAAAAGTAATTCCAAACCTTTCGTATCTGCGTATTAATTGAACGTCAAATATTTTACTATTAAAGTATAATATTTAAGTTTTACACGAAAATTATAAAGATAAAAACTGATTTATAACTGAACAACAGAAGATCATTTATAAGCTGAGAAGGGAAATAAGTAACTACCACCATTAAAACAGTAAACAAATTGTTCAAACATAACTACCTTTACAATGTTGGAAACAAGGCCACTAGCTAAACAAAGACACGTTAAAAACTCAAACTTTGTCATTGTTTGATTTTGTATGATTTATTTTTAATCTAATTTAAATAGTGAACAAATGTTTTACTTCCACACAATTTATAAGTGGTTAATTTTAATTCTAAAAAGGAAAATGTATACAGTACGTTATGAACATAAATATGTGTTTTTATATGACCATATATTTACAAACGAAAAAACCGATAACTTTGGTTTTAACCCTTCTATGCTTCACAAAAATGATCACGTATAAATCACTTTACAGCCCATACGGTTGAATTGATTTCCCTGCCGTGTTAAATATTATTTTTCTTATTGGTCTAGTTGTAAATTACGAAGCATGATTTCACTTTCTCAGATACACGGTGTACACAAAAATGCCGTAGATACATAAATAAATTATGAGTTTTGACGTTATCCTAACAAAGACAATTTTTGTAAGATATCAGTATGTAGACATTCTGTCAGAATATAATAAATATATTGCACAAATAAGGAGATTGATTTTAATACAATTTGGTATGTGGTGTTATCTCTATTTTAATTTATTTTTTTTTTAAATATTGAAAAGTGGTTATATAATCTAAACTTAAAATTACATTTTCCTCAATATTGGATATGACAATTTATTTAAATTGTGTCAGAATTGACACGAGTAAAACGAAAACGTTATTATTTTCTTTAATAACTTTTTGGGAGCTTTTGGGTAAACGAAATATTAATTAGAAGTAAATAAAGTAATAATAATCGACCACATGCCAAATAATTCGCCAAATCTTCTATACAGTTTTTGTTAAAATATTATTGTTTAAGTAGTTTATTAGGAAGATGTCAACGATTATTACATACTTAACTGAGTATATGAGAAAGTTTGTGGAATTTTTGCAGTGAGTTTTAATAATTATGTTTATAGCTAAAGAACAAATTTAAAAAACCGCCAACAAATGTATTTACCAATTAATTGTAATAAATCACACAGTCATTCAATGTCGAAAGTTGGCGTTTCTTAGCGATATACTACAAAAAACAATCAAAATAATGATTATTTGCGGACAAAACCTGAAAATGATCAATTTATCGATCCTATTGTCTGTTGAGAATGTATTGCAATCAGTAAGCAATGATGAACGGGGAGAGGTGGTGATGAGTTTTTAATGTAGGAATCGGTTCACCAGTTTGACAATAAAACAATCATTTCTTTTGTCGCCATCAAAAGTTGAAAGTTTGTTACAAAATGTTGAAAGAATTTAATATGGACAGACGTGGTATTGATTTATGATGTGGCAGAATTCAGATTTGCATATAACAATTATTAACAATTAAAATGATTTTAAATAAAATTGTAAAAACTTTGCACTTAAATTTATCACGTGACCAAATGTTTATATTCATCTTTAGTCCCATGGAAGATGAGAATTTATAATAAGGGATATATAGCCTATGTTCTAAAAATACCAGGAAAATGGCCAATGGCTTCCTCCTTCATCACGACAATAACTTCTGATCCGTAATCCCCAAAAATAATGTTCCTGCCTCTCCACATCCGCCTTACTCTCCGGATTTAGCACCAATTTAGATACGACTTCTGGCTGTTCCCAAAAATAAAAAGTGTGATAACAGGGAAACGCTTTGACACCATTCCTGACATTGAGAGGTACACGAAGGATCAGTTGAAGACCCTTTCCATTGAAGCCTTCTAGAATTGCTTCCAGTCATAGAATCAACATTGGGATAAGTGCATCGCTACCCACACGAGAGTGCTTTGAAGGCGATTAATTCAAATTTGATGTAAGCTTATTACTTTGTTCGTAATAAATATATTCACAGTATTTTTGATATAGTACCTCTTACATAGTCATACATGATAATATATAAAAAATATAATATAATTCATAATTATCTTGATGGAGGGGTCAGAATTTAATTTTCTATGTGTAATTTTACTTATCTCACAGAGACGTTTAAAATGAGACATCACAATTTTACGTGCCATTTCAAAATTTTGAACAACTCAGCAATTAAAAACCTAAAGAGGCTATTTTAGGTTGCCTCTTTCATCTAAAAAGATTACCGCAAATAGAATTCAAAGACCGCCTCTTAGGGGGGGGGGGGGTATTTTCTGATTTTCAACAACTATGTATAAATATATAGTTAAAAATATATGGTTGCTGTCATAAAACCAAAATACAAAAATAAGGTATCTTTTTTGATACAATTTTACAAATAATAATTAACTAATACTAAACTGTAATAAATTAATTAAATTTTGTAATATGTTTTAACTGTTACTCAAGAAAGGGTGATACGAGTGAAAAAATATGTCAGTTTGTTACGGAGGAATTACGTTTTAAGGGTTGCAATCATTTAAAAGCTTTTAGTGAAATAATTTTCTTATTTTTTATGATTTTTTAAAATTTTTATAATGCTGATTTAGAATTTTACAGCATTTAACTTTTGTACTGGTACATAAAAAATAAAAAAAAATTTAAAAATAATAATGGTTTTTCACGAATCTCAAGATATTGAATTAACTCCCGCAAGAAAATATTTAGTTCACTGTATATTTACGATTATTATTTTCGTAATTATGTCAAATGAAACTCTTTTGTTATGCTCATTAGTACAAAAAAGATGGTTCTTTGGATGCGTTCTGGCGATATGGCTATGGTCAAACTTTGTCGTAATAAGGGTCCTAAACTGAAAATAGAATAAAGTAAAGCAGATTGTTTTCTCAAAAATAGTCTGATTGATAAACAGTTTTTAATTTTAAAATAGGGGTAAATAACCTAAGGAATGCAAAGTTTGGTGAAAATAAAAATAGACTCTGAATTTGATTATTTGTGTTTGTCTTTGATGACGTAATTGTATTTATTTCGGAGTTCTAATTAGTCATGAATTTAAACTATCAACATTATAGTTATTTCACTATAGTATGTTCCCGATTACTACTTTCTCATATACAAAGTAAATGAAAAAATCAATATTTTGGAGATCGTTTTATGGTCATCTGAGTCCATAAATGTGAATTTTTGAATAATTAATGTCCGTATTCGGTTCTGTGCTCTATATAAAGAGACAAATTTTTATCAAATTTGTTAAAATGTCAAGTCCCGAGGAGTTTATTAATTTTTTCGTTAGTTACAAATGTATCCGTTTTAACAATTTTTAGATATTTTCTAAAATTATCCCTCTAAGACTCTTAAACTTCCATTTCTAGAGTGATCGGCTAAAAAATATAACAAAAATACTTTACATTAAAAAAATATATTATTTCTAATAATTCTATTCAAATTTTAGTGAAAAGTAAATTATCTAAAACAGTTTGCGAAATCGCATTGGCAAAAGTTAAATTTAACCTTGACCACCGTTAGTATATAATCGATTTCAAATCAAATGCGACAGACGATTTAGGTTACAGTACAACTGAATACTTTAAGGCTTTATTCTTAAATCTTTCACGTTGTTTGTGTTATACAATTTTGTAAAAACTTTAAATCAAATTATCCCCTACACATAGGGAAAAATCAGAAAATTAAGATTTTTGTACTTGTTCACATCTTGGAGGTACAGATAAGGTACATTTTGACAATAAGGAAAAATATTATTATTATTTTTTTAAGGAGAGTATGTAAGAAAGATAGTTCAATGTTTTTGCACCATTTATTATTATTATTATATATTTACATTTACTTTTTCATTGTTATCTTTTATAGCAAGAAAAAAAAAACACGATCTAAAGACTTTTTAATTGAATGGAACTTAGTTAATGGAGTAAAGCTCAGTGTGCCAAGTTAATAACAAAGAAGTTCATACTGCTCTCCTTGTTACAAAAATTAAAATTAAATATTTCAAAATATAGTTGTAGTGGAGAGATTGGGGAAGACAAAAAGTTTTATTTTATGTTTTGTAAAAATATGTTTAAAATAACTGCTCACGGTCAAATTTGATAACTTTTTCTAAGTTAAATGTATGTCAAATATGTTAATAGTTTATGCAGTTAACGTAACATATAGTGAAATGATTTAATATTTTGATTATTTTTTAAATTATCTGATCTTATGTATACACCATAAAACAAATATTTTCGTGAAGGTAGTTTATTAGACATACAAACCTCCCAGAAAATCTTCTTTTCTTCAGTTCTGTAACGTAAATTGAATTATGTAGTTTAGAGATATCTGCAAGGATTTTAGTATTTTGACTATGTATTCAATACCAAACCAAAAATATCTAAATATTAAGGTACTAAAGGTTTATTCGAAACACAAATTCAGTTTAAAATGTTTCGAAAATTGTGTTATAGGACATTATTTATTTGCCTAAAAACCAAACCCATCATTCAATATTTATTTGACCCTGGCTTTAACAACAATCGCGTCAAACCATTGATGCATCATTATTACAAAAACACAGATTTGTTTACTGACATTGAGCTCGAGATAAAGGATTTACAGGGATGAAAGCGTAATCGGGAGGAAATGTAAAACGAACACAAATACGAGATGCTATTTAAATAATATAATATTACTAGTTGTAATAGTCTAAGAAGTTTAATATAATCTTGTATTTAAAAGTGAAAGTGTTACAACGTATAGTGTCAACGTTTTTTTAGATTTCTCAATTTAACGTAGACAAAATATCTCATGCTATAAC